>LUCM01004827.1:0-128367 GCA_008360955.1 Fasciolopsis buskii
ATCATGAGCAGTGCATATGGACCGCGCCCGAACTGGGACGCGAACCCGAACAAGGACGAACGATTGTGAGTCGAACGCCTTAGCCATTACGCTACCGGGCAGGCTCTGAACGGTTTGTTGAACTTCAGCACATAATGTTGCACCTTTTTGTCACATAAAAGACTTGTAGACGGTGTCGAATGAGGTTGACGTTTAATTTAAACGAAGTTGATATTTTGATACAGATGTCTGTTCGATCTGGCTCCTCCGTCCGTATATGAATAATGCGGTAAACGATGCCAGTAAAAATACAACACATGTAATATTTGAGGACTAGTTTTATTGCATGATAGAGTAAAATGATAAAGAACAGTTACTCGTCTCTTATTTATTTATTAGACTGAATAGCTGACCGAAAAAAGTTTTGGAGGAAAACCCTCTGTTTTGTGAGCTTTTAACAACTCCCGTACTCACAATGGGTTTTCTATCATTTGAAGAACATCCCATCTGAATAATCGCAGATGAAGCCAGCCAGTTCCAGTCGTTGGGCTTTTTCACTAGGAGTCAAAGAAGGCACCTGATTTAACATGCCGGCGGTTGTATAAGATTGTTGGAGTTATTTAGTTGGGAGTACATATCTATGGGATTGGCGTTAATCTCCTAAGCTTTGCAAGCCTAAACAGAACAACTCATTCATGTGCTGGCTTATGCGGGTGGATGCATTCCGTCAACATGAAGCTGGATCGCCACTTTCTGTTTGCCAATCAGTGATTTGGAATAAGTTATGTCAGTCCAATCGCCAATCCGAGACGGTAATAATTGTCTAGAGGCATCTGCTTTATGCTTGTACGCCTAGGGGTTGCGAATCAGATCCTCCTCTGTCGTGGGGCATGTAAGATGCATTTTTCATTAGTCTACTAACGTCAACCGGATACAACAGTCAAAACTGTTCAGTCACTTCGTCGTTACTGGTACTCGTTCATAGATCTGAAATTACTGGGACTATCCGGAATTGTGCAGAAAATTGCTTTCCTTACCAATTTTTTGTAGATTTATGGTCTGCCTTTTTCTTTTGTTCTTATCAACGATACATCTCTCCCCTACCTTATGCAATTTAAGGCGCTTGCAGCACATTAACTTGGACGCCATTGCCAACAGATATTAACCGTGTTGTGCTTCCCGTTTGTTGGTCAAATATGTTTGGTGATTTTCCTTTTTCTGATAGACGATTGACTCTGGTTGCACCAAAATTTTCAGTACTAATTTTCAGTACATTCCATCCTTACTCTGAACGGATCGCCCATATCGTGTCAGCAAATATAAAACTTAGCCAGAACTGAATGTAGATTTAGAAAATATTTGATATTGTTAAAGTGTCAAATTCCTCCAAACAAAATGGAGATTGATCCACGCTCTTATTTGTTGGTATCTGAAAAAAATGCACGGCTTTCAACCATCTCTGAAAATCATAAAACGGGTCTCCACTCCCAATCTACTACTGACGAATATCAGATGACTATTTACAATGGACTACAGCTTCTTTATGAATTTATAAAAGAGCCGTAATTTTTTCTAACCTATCGTACATCAATCCGGAAGAAAATTGGTGTTTGTCCAACTTAGGTTTTTGGTCCACTTAAGATTCTGATAACCGAGTTCGGCGTTTAGATACCCGAGAGGCCTACGTGCTTGCGTTTTCATTTTGGCTGATAATGAAGCACTTTTCTATTTGATCATTAAAGTGAGCAATCAGAGCATCGTGAAATTTACTTGGTGCACGCGAAAAGCAAATCAAAAGTGCAAGCTCGGGTTTGAATTTTTCGAAGGTGTTTGCCAATCTTACAATTAAGGCAAACATCAGCTGCTCAAAATTTGAAATAATCTATTCCGTCAAAGGGGGTTTAGAAGCTTGGTTTCACGTATGTTACGAATGAATCATCTCACGGGCTTTAACTAAGTTTCAAAATATTTCCGTGGAGAACATTTTTGGAATCTCTTAGGAAACTGCAACCATTTGGCTGTCTCCTTTATTATTTTAGAAACTCAGCAACTACTTCTCTTGAAGATGACAGCATATCCACTTAGGATAAAGGCAGTCAATAACCAGTCGATGGCTCTGGTGTACTGTAAGGTGTCGCTTGTTTGCCTCTTTATAACGCAATTCAAAAAATCGTCTGCTACATTTACCCATCTGTAGAGTTAGTATGATATTTGTTTTCAACTTCCGTCTGTCAGTCAGACCTGATGTCACCACATATTTCACATCATTTTGGCTTTAAATTTAATCTTGACAACTGCATCCAGTACGTTTTTGACTTGAACCGTTACACGCCCCCGTCTCACCGTTCACTTTGAAGGAGAAGCGTTGGACGTAAGTTATATTGCTACAACTCAGGTGTTACTCTCGAAAATATTCTTCGTTGGTATGTACCCACCTAAGCTACTACCCACAAGGTGTAAGGTTTTCCTCCCATCAGTTTTGCTCCTAACCTTTAGCAATAGCCATTTGTGCTCAACAATAGGCTTTTACCCCTTTTTGACTTTCCTTGGTCTTCTGAAAGTTGCTTTTGGGCTTCTGTGTCGTGACCTCAAGGTGATCAGCGGGTTTCTAAGTTTACTTCGTATGCTTCGACTATCAGCATGCTTGCTAAACATACTGATGCTTATACGAAATTCGTGGGTAAGATACTGTCCAACAGAATCCGTCCACCGCACACCTACTTGTGCGAATGTAAATTACAGCATGCTGAAACTTGATTGCAATGCAGTGTAAAACAATGCAATTTTTTGTTAACCTTTCTAAACCGCCGTCGGTGAAAGAGGGACAGTCGACAATCACCTAATCATCTCTTAAGGGGACGGCCGAGGAAAGTCTTTTCGATCTAGCGGAGGGTATTTGAGTTCGGAAAATGGTGCGCATGTATCGGTTGACGAGTTCAATGAATTTTCATTAAAAGTTTTGCTTATCAATATGATTTGAGAATTGTTTCAGTATCTTCATTCACGGAAAAAAACTACTGGCCTCTTTGTCGTATCACGACAGTTAAAACAATGAGCCGAGGTTAAACAGTGCATTATTAGGTAACTTTGTTTTTCTTCTGATTCCTTCGTGCTTTGAAACATCATCCGTCTGTTTGAGTGAGTGTCCAAAGTTTCATCTGAATTATTTCTGAGAGTATACTGATGTGTGCCAAGTGAGGGTTGAGTGAAAGTAGTGCGTACTATTTGTATTCACAGTAGATTGCTTGAGGGGGAAGATCCCCATCCAAAAAAACTAAGAAGAATTAGAAAAAAAAGATTTTAGTTCTCTTCATTTATTTTTGGTAGGTTTTTGGAAATCGAAATCCGTGAGGCATTTTTGCCATTTCGAGTAAACTGTTAAATACTGAAATTTTAATATTTGGCTTTGTAAAGTGTTGCTCATATTAGCTCGGGTGATCTTACAGAACATTTTGATTTCCATCCTGATGCAGTATGGGAAACCAAATTTCAATAACGTTGGTATTATTTTTGGCAATTCTATGGGTAATACGCTCGAGTACTAAATACTCACGGCGTATATGTATGATACCGAGAGCGCCTCAAATTTTGGATGGGAAGAATAACTATTAGACCAATGGTCATCCCTAAATGGAATGAATTCGAAATGAATTAATAAACGGCTGTCAGAAGAAAAAAACAGTGTGCGTGATCTGGTGAGATTTTGCATGGCAAGCATAATAATAGTTCAAGAATGCGTAAGAGTGACTTGTTACAATATAGGCTCATAATCCCATGTCTGCTTCCTAGAAATTGTTCTTTCAGAAGCTCAAGAGCCAGAGTTCTTGATCAGCCGCCCAGGACTTCGAGTTTCATTTCCTAAATTTTCGAAACCCTAGGAACTAGAGTATGGTTCAGGGGCCCGCAACGGTTTGAATACACACGGCCCCTGTGTTGTTGATTAGGTCCTCAGACGGAACACTTATATTGAGGTTTTGTTAGACTGTATTCAACCTCAGTTAAGAAGAATTCATTGGGTTCAAAAGACAATAGTTATGTGGGAAAATGTTTGTGCCGGAGCTTTTGTCCTGCAGTCTTTTGTTTATTTTCAATGGTTCCGAGGACACCTGAGCTATGTACCGTACAATATATGAGCAGTAATTATGAAAGTCCTTTTGGTAAAAATGCCGTCAAATGACGCTACTACCAGATGGAGGAGTTTTATTATTAGTCATTCTTGGCACTACGGATGAATGTTTTTCATTTACTGTCTAAGAAGTAGCATCAACCGCGAAACAACACAGTAAATCGTCTGAATCTTGTTAAGGGTTGTCATAGTAAGTTTGAGTAGCACTACAGCGACTTCTTTCTGGAAAGGCGAGAAATTGTTCACATCACAGTAATGACTGCTTATTTATCTCTGTATCCTTACTTTTGAGCTTATCCAGTAAAGCCGATGGTCATATACCTTTTGGTAACGTTGATCTTCGGTGGTCAGATTTCACGCACATTGGTGAGTACGGAGGCTTAGAAGCGCAAGCGGTGCAAATTTTTTTCAAAAGACTAGAAATTCGTCTTGTTGAGGGCACAATTCGTTCCTTGTTTCCGGCTCGCTAACGTACTTCGCTCTTTGCCTGGCCACTTAAAGATTAAACTAAGTGTGAGATAAAACATTTGACTTACTTTCGTTGATGAGCCGACTTGGAAAATTTGATAACGCCTTTTAAATGGTAATTTTGAGGCCACTGTACATCGTTTTGTCGTTGGTTTGTTCGGCAACTTTTAAATTCCAGCAGGAATGTCACGTTTCAGGTTCCAAATGAGAACTTCTGAATTCAGATTGCCAACGAGGTAACCAATTAGCCTTTGCCCATTGTTTAATGGATATCACAGTTGAATGGCATCATATAAACTGAGTAGGTCTGCCCTGACAGTGAAAGAACTATGAGTTCTGAAAATACATGGCTGTAAACTTATGTTCATATTTTTCTGAATCTCCGACAGTACTCATAATCATCTCCCGACTCGAGAGTGACAACTTAATTTGACATCAAGAAAACAACAAATAAATGCTATACATTTTCTTTCAATCCAAAGACGGTCACATTCACGAGTTTGATTTCCATCTGAGTACCCAGCGCCTTTGTTCTAAATAATTTTCTTTTGGTTCAACTTTGAATGACAATGGAACTGAATTCCGACACTGAACAAAGCACTTGACAGCGCCAAGAAGTGATATCATTGCTGCTGCGCTACTACTACTACCGCTTTGACCCCTGTCGTTTTGGCTTACAGCAACACGGAATTCGAACGCTTATGATGAAAACTTATTTCGCATTTACCTTCGGCTTGTTCTTTGTACAGTTGGTCCACTGTAATATGTAAGTTTGCATTGATATGAAGCCTGCAGTTTAACAAGATTTCTTTTGTACGATGTGTTTCAGAGCGAGGGTTTTAATCTGCGACGTGATGTTTATATGCGCATTGTCAACGTTCTGCGGTGAGTTTTATTCCCAAATACGGCGACACATTTTACTTCCTTCTGTGACTTAGCATACGGGTGCATTGACCTCAGCAACTAATCACTGGCAATTGCATACTTCGTAGATTTTTGTAGTTGGTCCGGGAGTAGTGTTACAAGCAGTGCTAGTCTCCCTTTCATTCTGCGAGTCCAAATGTCAAGGCTGTTAGCCGAGATGAAATTAGCACTTGTTTCCTAATAAAGCAAATCCTGCGATCGCAACGGCTTAGCAGTCGACGCGTCGGCATCAGTAGAAATCTAGTGCAACTCTGTTGAAATAGCAATACCTCAAAAATAGAGAACAATTAGATATGAATGTCTGATCAAGCTTCCCGGGAAGAAAGCCAGCTGCTGATTTTCATAGTCACAGCGAGACTGCACATGGCGTGATGGCTCAACGAACTATGCAGGATGGCTTATCTCAAGCCGAAGATCCAGTCATGTCTAGAAGGCCAATGGGTAGAAGTTGACGGACTAGTCTCCTGGTCCTCCAAGTTAGGGGTTGATTTGAGCCGGCAGCTCGATCGAAAACATGAGTGAAGAATTGCTTATACAAGTAGATTGGATTCCACTCAACCACACTCCGCTTCATTGCGGACAGGTTCTTGTTAGAACCAACGGCTTTGATTGAGAATACTAATCGTTCTTCTGCTTAGTGGCTGGACTACCTAGCAGTACTTGTCCACCATTTTCCATGAGTTACACGTCTACAAGTAATTCCATTCTGCATCGGTCATCGCGCAGAAGAATCAGGAGTACGCTGCCCACTGCATCAAGCGGAGTGGCTAGTGATAAGTATGCTGCTGCTCAGAGTTCCCTTTCTTTTATTCAGCTTTCGTCCTCTGTACCCTTCCCATAAATGCCTCCACTAATAACTCGCCCGATAATCGCAACAGTTTATTTTCAGATAGTGTAGTAAGTGGTTTTCAATCTGTTAGTTCACATTTTCTCAAGCCTTGCCCGCCTCTGACTGTCGGTTCCTTCAATGTGCGCACTTTAATGCAGGCTGGCCAACAGGCTTGTTTAGCTCTGACAATGGACCTTCAAGGTGCAAAGTATTGTCACAAGAGTGGACGACGGCTGTGCCGAACTTCATGCTGGATAGAGAAGAACTAATGATTGTAGACCGTTCCACCGACATGGAGTATGCGTATGGGAAATGTTCGTCGGTTAGAGGTTTTCGACAGCCGATGTTTGCGTAGTATGGTTAGGATTGGATGAAGTGACCAAGTGAATAATGTGGAGATCAGGAATCCAATAATAAGTGTTGGATCTCAAAACAGCTTGTTTCAGCGTATAAAACTTAGTGGACTACGCTGGTCGGGTCACATGTTGCGTATGACAAACACTCATCGACCATATCGTGCCCTATTTTGTGTTCCTCCTAAGGAATGGAAGAAGCCATGTGGTAGTCGACAGGTGATGTGACAACGTGGAATGAGAAAATTTACAGCGAACTCAGGTAAAGTAGGTGTCTCACGTGTTCGTGGTTGGGGTCCGAAAGACTCGTCGGCTTGCTGGCTGGAGACACTTGAGGATATGGCAGTGAATCGTGAACACTGGCGATCGTGCTGTCATTTTCTATCGAATCAGAATGATTGAAAACACGTGCGTTTGTGCAGTTAGACTGTATTTCATGTGTTGGCTGCAGCAGCATCTTATCTTTTTCCCATCTGTGTGGGTTCACTCCCTGTTTCTCTTGAATATTCACCCTTTTTATAGACATATGTAACCGTGGGGAAAGGCAGCGGTCAGTGAGGCTTGCCTTGCTGTTTAACACTGAACGACAAAGATGAATAGACTCACTTTCGATTGATGTCTGCTACGTCCGTGAGACACGAATTCAGGATTCGAGTAGAGTAATTCAACTAACTGCGTCTAATATTTCATAAAGATATTTCTTCGGGAGCCGAAGCAGCTCAAGCTGTGGGTGAACGCGATGTAGGAATAGTCTTAAGTGAGAAGGTTGAAGCGGATCCCGGTTAACAATCGCTTGTGCGCTGTGAGACTACAAGAATTAGTCGGCGTCCGGGAAGGTAGTGGTGTTAAGCGCAACTTGTTTGTTAGCTCGCCATCCGCTCCAACAGACTGCAGCGCTGACATGCAGAAAGATAAGTTTTATGACGGGCTCGTCTCTTTAGTTCGCAAGGGCAAAGGGTCTGACATTGTAGCGGTAGCAGGTGATTTTAATGCGCAAGTCAGAAAACAGTGCATCGGAACTTTGTTTAGGTGGGCGCTATACTTTGCCTGCTTAGGGCACAGAAAACAGGGACATTCTTCTTCACTTCTGTGCAGATAGTTGTTCATTTCTGTTTTATGCGAACTTCCGACAGTTCGCATCGCACGGCGACATGGCGCTCTAAAGCAACCAGTAGTCTGAATCAAATCGATCATATCGCAATAAGCTATCTTTGGCACGGTTCTCTCCAGAACTGTAGATCGTACTGGACCATATATATCAAATCGAACCATAAGGTAGTTTCAATGAAATTTTTGCTTCAGCTGAGCGGTCATCGATGCAGGCCACACGCCCGATTGGCCGTCGGACTTCTCTCTGATTCGGCTTTTGGCAACAGATGTGGACAGAAACTATTCGTCGAACTGTGAACCTCGACGAGCAGCAGTGTAAACGAGCGCTGGGACAAAATCAAGCAGGCTGTGTTGGACAAGGGTTTCGCCTGTGGTCCGAGATCTAGAGTTCATCAAAGACACTGGGTCTCGCAGGGGTCGCTGGGTCTGTTGGAGCAAAAACACCATCTCCCTAACTGTAAGGAGGTGAATAAGATGCGTCGAGATTTGCAGCGCCATTTGACGGCAAGCTTCAAGAGTGACCGTAAAAACTGGTGGTTTAAGGTAGCCCTTGATATGTTATTAGCGGCGGCTTCGGGAAACAGTCAAAAACTATTGATGCTCATGTACGACACCGACAGGTGATGAACTTCAGTTAGTGAAATCATACGAGATAGAAGTGGCGGGCCCGCTCATAGCTAACTGCAAAGACCCGACCGTTGGGCTAAACATTTTAAAGGTATTTTAACTGGCCATGCGCTTATTTAGTTAGTTGGGCTACTACAATGGGGAATTGTTGAGAGGTGTCTCTGAACCTTCTCCCCAACTGAAATGGAGGTAGAGTCGAATGTTCGACTGCTGAAGAGGAGAAAAGTGGCTGGTCCCGCCGAACTGTCCCCAGTTCTTTTCAAATTGGGTGGAGAAGCCCTGGTAAAAGTAATTACCTCCTTGCTTCCTGATGTTTGGGATAGTGTATTTCGTTATCATGGGGTGAGCCACTGGTGGGATTGGTGGCACGGAATGACTAGTAGTTACCATGGCAGTAGTTTCATTCCGATAGTTATTATGATGGCTTCGATAATGCTACACCGTTTGACACTGGTTCGCGAGAGTTAACACCCATGAGCACCAGGCCGGATTCTGTTCAGGCTGAAGTTGAATCGATCCGATTTTCACATTTTACCAGTTTCTAGAGACGCATTACACACCTTCGGCCTGCAATCACAATTTTTCTCTACTTGAAAGCCGCCTTCGGCTCAGTCAAAAGAAAAGCGCTGTTCCGTGCACTTCACCGGAAGGGTATGTCAGAAATGTTCGTCAACTTCCTACGAGCATTGTACGTACATATGGTCGCTTGAGAGTAAACGCTGAACTATCAAGTTCTTTCGAAACGACATGGATTTCCCATCTCTCCGTTCTTGTATAGATTCGCCATCGGGTAGGTAATGAAGGGTGTTTTGGGAGGTCTTAAGGATATAAGCGTGGAACTGAGAATTGGCGAGAAGCTGTGTGAGCGGTGGCCAAGTGAGTAAGGTCGTGGCGTTTGGACGCGAAGGTCGCGAGTTCGAATCCTTCCACCGCCAGTCAACTTCCCCACTTGGCAGCCATCTGCTGACCTCGGCTACCTTCCTGAAAATTGATGTACACTGTTGTTTCACTAATAAAGGAAGTAAATGATGGAAGATGAGAGATTACGCAGACGATCTCGTGTGCTTGTTCGAAACTGCTGAACATGCGCAACGTGCTCGCGAGGGCTGCAGCTCCATTTGGCATGTACCATGCACCTTTAAAATATAAACGATGTTGCAAGACTAGACGACGGTTGGCTGGAGAGAAACTAACGATTATCGATCGTTTCAGTTGCATCGACAGCTGTGTGACGAACTATGGTAGCACAGTAGCTGCGTACGGTGGACTGAGGCACTTGTAGCATCGGCCTAATATTTCGCTGAAGTTGAATGTTTGTGTACCGTTCCACGGTGTGCTCAGTTCTGTTGTATGGATACAAAATGTGGAGTCTGCTTGCCAGAGATGCTCGTTGCTTGGGCGTTTCCCATTGCCGATATCTACGTCTATCGCTTGAATTGGGTAAAGTGACCGCACGCTGATGTGGTGGTTAGGATTCTGGTATTAGGTGTCAATTCGGAGGACATTTCACCTCAGCGTATGAAGCTTAGTAGACTTCACTGGTTGAGTCACGTTTCGCATATCACGAACCCTCATCTACCATATCGCGCCCTATTTTCAGTTCCCCCACTGAGTGGTAGAAGCCATGTGGAGGTCAGCAAATGACGCGGCAGCGTGCAGTGAGAAAATGTACAATGAACTTAGGTGACGTATTTTTGGTCGGGATCCGCAAGATCCACCAACCAGCTGGCTATGGACGCTGAAGGATATGAGAGTGGACTGTGAACTGTGGCGACCGCGTTGCCATTTTTGCCGGATCAGAATGATTGAAAAATGCATTTGTACAGTTGGGCTTTGTTCCGTGTGTTGGCTGTAGGTTCACTCTCTTTCCCCCTTGGGTATTCATTCTTTCTATAGTAATCTGTTAATTTGAAAGGCAGTGACCAACGGGGCTTGCCCTGATGTTCAATCCTGAGTAGTGATGATGCGGATGAATGGATTGTTTTAATCAAGGTCGTTTGTTCTGGTTTCTCGTTCACTTAGGGCGTAGTGGATAAACACAGCTGATTTCTTTCAATTCCTCTAGTGACAATTTGAGCTTTTATACTATACGTTGATTTGCTGACATCCAATATATTAATTATGTTGATTCAATGAAAGTTCTATCGAGGAATATAGGTTTTTGTCAGCTAAATCATTCTTTTATGTATCTCAAATAATTGATTGTTACTATACAGCTTGCTTCGTGAGCCGTCAAAACTTCCGGCGGGTTTAGGCTTGGAATTTAGCCCGTCTGATTCTGCGCATCTGGAATGGACATTAGTTCTGCCCCCTTGGGGACCACTACCACACTGGTTCGCAGCACCTAATCATTCAGCGTTTGATTCCGAGGAACCTTGGCAACGCTTTGTCGGTTTGCGGTGGTCCACTTTTTTCGACTTACCCAGCCTCAACCAAGTGGTGCCGGTGATTGAATTCGAAGAATTTCAAAATATTCGTAAGTAAGGACATTTTTCCCGTTTGCCCTATTCTCTGTCCTAATTCTTATGAACAAAATCATTTTTCTGGTCGATCTCGCTTTTTAGTGAATCAGTAGTTTGTTGTCTTGCTGTATAATTTAACATTGGATGGGGCTATAGTTTTTCGCAATTTCGTCCGTTAATTACGCTAACCGTAAATATCTGACATATGTTTTGTGTGGTCACCGTCTACTTAGAAGTTTTGCATAGCTTCGCGATTTTAAGGAACTAAACTGATGAAATGCCATTTGACAGCCACGATTCTTCCATTTGCCATGTTTCTCCTTGACTTTCATACGGTTACTAGAGGAAGTAGCCATAATTATAATGTAAAAACCCCTTCAACGAGTATTCTAGTTACATCAAAGCCACCATGGCTTCTTCATCTGAAAATCAATACATTGGGCCGTAATAAGATATGAGTGTTTCTTTGTAGACGGCGATCTCCTCGCGTGATGTTTGCGTTGAGTCCAAAGATCCCGGTCTTCTACTGGTTCAGGGGTCCGTTATTTTCGAAAGATTTATTTGTGATCCGATCTTCCATTGCTGCAGACACGCAAGGGCTTTTTTCGATGGTGACACCTTTTCCGACCAGTGCACATTATTTATAAACCGTTCAAACATAAATTACCTCAGGTTGAAATGGCTGACACGAGGACCTCTACTGTGGGTGACTGCATTCCGTGATTGGAACGTCGGTTGTCGTAGGCATTTCCGCCAATGGCGCACTACTGTCAGTAAATATTTACATCACAAATTTTTCCGTAGGTTTTTCAAAACTATATCGCAAACCTCCCTCGACTACTGTGCATTCTATCCTTTGATATTCAAATAACCGAGTCTGTTATAAAATTCTCGTAGTTTCAAATTGATGCGAACAATTGGCATAGACCGTCCATGAGAATTTGGCCTGTCTCGGTGATACTGCTAAATTCGAACCTGTTTTATAAATAGGTCATGCTAGTGACTGACAGCCTCACACTTGTTCATATCGTTCTCCACTGTGCAGTGTTCGGTATTCCTTCGATCGGCCTGACAGGCTAGTTAATGTAGAGTACACGGTTCTAAAACCTGAGTTTGAAGGCTTTTCCTTCGTACCCTATTCTATTCAAATAAGTTCAAATTATCGAAATTCGACAAATTCCAGTTTGCAGTTTCTTTTTTCCGTTTGTGATATTTGTATACACTGCTTTACTATCAGCCGTTTCCGCCGATAAGTGCGATGTTCAAATAAGTCTTACATGTTCAAGGTAATCTACGGGCTCTTGCGTTACAACTCAAATTACTATCAATGTCAATATAATTGTCTGCTTGACAATTCCCATCCCATCTTGTTTTTCATTGTAGTCTCGAAAAGTCACCCTCAGTCGGCCAGTACACCTCCTAAAATTGACCTTGCTCTAAATTTGATTCGGCAGTATGAAAATGTACTCACCGATCGGCAAAGAGGCGTCAGTTTCTGTCCTGCGGATTTACTCCATTCTCACAAGGTAGGTGATATTTGTTTATCTCTATGGTTTATTCGAGTTTCGTTTTATCTGTATTTTCCACAACAGCTAATTTCTTTACTTACCCTACCGGACAGTGAAAAATCTCCACAACAGAAAGCGACTACGATGTTGTTTCATGAACCCAGTTGCTCACATGAGAACAGAGTTGGTGAGTTGTGCTGGGTGTCTTGACCAACCCGGTACTTTCTGAAAAGTCAGAAATAACGACGAGCAAAGAAGTACGGGCGCTTCCTACGACCAAGTTCAGTTGATGGTCAGAAACTGTTGGTAACAACCATAATTTAATATCATGGTGGCCAAAATGTTTATCGTTCATTACCTCAAAGATATCAGACTACATTCTCGATACCGTTGGTATTTTTAGTCGTAAACTGTAATGTGCCTTCATCCGGTTTGCGATCAAATCTGACCGACTGGAATTTCGTGCGATTCTTCATTTACGCGAAGGGCAGTGCTACATGTCACCAGGCACTTCCCTAGGTTGCTGATAGGACAGCTGACATCATGTCGGTCGTTAGCCGTGAAAAAGCAACTGAAGATAAGCAGGAGCAGTGTGGATAACGCGGTGGGTTTTCGCTTGACGAATTTCCTCTCTAAAAAGTACCACGAAATCCGCTGGTAGCTCCAAGGTGTCAGGGATGTAGCTTCACCATTCAATGAGGCCATTCCGATCGTCTCCTTTCGGAACGCCTTACTTGAACAGAGGGATAGGAACCGAATTTCGCAGTCATCGGTTCTCTAGAACATTTGAGGAGTTTCGGATCTCTGATCTGAACTTATCAAGAGATATATGAACTGGTGTATGAGCCACCCCTGTTGGGCACATTTAGGAACTATGCAGGAAGATTCATCAGCCTTCCAATTGAAAACTCGATTACTTCTTATTTGTTTGCTTTTTGGACCATGCAAAACAACCTGCTTATTGTGCATACATGTTCATGGTTGCGTGATCTATCGGATTACGAAAATGTCTTCTTGCATTTTTCTTTTCAGATAATCAATGAAAAATCTCCGATCTCTTTATTTCAAGCCAGTATGATAACAAATCAGGCACAATTAGTCTCACCAGTGGCCTCAAGATATGAATGCATTACGGGCGATCTGGAACCGGTTTACCTTGCTCCATTTCTGGACCGCATTGCGCATAATACCACTCTTCTTCCTGATAAACCTGTCCGGTGCGTTCAGTTAACATCGAAAGAGAAAGCTTTCCGCTCAAACGCGTTCACCGATAGTACGAGATAGCTGATTACTTAACCATAGCGCAAGCGAATTTGGCTTCATTCGGAAAATATAAGCTAAATTTGACGTGGTTTGCAAACCAAGGAGCTGCTGGTAGATTTGTTACAGGTTGACGGTTTACTGATCAGCTTGTTCTGTTATCGAGGATTTTTTTATTAGTTGCGTGGTTCTTTTGGAATACTTTCATTCGGGCCTATCCGATCCTCAACGTTGTACTTGAGAAAAAACATTCTGATTTCGAATTATCTCGTATGTTAGCCCCAAGCTTACAGCTTAGTATGAAATCGCAGATAGTCCTGACCAGGTTAGAATTACACTCATTTGTCAGACAGTATCTTGATATTAGATATCTCAGTTTATTCGTCGTTACATCCAAATTGGCTGAAGTCATTTCACGGACGTACTTGAACTTTTAACATCCGACTTTATCACAATCTCACCGTTTTCCTTGGTTCCAGGCTGTTGTGCTGACATTTACTTTTTTCCAGACAGGCGTCTTCTTCTGTTCTTGATTCTAGACGGACGAACTCTTACTATTGTATATCTCATCACTCGTCAGCCAAACCTACCTGGGTTTCCGCAGTGGCCGTACGCGTCCCGTTGTAAAGAGTTATATTTTTTACTTAGACAGTGACCGCATTGAATAAACTTTCAGCCGGATGTTATTTTGGTTATACCTGCTTTTCACGGAAGACTATCGAGAAAATTGTAAAAGTTAGACAACGAAGCCTCTTAACTTCGTCAGTCATTAATGAAACGTTTGATGCACTATGAGGTACATTGAGCCGTTGTCTGGACGAAACCCATGTTCTGCCCTTTGGTGGGTGAACAAGATCTAGAACAACAAAACCGCTATGCATTCGGTTAAGTGACCAAATAGGACGTTGGTGCACAACCCATCGAGTTCGGGCTGAGGTCTTTCCTGGGCTACGATTTAATTTTGATATTCTCGCGTGAACGGCCGAGGATTTTCATTAGAATACCGGTAAAATGTAGTGTAGTGTCACGGAGTAGTACCAAAACGACCTAATTATACGTTGAGAAACATGCAGCTATTTCGATAAAAAAAACGATTTATGGCGAGTTGTTCCACTGAACGCATCAACGCTGTGCCAGTATTCGGTTGCGTATTAGATTGTCAAAAGCGTTTCGATTGGTTTGATTTCATTTTAGGCTGCTGCTGCTTCTGATTTTCATTTGAGTATGTTTCGTTGAAGCACAAGCATTTTCTCACATTGTCTTTCCTTTCGGGGTTAGCTCCATCTTCCTTGGTGGTGCAGAATCCGTCATTCATGGATTTTGGAGTGAGTGGAGTCAAGAGTACTGGACCGTAAGTCATCAAAAACTTTTCTGTGCTGCAGTATTTCGTCACAAAAACTAAAGATCAAATTTTTACTATCTAGTTGCTGGAATATGTAATTTAATCAACTTCATTTCAACTTACTCCGCATGACGTAGAAAGAAGACAACCGGACGCACCAAGTTGCGATGAGGAAGGAGCCTAGCAAAGCCATTTGCCCTTAGATTAACAAACTCAACAATTTTTCAAATTGATTTGAACAAAAATGCCAGTCGAACGTAGATCCTATTACTTTGCGAAGTAGCGAAATTGGAGCTATCAGTTCTCTGCCTTTCAATGCTTTCGTACAAAAATGTGCAACATTTAGCTTTTAACGGTGTATTGCATTATCCTACGCCTTCGTTGACCATACGGAGACCAAATATTGCCCATTTCCACATGCCTACACCAGTACCGTTTACTTACCATGGATCTAAAATATGCAGTTCTTTTTTAAGGGTTTATTTGTTCTTTTTCGACGTTTTCCATTGTATCAGTTCGACTGATGGAAATCTGCCTCTATCTGATCCAGATCACAATAGACGAGAGTAAACTAGTTATGTCCCCTAAGAATTCAGAAGCATGCTTTGGAAAACAAGAGAAGTTTTTCACCGACTTTATTCACTTATTTGTTTCTATTTATCTTTTGATTCGACCTTGTTGCTTTTGCATTATGCATCAAATGTATCCCGGTGACACATCTCAATTTGAATTAGTTTAGGACAGTTTGAAAACAGCACAACGTGGCCAACAAGCTCGTTTTTAGTTATTCGTACCCATATAAATGCACAACAATAAATGTGGTTGGGAATGAATCAAGAAAATTGTTAGTTTGCAGTCACATCACTTCACAACTCTAAGAATGTGTTTGTGTTTGTAAGTGTACTTGATCAATTTGTCACACGACCAGGTTGCAAACCACTTGTTGGAGGGGGAAAAGAGGGCCGGTGAAGTTTGAGTCTGGACAAATTGTTTCCGTGCTCACAGAGCGGGTTATCCAAAAAGGATGTATACGGCCTTGGTTGTGCTTAAGATTCAACAGTTGACAGTCCTGCTCCTAACTTTGTAGATGGTGCAAAAATGCTTGTCACGTTTACTGAGTGACTAGACTCGACAAGGTGTGAACACCTCACGCTAGTAATTGTCCGAACTGTTCCCGTGCTCGTCCTAGCAGAGTGGTGTTTGCGAACGCGATCGGACAAACGGCCGCTCGTACGGCCAATATACCTAGTCCCACAGGAGCAGGTGAATGATTACACAGAATAAGGCCACAGAATCATGATCGGTTTGGGTGGGTTCAGTTTCAGTTCACTGGTGAAATATACCGGCAAAAGGACGGAGTTGCAGTGGGGTCACCCTTGGGACCACTGTTTGCTGATATCTTCATGTCCAAACTGGAGAATAATCAACTGCGCTCACTAATCCGACACTGTCCCATATAGTTGCGTTGTTGATGATACACTATTTGTGGTAGCGGAACATGCAAGCATAAACCATGCGCTGCATACGTTTAACAACGTCCATTCAAACACAGTTTACACTAGAAAATAAACACCGCAACTTTAGCGTATTTAGATGCGTGCATAAGGCGTCGGCAGGACGGGCCTGCACAATTGTCACTCCATAGAAAAGCAACGTGGAACGCACAGTATATTCATTTTCACAGCTTTGTGCTGTTGCAAATGAAGAGGAACCTGCTATGCCGTTAGGTTGATGAAGCAAGAAAAATATGTACTAACGACACGATTGAAGATGAACGTCGTTTCCTGGGGAGCATGTTTGTACAGAATGGATACCTCGAAAGATTCGTAAACAAGAATGGAAAAACACGAAGTAAGACGAAAAGAAATAGGACCAACGAAGAAACCGGTCTACGTTCGTTTGACTTTTAAAGGTGGCGGCGAAGCGGAAGTTTTCTGATGCAGACTGTCGGGTTCAGTCAGTAGAACATAGTTTGTAGCACAATGAAGAACTGTCAAGTGTTGCATCTTAAACACAACCGAGACCGTATATATCCCTTTGGATAACCCACTCTGTGAGCTCGGAAACAATTTGTTCAGACTCAAAATTCACCGGCCCTCTTTTCCCCCTCCAACAAGTGGTTTGCAACCTGGTCGTGTGACAAATTGATGAATTACACTTACGAACACACACATTCTTATAGTTGTGAAGTGATGTGACTGCAAACTGACAATCTTCTTGATCCATTCCCAACCATATTTATTATGTTTTTACATGAGTACGGATAACGTTCGCCACGTTATGTTTTCACTGTTCTATGAAATTTTTAAACATAGGACAGTTTTTTGATAGAGTAAAATTAGACGTATCAGCCGTTGGTTCGCAGATAACACTAGTGCATGATTAGATTTAACGGAAGTTACTTTTGGCCGATCATCGCTCGTTGTTTTTACTGCTATTTTGGAGACCATTAGTCCATCGTATAGCACTTCGGGCTCCCAACCTCGCCGTAGATAATACACGTTTCTTTCCTAAACTTGCATCACATAATAACACAGAGGGAATTGGTGAATTTATAGTTAGTAAACTTTTAATGCAGTGACCTATTTCCTTCAAGGCTTGGATAGGTCTAAAGTGTTTGACAAACTTAATGTTTACGGATTGCGTTATTGTTTAGCTGAATCCTTCCAGAGAAGTTCTTGAGAACGTCAGACCTTTTTTGGAATTTCTTCATCAGTCATTTTCAGAATATCTCCTTTTTTCCAACTTTGTATCCAGTTTGCTTCCCGATTTTCCGGTTATATCTGCTTTCACCATTCAGTTCACTATATCAGGAAAGCCTTGTTAGCGCCTACTAAAATTAAGAATTGGTTATTCCTTTTGATCCAGTCATCAGAACGTATGCTAAGGGCCCCAAACGATAACCGTCGAATGCTATATTGGCCGTTTTGGAGCATTATAACCTGTCCTACACAACTTTTTTCCCAAACGGTACTCTTTTTGTCTGTTAGTATGCTTAGGTCATCACCATGTTCGCACATGTTTTTGGTCCGCAATGTTTTGATACACTGGTTTTGGTTAAGCAGCCGCTCAAAAACCATTCCGGAAACCACCGTTACCGTTTTTTTTTCATTTTAAGGCTCCGCAACCCATTTCGAAGCGAACAAATCAGCACTGGTATTTCTACTAACTCAGCGGTTGGCAGATCCTCTTTTGGGAAACCGTTCGATTATTTTTTTTTGTTTTCTCTGCCATCGTTTTGATTTAGGTCAGGCGTAGTATGGTTTTCGCTTCACATTTACGCCAGATTGCTGATCATTTCCGTTCCGAGTATCTCAACTCAAACGACGAAGCCGACAGGACTCTCATGCCAAACCCGATAGAGTCTCAAGGGAATGGATCGGCTTGGATGCGAGACTCGTGGCCATTAGCTCCTGCTTTGGGCGGCCCTTTTCTTGCGGTTCATTGGCGATGTGGTGATTTTGTCAACACTTCGCCAGGTCGCTGGAACTATACTCCTTCGCCTGTTCTCGCTGCGAAGCAGATTATCGAAGCCGCTCAGGACCAAAAACTAGATATTGTCTACCTGGCTACAGATGCTTCGGAATCTGGTACATTATTGGGCACGGATCGGTTGAAGTGTGTGATTGACAATCTAGTTTTCCGCAGTGTTACCTCATGTATAACCCAACCGGGCCTTACTACTTCCTGATTTGCTCTACAGTTGTGTTTGAATGATTTCCAATCACGTCAACGTGACCTAAGCGCAGAGATTAGCAGATGTAAAATGCGGTATGTTGGTCTTAAATCTGGTTTGAAAACCTGGCCCTCCGGCATGCTTCAGCAATCGCAGTGTGCTCCTACCGTTTCTTCATCGCTTGGCGGTGTGTAAGCAGAGGAGATGCATTTGGATTCGTAGTCCAATTCGGCCGTCTCTGATGCGACCGGGTCAACCTGTGGCGACCATAACTGACTCAGTCAACGTTGACAAATCCACTAATCACCTTTCGTTAGACAATCGTATGAGACGGGGAAAAAATGTAATTGAACTGGACGACAGTTCAGGGGTATCCGTGTTGCAAGTTGACAGATTAAATCCAAGTTGTTAGCAAACATGCACTTTAATAATCACGATGCGAACAGAACGGGTTTCTATCAGTAATGCCTTGACACTAATTTACGAAGTAGGGCATCTGCGTGCGTCCATTTTTAGCCAACGTGACTAAGAAAATGAAAGTATGGTAAGGCTGTAGTGCAGTCAGACGCAAAATGTAAGCATAGTTATAAAGGGTAAATAGGGCTAATATATTAACAAAGAGTTGACGTCCTCCTTTGTGTTTAGAATTGCATACCGGGGACCAGGGTACTTTTTTAGGGCATTCCTTTCAACCTTACCTAGCAGGCTATATATATATATATATATATATATATATTTACCTAGCACAGGTCTTTGCGCAGATCGGGTACTATCAGAATAATTCAGTTATCACTTTGTGCAACCATTAATCCAACGGGTATTGATTTTGGTTGCGACCTCACAGCACCATCTGTTCAAACAGAAAAAAACGGTGAGTGTGAAGACTGGCGGCAAAATATTAAGTTGAACTATACAGAGGAAGAAGGGTTTCAAATGCAGGAATGCCACTGAACCAAATCATCTATTGTTTTCAGCCATCCTTTTGAGGGGTCTTGTGAACCCCAATTCGGTAGTTTAACTGCACTTGCACGAGCCAATCCATTGGTTAAAACTTTCATGCGTTTCTGCTATGTCATCGACTGGCCAACCAGAACCATCTTTCAACAAATATCTGTCTAAAAAATAACCAAAGCGCAAATGGAAAGCCACACGAGAGGAAGCGTAATGGATGGGAAAGTCTATGTACATTTCACCACACGTGCCACTTCACTTGTCCATCTTCACATCACCAATTGTCTCTTGCGATCGATGGTTTATCAGTTATCGTGATACTTCCCGGTTCCCTGAAACGGGATGAACAGTTGGTTTAAGAGACCTTACACAAACTTTAATCTGAAGGTTTAACCTACGGGGCAGAATATCTGAGAACCTTAGCCCTCTGGGAGCTGATATCTGGGTGCTCAGGGAATACATTTTTCGGATAGGGCCAAACATCTTGGAAGCACCCGTCCCCTGCAGATGTTTGCAAGCATAGAGACGTATACATCGTGCGCCGCCCGTGGTTCGACTGGAATCAGAGTTTATTCATTTCTCCTAGACTGATTATCAAGGACTTGTCAACGTGGTGTTTTTCTTGTTTCCTTCCCTCCGCAAAGCTGTAGTGTGAATTTTTTGAAAAGTGTCTTGATGCAGCTCCCCTTTTGCCAACTTTGGCGGTTGCTTTCAAAAATGCACAATCACACTGCAGCTTTGCGGAGCGAAGGAAACAAGAAAATATTTCTGCGTAACGGGTACACACGAAGAACCAAAAAACAGTACCGAGAGACGATCGCCGAACAGACCAAAACACGAACCGTCGTGTTGTACATCAAACATATATCTGAAATGACCATGAGGTTACTCGAGCCCCATGGAATTGAGGTGGCGTGCAAGCCAACAAGAACCCCACGAAAGATTCCATCGAAGACCAAAGAACTGACAGCTGACAAGAATCAAACTGATGTTATCTATCAAATCGACTGCAAAGACTGCGAAAACGGTACAATGAACCAGCCGGAAAGAAACTCAGGAATCGGATCCAGGGGCATCAATTGGTAACAAAAAAGGCACGATCCACTTTCCCTAAATTCAGTTCACGAAGACTGTGAAGGTCACAAGCTCAACTTCGAAAACTGAGGATCGTCGCCCGAAGTAGAACAAAGCATCCGAGGGAACTCCTCAAAGCTTGGCACTCCTCGGAAAGATCGATAAACAGACACATCAACCTTGATCACGTATACCTATCGATCCGATCAAAGGACTAATCAGCACAAGGCAGTCGAAACGGACGCTGATTCAACCCACATGTCAAAAATAGACGAAGATTAACAAAGCAACTGGGCAGTATCTTTACCCTACCGCTTCACCAAGAGCAGCCAATCAAAACCAACTAAAGACTAGGTGACCCATTTAGGCGGACGATGGCAATCAGACGCTCGCCACAATATCATAGCACTGGCGATGTCACCTCGGCTGGTGATAAAATGTTTGCAATCAAATTGGCCAGCTCGCTGTACAAGCCAGTTATATATGGAGAAAGAAAATAGTCCTTAATCTTATTTTATTACTTCGCTGTGGGCTGTGGAAAACGACATATTTGATATACAAAATGACAGAAATATCACCAGAAAAAAGTCGGCACATTTTGTTGCCATCCAACAGCTGACAGCTAAATGTTTTTTGTTATTTCAGTCAGTTTGCGAGCTGGGCGCGGTTCTGGAATGTTCAGCCTTCGTGTTTAGTCATTCGAGTATCATGATCATGTTTAGAAGTTGGCCGTTATCGCAGCACTTTAGCAACGTTCAAGGGACTACACGTTGTCAAAGTGGATTACATGTTTTATATTTCTAAGACAACTCCATTTCCTCATGTAATATTAGTTTATCCTTCATCAGGGTTATTTCTTTACGTCTGATGTTGGCAACTATACATGGACCAGCTGTCACAGCTTGTTGTGACTCGTTTGCATTGCAGCTTCCGTATACTAAAACGTCTCTAATAACTTTGCTGAATAGTTTGTCCATGTCCTACCGAGTAGTAGTTTTCAGTGGATTTGAATCGAGTGGAATCAGGTGACAAACTAAAAGCTCTAATGAAGCGAGAAGTTAGTAGACAAGAATGATAGAATTTAGGGGTATGTGGAGACTGAACTCGGTGCTGTATGATGTGCAGCGCTTCTAGGTAACGGATTAGTTTACCGTCCTGCTTATTTCATTATGCATCTTTTTCAATACGGATGATAAATATGCACAAACGCCGCAGGCATCAGTGATGTGGTATGGTTGCCTTGGTGCCCCTTCAGTGACAAATCACCTTAGGGCAAACATGGTGTCGATTATCGTTCCTTCAAGAGTACAATCAGATGTTTTATTCCTCATCGTGAGAGGTTAATTTTACCGATAGAAATCAATATTCGGTGATTTTAAACGGGACCAAAATTATTGGATAACGTGTCTAAGGGGTCTCAAATCAAGCCGGAAATTCTTTAATGGATAAATTAATATTTATCGCACAGTTTCATTGTTGCTATGTTGTAATTAAACTAGTATCCGGTTGTTCTTTTAAAAATAATCGTCCGATTATTGAACGCCTACAGCTTCTGGTAATTTGAGATCATATTAACACCCTGTGCAACAAACCACATCGATTGAGTTTGTTCAAGTTCACACGCAACTTTATGCTGTTTGGATGTCTCATCGACTGCCTATTATTTGACCCTCGATTATGACAGAGGTAGAAGAGCTAGAGGATGAGATAGCACCAATAAAATTGGTACGTTTCGTCCCCTCTGATTCGGTCTGGTCACAAATTGGACCCGGTGGAATTGCCATTGTTGATCAGTGGATTTGTGCACACGCAAGGTAGGTTTGGATCAAAGATTCTCCAGAGGTTGACCCCTGCGTTGACCCCTGTAGCCCATTGAGAATTATCATTTCCATAATTACCTTTGCTTTTGTTTTTACGGTCTTGAACACTGTCCTCAGCATCAGTGTCTCCTGTGTGGTGTTCCGTCACTGTCAGTGAAATATGTCGCATGAACTCTCCTTAAAGGTGCTTAAATTGTTCGTCAGAGACAACAAAAAATTACGGTGCGGTGTTTCGCGCCTTCGAGTCCCTTCCACTGCTGTACACCTAGATATTGCTTCTAAATTTTCATCTTACACACTGGGTATTGACTGTCATTTTCTGTCGCACAAAAAACTGCTCAAGTGGATTTTACTTATTTTTATTAATTGATGTTAAAAATAAAAAGAATCGATTTTTTGTATGTAGGCCTACTCCTGACCAGTTGCAACAGTAGGCGCCTCCGGAAAGGAGTTCAGCTTTTATGCATAAACAAAAGAAATAAGTCAGCTGTACTAGAAATGTGGATAGTATCAATCGAGCATTTATTTGTCCATTTAATGACTGCAATTTTATGATTCCTGAATGAATGCGCTGATGTAACACCCTTTTCTAAAGAAGTAGCGTTCAGACTCCTTCCCTCGACCAAAATAACCACGAGTATAGATCCTGACGGTATGTCTTCACTTCTCCTAAAGTACGATGTGGCTTCACTCGCTGACGGCTTTAATTATTCTCTTAATGCATTCTTATGCAAGCATTCCATTACAGATTGTTGCAGACCAGTCACTATTGTGCCCACTCTCAGATCTAGAAATTCAACTATTCCAGCCAAACGTTTTCATTTCATCATTCTTACATCATGCAGTCTTAAGCAAACAGAACACACCATCCTTAGTCGTCTAACCTATTTTGTTAGTGTGCCCGATGAATCCCTTTAGTTTGCCTACCAACCAAACAGATCCACTTTGGATGTCTTGGCTTCCCTGGTTCATAATATCACCAAATCCTCGGATCCATCCACCAAATCTGTCCGATGCGCTTTCCGAGATTTTTCCTCTGCATTTGACTCTCTTCCATGGTTTCTACTTCTTCGCAAACTAGAACAGTTCGGCTGTTCCAATCGCCTCTTGGCATGGATATCAGGTTACTTCGCCAACAGAACCCAGTGCACAAGACTAAACCAAAAAAACCTACCCAGTTGGTAAATAATTCTGGGGTTTTTTGAGGAGCTATCCTTTCTCCTTATTTGTCTTCAGTATGCATTAGTTCCCTTGGTCAGTCATTCAAATACACGGATGACTTTGCTCTGTGCCACTCGGTATCTGGAATCGGAAGTTTTCCCAACTTCCCCAACAACCTGTTTCTCATTCATGATTTTTCTGTTCGTTCTAACTTGAACCTTAATTTGTCAAAATGTGTCGGTATGTTTACCCGACTGACTCTTCTTTCAGTAACACAGAACTACTCACCAAGCTAGATTCCATCATGCACTTAGGAATTACCATCAACAAAACATGAGATGCTCATCTCACAAACTCAGTTGCGTAATGAAACTCAAATGGCTATCATTTTACATAAAAAGATTCCAGCATTTCCAGGTTAAATAGAGCACCGTCTTTTTATTCGTTTATCAGCGTTTCTCCCGCTCCCCTCTATTGTCTTTCGTCATTTTTACCGGTTTATTAAAGAAGGACCTCAGAACCCTTGGTTGTGCTCTGTCAATTATCACTGTGTATATTTCAGATCACTGAAAGAACGCTGAACGAAACTGCGTGATATACTTCTATCCGCATGTGAAAAATTCGCACATTTTTTTTGCCAGCGGGCATCTTCTACGCAACGAACTTTCTAAACGCCGTTCTCATACCAGGACACGTTCTTCCTTCCGCTCCATGCCCTCTCTCATAAATACTTGTGGAAAATCGACTGTTCCCTGTTTAGCTCGAATTCTCACCAGTCAGGAGCACAAACTCTCTTAACTTTAAATATTTTATTTTTTGTTCCTTCTGTGCTCTATTTTGACGAGTTGACGAGTGCGTCCTTTTTGACTGAAATGCAGATACTACGTGTACCCAAAAGTCCAATACAATGCCATAAATGCATGTTTAAAAATAAAGTTGTAAGTACGTCTTCCGAGATATCTGTAGTATTACTTGTAATTTAGAAGTCTTGAATCAAATTAAAGAACCTTGGTTCAAAGTTTAATAGATCAGCTCCATTTTCATAGTAGATGGAACTTACTCTGTCATTTCCTCATTGGTTTTAATGAATAACAAACGTTTACGGGAAAATTCAAGGCATTTCCATCCAAGCAATGTTGCAGTGAATTCGAAGGGTGTCTCAATTGCTCTCTGTACTGTAGTAAGTATCTTTGAAATGTTCTTGTTATGAACAGTTCTGTGGTATCGATATAGCTTCTTTGGGACGTTCTTCGTATCTCAGCTTATTGGTTACTACGAGGCACTTATCCCTGAGCATGGCTTTTGTCTCAGTGATATTTCCTACCAGACTTTCTGTAGGATCTTGCTGTGAAAATGCAGTGGGAAATGTCCGTAAGGATAGCTCGTCTTGTTCTTGTTTCTTCCCGTTTTAATCTAAGCCCTGTAAGATAGTGGGAAAATATTTTTCACATGCCTATGAGTAAACATTTTTGAAATACGAGGTTTTCCGGTGCTACTAAGTGGTAAGAAAATGGGTATTTGTGATCAATTCAAAATGCACTAACGCTATGTACGTGTATCATCATTTGTTCCTCATGACCAGTGTTGTACATGATATCGCATTACATTGTTTTGTTTATGTCCCTGTGCACACCCAACTGCGTCTCATTTCATACGAGGTAATGTAATATTCGCGCATCTGCTATATTGTTCGCAACGCATTTTTTCTTAAAACTTTCGTCGCTCTGAACTGGCACCTCATTGACGCGTAATAGTATATTTTTGTCCAGACATTTGTTTGATGTATGCACTAATCCTGACCTAATCAGCTTTGTGTTCCGCTAGCTTACTTTTACTAAAGCCAAAGTTCACACAGCTTGGGAGCTACCTGCGTTTTCTTTGAAAACGTCCATTGCGCTTCTGTATCGCTAGAGTTATGTTTGAATACAAAGGATCAGTGATACATCCGACGGCACACTGATTGTTCTCATCCATCAAACAATTTTAATTTCCAAATATGTAAAAGCCTAATTTACGGATCATTTCTGGATCAAGTCGTGTCTTCATTTTTTCGAATGCAATCTGATTCCTACTCTGGCGATTTTGAACGGCACATTGTTTTGACCCAGAAGCTCGATTACATAGTCAGATAACCATAAAACTGATCCACACTTCCAGTTGCGATAATATCTGCGCATAGACTAAGTCCTTTCCTATTCGCATGATTGTTCATCTTCCATAATGCAATGCGAAGTTTTGCACCATTATACCAACAGAAGCACGAAATAATTCCTCACAAACTGTAAAACTGATACTTTAATATCTTAGTTCTCAATTGACCTAGACCTAATTAGGTGAAGTCAGTATGCGGATCGACCGATTTGGACGGACGTACATGGTGTGAACGAGACAAGTGTTGAGAATGCTGATTAAATCCGGTTTAGATAAGAGAAGACCACCCGAAGTGCCAATATGAGATGCATGCGAGCTCGCTTTAAATTGTTTTCTATGTACGCGTCGTTCTTCTCGCTAGGGCACTCATTTAGAGCATCAACTGGCATTTAACAGCGTTTTGGTAGCAAAGAGGCGAATGACTGATTAAACGCCTGAACTACCCAAGGAAGCAGATGTTCACTTCACCGTTAACAACAACTAGGAGCCCTAGTGGGCGCAACATGGGTTTACTAGGCACCTGTTAATGTTTTCAGCCGAGTTTATACTTGCCGTTGCTTTACTCACCTTTGAATACTTTCACGTGGTTCACTCAGTTCAATTTTCATTTCCACCCAAGGAGGGCACCATAGGTGGATTGGAAGTTCCACTGTGCCGTGGATTTTTTAAGGACTCTGCTTGCGAATTTTTAACTTTATGCGCTTACTTAATGTATTTCAAGTCCATTAAATCAATCGTAATGTCAACTGCCGCTGTGTCAGTCCAAGTCGGTTAAAAACCAAAAGATAATGAGGTATTTAGTCAACACTTTACAATGGAGATCACATGGAGACCTATTTCTTAATCAACGGTGTATTTTTGCGCGCAGTGATCTCCTACATCGACTTCCAGTTCATTGTTGTTTTCCGTTGCTAGGTACTTCATTGGCACGTCCCCATCCACATTCACGTTTCGAATAACTGAGGAACGCACAATCATGGGCTTCACTCCGGAATCAACATTCAACACATTATGTCCCAGTGGAGTGGCCAAATATTACGCAAACAGTCAAGCGTATGCGGATAGAGAAGCGGATGGTTGTGAGGCTCTGACTTTTTGGCCGATTAAACTGGAACCCGACTACACAGTTTTATCATCTAGCAGTTCATCTGTTCGAAACCTGGATGAACTATGACGACATTATGGCGGTTGTCAATGCACTATACTTACGTCAGTTCTCTTGTCCCCAACCGACGCTTGTATTGTGCATGATCAAACAAGCCATTGCTCGAGATACATTTGTTATACATTATTTTACAGAAATAAAAAGTGACATTTAAGTTCTTAACTTTTCTGCATGAGTCCAGTTTAAGTCAGTGTTTCGAGATCGCACAAGGAGCCTGACATCATACTAGACCGAAACGTCCCTTAGGTTTTCGCCACTCAAATTTGGACGCCGCGGACCGGTGTTCTTACACGCTCCTATCGGTCAGCTCAGGGCATATATATATACATATATGTATATGTATACATATATATATTTTTTTAGAGTTGAGAAGGCGTACACTGAGTTAATACGTTTATCGTGACGTTTCGATCCAAACTAGGACTCGTTGTCAAACGTGAATGAGTGATTGAATGGGATCGCTAGTTCCGTTCGGTCTTGTGCACTGTCCGTCTGTTTGTCTCTCTATTCTGCATCCGGGTCTTATTAGGATGACGTAATGTTTGTCAATCTCCACATGCCGATTGAACGAGTTATTCGAGTGGAGGGCTTCAAGAATCAGTCGCTCCCCCTTTCTGTTTGCCCGGCCGACTACCTTTGCGTTGTTGATGTTGACTTCATATATATATATATATATATATATATATATATAAANCGCTACCGGGCAGGCTGTGAACGGTTTGTTCAACTTGTTCACCACATCATGTTGCACCTAGCCGTCACTGATTTGCACGGTTACTGTCCGTTAGCTCACAGCGATCGACCCCTATCTTCGCGCAAAGATGACCTCTGTGCAGGTAGCCTAAGTACGACCAAGGCTTTGGATATGACCTACACAGCTTGATTACTTGATACATTCTAGTAGTCGCAGTAGGAGATTGAATGTTTACATGAAATATTTGACCATGTGATATGATGGATGAACTCAGCATAAAGAAACCATGGAAGCACTGTACAGCTGTTTCATCCAGCTTGTTAGGATTCATTTTGATTTTTATTTTCTGCTCTGTGTAACGGGAAAATCGCAATTGGATTTTAGAGCAGTACTCTTTCGACTTCCTTCTGATGAACCGGATTCAAATGATGCGATATCTGGTGTACTCCTATGAAAGCAGGTGCTGCAAACTGCAGTTTTTCGAGCACGGCCGAGGAAACTGAATTTTCATGAGTTGATTGCCCACGGTCTTGGGAAAGATTAAAACGATGAGATGCGTGGAGAACATCAGCTCATACCGGATCCAAAATGATTATACCATGAATTTGTATTGTAACGCTTGGGCAGAAGGTATCTCGGGAATGTGCAAAGAGGAAGCCGGTACAACATACAAGCATGAACTGTTGATTTTGAAGGCTGTTAACCATGACAGTGCTAGTGGGTGTTGTCGACATTGTTTCTTATCGACGGTCGATCACCCTGTGACAAATTGTGACTTCGTTTCTCTCTTTCCATGAGGTGACTATGACGGTTTCCATTCAAGCTTATGGTCGCTGATACATTCATACAAATCGCAAAAATCCGACTCCAGATCTTATTGATAATTCTTTTCCGCTCTCGTCACCTGACCAGCGAGCATAAATCGAGGTTTTATTCCAAACACTTTCCGTAAAGTGGAGAGAATTGAGGTCCGCTATATACTTCAGTCGTTTTGATTCACCGGCAGAGCAGTTCAATTTATAAGTACAACTCATTAAGAACGTCCAATCCGGCCTGGTCGACCCGTGCTTTCTGATATCGTCCGTCGTCGGATTCTATAACGGAAATGGGAACGACATAGCGCCACCCTCGTGAACCTAGAATTGGAAGGTAAGCAATGAACATGGTTTGGCTTGGGTCCAGAAAATGGTTCAGACGTGGAGATTGTGAACATGGAGTGCGCGAAGGGGAAACTAAAAGGGCGCTCAGCCGGATGGTGGTTAGAAGAAAACAGGGTCTGAATTTGAAGGCAAAACTCGGCATAAGGATGTGTTTCCAACTTTCACTAGATATAGAAATTTACTTTAAAAATGCCATCGAATAGTGAATGGCAGTCCCAGGTCCCTCGGAGACCGATGATCGAAGAAATTACAAGACCCTTAAACTGCTTTCCGGGGACGTCCCAAAAGAGATAACGGAAGTATCTTCATTCAGACTTTGAATTCGCTGCTCTCAAAGCCCCTCGGTCCATTGAGTAGGGGACACTTGAGCTGTAGCGGAACATGGATTTGTTCCTCCGGACAGCTTGTTTAACCGCAAGCTGATCATCATTCGTGGTCGCCATTTGCGCGTTGAACGCGCACGCCTCACTCCCAAGCTCCTGTCAAAATATACTGAAACTGCTACCGCTTCTGACTATCTTATCCTTGCAACTGCCAAGTTTTAGGGTTGTCAGCATTGCAATCCTACCGAGGCGAGTAAGAGCGACACACAAGTGGTCACAAAGCCTGAGGGCAAGCAAGTTTAATGAAGAATTCGCGTTGGGACAATCTGTTCTACAGACCCACTGTGCACAGCAAGGTTGCGAAATAGCGGCTTTACGATAATATACACGATGGAAAGCCACGGCGGGGTGATGCCGACTGGTCGGAGCCATCCATCGAGAAGCGTAGGAAGAGGGGAAACGTGCAGATGTCGTGTGCTATAAAACAAACACAAACCGGGGAAATGTCACACCATTGATTTCAACTTCAAAAGAAGATCTCGAGGCTACGGGTTCCTGAATGTAAGGAATGTTCCACGGAAGATCGAGGCTACTAAAACTTCAAAACGTCCGGCCTGAACCGGTGACGAAAAGTCCAGAAATATCGAGACGAGTGACATCAAAGAGCTTTGATGGCATCCTTCAAAACGGGCTTAATGAAATTCGATCAAGCAGTCGATCATGCCGGGTTGTTTGGCGACAGTGAATAGTGCACAGCCTTGTTTTACTTGGTGATTTCTCTGGGTCACCAGAGGATCAAAGATTTGACCACCCTCTTCTGTTTTCGCGAGAATGCCAAGTGACTGTAAGCACTTTAATTTATAGTTCTCTGAAGTAGTCCAACTGTAGATAATTTTGTTAGTTGGGATGGCTTTGAAAGCAAGGAATTTTTATCGGGAATTTCACGTCGCCTGAAATAAAATAGTGAATTCGGAATTTGATCGCGTCTGATACCAGACCTTACTTGATTGCATACAATCAAAAGAATACTGTGTGGGAGATCCGCAAGATTCAAAAAAATAGAGAGCTAACCAATATGAACTTAGTTGAGCATATTTTCCTCAAGCAATATTGCATCCATGGATGCGATATGTAGGAGTTTCTTAACACATCACATCAAAGACCTTTACGAAGTGGTCGGTCACGTGAGATATATTACCATCATCCTACGCTCATATTATCCCGTAACTCAAGCAGAGCACATGGGAAGCGCAATATCTGACTGAGAGGAAACCGTGCGAAAGCAGTTACATCAAAGTATTCCATTTTTATTCGCGGCTATATAATGTTGCCATGGATGAGTGTTAAGCTAATGGACCCACAGCTTTTTGGAGCTTCCCAATCACCGTTTTGAAACTAGAAGTAGTAGCCTACCTGTGCCTCGATTGTAGAAACCCACCGGTTTTGTGAGAGACTGGAACAGAAGGGTGTTTCAAGTAACAAGAAGGTAGGCCTGCTGCCTTGGGCCACTTGGATGTAATTAGACTGAAGCCAAAGAACTCTGGATGGACAGATTGAAAACGTTTCTATGTGGTATACTGTTAAATAATGAAATTGAATTGGGCAGGGGGAAATGACTAGGCGGTCTAAGGATGTAATAATCGTAATGTTCGGAGAAATCTGTGGTTCGCGTGGCAAAGATTTCAAGAAGAGCCACGTAATAACTTAAATGCAGCAGAGTTGGTTTGCTTCTTTTCGAACACCGTAAGTGCTGAATTAAGAAAGAATCTTCCTTATGGGCTCAAATTGGTACCTCTGGATGCAAGTCGGTCTGCGTCCTTAAGATCCATTAGCAAACTACCTTGCAAGCTACTGTTTTTAAGGATGCCTACTCTTCTGTTACTCTGTTGACTGATTACTATTGTCTTATGTATTCAGAGAGGTGTCCAGTGTATCTGATTTTTCTAAGTGTTTTGGATGTGCGTTCGAATCTACGGAATGCATGCAAAAGAGAAAATAACTAACTTTCATATAAGGTTTGAAAGGCACTGGTTGCGTTCAATTCTGTTTGCCACTGAGGATTGTGAGGGATCTGGCAGAGGTAATTTTCTGGACAGCTGTCTCCACCTCGCTCCAGGAGATATAAACTTAGCCGAGAGAGGCCGAAGTTAGAAAAGATCGGTCAGTTAGTTCCCTTGTCTGTTACAAGGAAGATGTTGAAGCGGTATACCGAACAGGACAGGTACAGTTTAATCCATACCAAGTTTCTCATTAGGAGAGGACGAATTGGGAGTAACATGACCCGAAGGAGGACATTATGGATGCGAATAACAACTCCAACATCATATGATTGTTGTAGGTCTTGTTTCATTATTTTTCATTCTTACATTTCTGTTTCACTATCTAGTTATTCTGAGATTGAAGGGGTCTTAGCAGCAGATAATAAGTGAAAGGTGATGTCTAATGCTGGATGCAACAGCTTTACTAACTTTCTGTAGAGAATGAGGAAGTTGATTTACAGACACTTGCAAGATGTGTGCTCGAGGTCATTAATAAGTTGCGGTGGGAATAAAATGGCCCTCTATAAAACGTCTGAGAGAGAAACAAAGCCTTTAATGTTCAGTATTAGGCTTTATATCGACTAGGTTCTCTGGGCTCCTGAAAGGATTGGAAAGGAAGCCAATTTACGGGAGGCAGTTTTCAAGAAATTTTAGTCCTCAAAACAGTTACAGGAGTTTGGGCTCTTATAATGTTTGTAAAATTCTTATTCACTCAAGATACCAGGTGTGTTGCCGCTATCTCTATCTCGCTCTTAATATGATTGTCTAATGAACAAAAATATTTTGACCCGCAAAAAACAGGGCCAATATATATCACCCTTAATGAGAACGCTTTTAACATCTAAGTTCACGGTGGCGTCGTGGACATTGTTTTAAACGGTGATCGTGAATGGCACGAATTTTACCGTGCATAAGGACGTTCAACTTAGGCAGTATGCAAGAATTATCAATTCAATGGTTTTTATTGATAAACGTCATGTTCTTGGACAATTTTGCAATTTATTTATTGTTTGTAAAATAAGGTAAAGCAATTTACCTTTCTCATTGCCGACAGCGAACCGAAAGCCGTAAAATGATTTGGTCGGAATAGTGTTTTAATTTGCACATCGTTGAACACATTTTGATTCTTCTAAATCAAATAAGATGAGTGGCTGAAACCCGATTGTAAATTAGTACTTAATTGCAAAGCAAAAGGTTTGTACAATCAAGATTTAAAAATGGGTTTTCTATCGCTGTTAGAAGATCTACTAATTTTTGAAGTGGTAAAATTGTTTGAAATGTATTTGCTCCGAGATTTATGTTACGCGTTTTACATTTTAGACAAGCAGTACCCGAGGCAGTACCGCAAAGAATTCAGCGAGCTTTTAATATACAAACTAGTCAGTAAACACTTGAATCAGCAATCAATTTTGATTGATTCTGCGGTGAGTTGATGGGAGGTTTAGCTGTGTAGAATTATTTTATCGGTAGTCAAAAGTGCTACTGATCTTTATGTTCAAAACTGCAAATGGGTTTTGTGTTCGCCTTTTGTTTATGACTCATTTTGATACCGAGGGTCTTCGTAATTTATTTTGTTGATATGTATAGCAGCTAACTTGAATTCCATTCTTTTTTCAAGGTTTTGTCGATAACCATATAGTAAATGATACCAATGTGACTGTTATTGATTAAGCTATGCAGCAATGCAGGCTGTCATTCCGCTTGTTTGAGGTACACTATTCAAGATATTTCCAAACGAACTACAAAAAGTGATGCAGTAGCAAACGAGACCGTGGGTATATAATAGATGATAAACCTCCGTTTCATATGTTGAACGTGAATTATATAGGGTTAACTCATCGAATGAGCGACCGCAGATAACCAGCGACAGAGATCGGGAAGTGGTGTGTTTTCACCTCACGACCATTCTACTTGAAGAATGTCACTAGAATCCGTTAGATGCACTCTGACTTGGCAGTTATGGCCCGCCACTTAATAAGGCCGTCGCGCTTGTCACTTTTTGAGCAATTGTAGGTGGACGGACAAATGTGAATCGCAATTTTTTGTCACTTAGTCTGCTAATATTTCCTCGGAAACTTGGGCTTCTGATATGGGTTGATCAGAACGGCATATCGGCTGGACTAACTGTCACCGGCAGTCAAAGTTTGGGAATTCCATTGATCCAGTTTATAAGGTGAAGTGCTGCAAAACCAGCTTAGGAACAGTGAGTTTTGATGGAAATTCCATGACGTAATATGGAAGTCTAAAAGAGCCGAAACGTGCAATGAGCCTTACAAAAGCAAAATTATTTCTTTCTTTTTTTGGTTAACCATCTTTCTTTCAATGAGGGTTTCGATTATATTAAGCCTGCAGTTGGATGCGTTTTGGTGATTAAATTATACTTGATCGATTCACAAAGAACCATTTTTAAGAGGTAGAGAGTTAAATGCATTTCAAGCAAAAAAATATACTGAAGAGTTACAAGCTGGAACGGAAAAGATATTTTGGTTTATTAAAAGCTACTTAAGAGTTAAATACCAAATGTCCTTCACTAAAAGTTCACTTGAAAACTTCGCTTGATCTCCGCCAGAATATAAAGTTTCGCAGCCCCTCTAAACTGAATGAAGTACTTTAATCAAAACTTATTTCAAAGCCCACATATGCAATGGATATCCTCAGTGCAACGCACCTCTCGAGGTAAGCGTGTTCATGACATTTGCCTGCTTTGCAATTAGGTTTGCCCAGCAAAATGTGTAGAGGACGTAAGTTCCATAGAGACAGAATGCCGATTTGGCCTAATCACAGCGACTGCGGCATCCTGTAGCACCCTGTAGTGAAAATGTCGGTTAAAGTTTTACGAAATTATTTATCGTGTGATACAAATGTTCGCTACCAAGAAATTAGTGGAAGAATTGTGCAGCTGTTTTATTCCTGTTAGGATTTGTCAGCAGCTCTTTTCCATCCACCCGAACTGTGATGTGAGCCCAAGAAAAACGAATGGCGATCGAATGGCTTAGCCATTACGCTATCCGGGTGGCTGCGAACTATGTGTTAAGCTTCACCATAAGATTGTATTGCGCCTTTCCGCCAGCGTACAGTCACAGGCGACTGTAACATAGCAGTTGGCTCCCATTGGTAAGTAACAATGGCTTTAAATATGACTTATGGAACTTGGCTTCTTGACTTGTCTTGGTAGTGGGACACAGTTTTGACGCCTTTTGATTGCACAGCTTGAAATCTAGACTGCTCAAACTGACATTGCCGGTGCGTGGAATTGAGGACAAAATGTATGCAGGTTGAACGCTAGGTCCGGAGAAAAAATTACATGAAAACCATCAGACTCATTGGAAAACTCATTAAAACATAAAATCACTTGAAAACGTTGGAGCATTATTTTGCACTCAGTCATATTGTGGTTTTGAAGTTGAGATCGTTTGTAAATTTACTGAAGTGCAAAACGATTTCTTTAAAAAAGGTATTAAGCCCATTTTATTAAAAGGTATTTATTAGGGTGGGTTGTTCAGGATTTACGTGATCCCGCTTGGGAGACAAATAATGATAACCCCATCATTGTAATAATCACTACTGAGTAGATATAAAAATGTAGTAATTTGCGTCACAACTACCCAGACCTTGGAGCATTCTGTTTTCAGCCACTTTTGTTTTATCAAGATGCCATTGGGTTTTCCAAACTTTCAAAGTGTCCTCAAGAAAACACATTCCGATCTTCGACTGCCACGGCATCTTCAATTGGCCGACAGAAAATCTTTGCGAATTAGGATCTCAATCATATAGCATTAGTCGTCATTGAACAGCAGCGGATAACACAATGTTTTCTTCTGGGCACCTAGTTAGAGGGCTGATACTCATTCTACTTAGAATAGGCTGTACCACAATCCGAAGTGTCACATTATCAAGCTACCAATAATTTAAAGTTATGATGCTATAAGACTTTACAAATATTTCACTTTTTGGATCGGAATCAAATGCATGGGGAATAAAAGTTTTCAAATCTATAAAATGTTATTCTGGAGTTTTGTTATTGTTTACTCTAGCGTAATTTACTTGTGCTCTTCAAATTTTTTGCTGCAAGAAGATAATGTCTAAAATAAAAGTTTACTATGCCAGAAATTTGGTTTCTTTTTTGCTTTAAATATGTTTCATTTCCTCAAAAATCCAATATATTCTTTGTGAGAGCTTAAACATGGAATAACTAACATCTTAAGATATCTATTAGATTTGATATTATCTACTCTTGTACCTGATGACAACCAAACATTATTTGGAATGTAAACGCAAAATATGGAACCGGCTAGCATTTGCTTTTTTATTATTTTAGGATCTTTGCTGTCCTCTTGATAGATCTGCTTAAACAAGCGATTTCCGTTTTTTTGCCATAAAGCATCGTGACACCAGTATAAAGTTTGACAATTGACGGTCGCCATAGATTTGCTGGATTTTGTCCTTCTTAATTCTCTAATGCGTGAGCTGAATGTGAGAGTGTGCGCGTGTGCATCCGTGCTTGCTCCTCACAGAAAGAAACTGACTATCGACAATAAGACCCTTTGCCGACGGTCAGTCACGTTTTGAGGTGCAACATGTGCACGAACGCACGCCTATGCTATAATTCACCCACCGTTTTTTGAGCTATTCATATATCTGCAATTTTTATTTTTAATCATGCACAAACACAGATACATGCACTATATCAAAAGATAAATTTGTGCTTGTGGTACCTGAAGTTCAGCGGAGGCTAAATTGCTGTCGCCCTGACTGAGATGCATTAACAGTGAGGAAGGCATGATTAGGCTGCAAAAGCTGTTGTTTTAGTTATCCTTATAAACCAATAAATTGAAATAGGAATACACCAAACATCATCTAATATTCTGTAATGCCCTTTTCATGCGATAGGAGATTCAGCAGATTCGTTTCAAAGAAGGTTTTGTTTGTGGGATTCTATTTATTTGAACATCAGTTTTAAATGGAATATGCCAAAACCGCCAAAACAATAGTGGCTTGGATTTTTGAAGGCAAATTCCAAACATAACGTTAACAAGCAATGAAATCAGTGTTTTTTTTCTCACGGTCTAAAACCATAAGATGCAAAGATAAAGATATTTACAGTTTAGTTGAGTTTTGGGCAGTAAAGCAAATAATACTTCACTTAATTTAAAACTAAACTACAGTGACTAAGGAGCCAGTTAGTTTGATAGCAGACAACCATGTAGTTTTAGAGTCCGTGAAAGATAGTTCCTCGAAACGTAGGTTTGTAAATTTAGATATTTCGAAAGTGAATCTTAATGGCGTACCCAATGAACAAGGAAGCACAATTATGTTCATATTAGTTCTTTAAAGGTCAAACTTCTTGCCTGGTATTTGTCGCTGCTACTTAACTGTGGATATGGCGTTCATATGCGTAAAGCTTCATGGTCAACTGTAAAAGCAAAAAAGCATGATTTAAGTTACCTTCTGATTTTTTTCGTACAAATATTTAGGAGGGTATTCGAGGTTCCGTCTTTCCCAAAAGAACAGAAGAGTTGTTGCCTTTTGTACATACTCTTCCCGACGTTCTGCAACATGGAATGGAGAAGTCCTGTAAGTCAGCGTTACCTGAACAACATTTTGTTCATTTATTCTGGGATAACGAATGTGAAAAATTAATTTCCAAAGGCAGTTTATTTTTTGTTTTGTAGAAATAAAACATTATCTATTCACAAATTTTGGCTAAGCTAGCGTCATTATAGGTGAAACTTGTGATTGGAGTCTATTTGTTAAATTGTCGCAAGTCGTGACCTACTAAAATCTCCATCATACTTGACTTCTTTAGGGTTTGCCTTTCTCCCTAGTCCACTTTGCCTTAAAATCTGTAGAATATAGCTCTTTCAGGACTCTCGTGTAAGAAGCGAGCCGTACAACAATCATCGTGCAGTTTTAAAATATGACTCGGCACCAAAGACCTCGAAGTTGCTGTCTATTTTTCACACTGTAGTACAAGCCAGTCGTGATCCAGCTGGGAAGGAAGACAGTAAATTGGACGCTTAAGCCAGAAAGTTATCCGGGTCAATCATAAATGGTTTACTGATTCCTAAAATTACATTATTTTATATCAGCAAATTAATGTATACTTTTATTCTAGCCAAAATGTTTGATTGTGTCATTTTGCTTAATGATCTTCGTTTCCACTGACCCTCTGCCAATATGAAGCACTGGGTGCCCTTCATTCAGTTGAATAGTAGAGGAAGCAGACTAACAATGCATTATCATAGCATTTTTTATTACTCCTTCCAAAAGCTTACATAAAACAAGTTGTGGATTATATATTGCTCAGTTACAAACTGCAGTACAAAGGCATAGAAGTTAAATTCGGTACGATAAACTATTAACATCATACCCATATTATTAAAAAATGCATTGTCCATCAAGCTTTCATTCAGCAGGCATCTTTGTTCCTGTTATTTCTCTTAATTGAGAGTCATTTTTCTTTTTTAATCAAGCTCCCATATTTACAGCATTCACGAAGACCAGCGATAGACCCGGTTGGCTGTTGCATTTTGTCTTAACTAAACTGTTGCGACCTCGTAAATTTTGACATATTTTTATTCGTTTATGGAACCACCTTTTCTGTGTAACCGCTGTTAAGATTAAAGTGCTGGTAGCACGACCAGCATGGTACTCACAATTTGGGGGATTAACCTTACCTATACCACCTAATATTTCCACCAAAACAGAGCTGAGTATGTTTACCTTGGAGATAGGGGTAAATGTTTTTCGATGCATGCACAAAAATAAAGGTCCTGAATAATTTTAATCCCTTTGTCTCTAAAAATTTAATTACTATTGTGTGCTTTTTCACAGAAATGTTAATTTTATCCATGGTTTATGGGAAGCTTTTCATTTCTAGTCCACACAACCATTACCTTTTTTTACCAACGTGCTCTGGTTTTGGTTGCTGCCTTACAGAACCAATAGCTTAAATAGAAAAATGAAATACTGACGAACTATGCACAAAAAGAAAAGTACCGAATGTAAGAACGTCACTGACTGCCGGGCTGATCCATGTCACCTTAGGTATCCAGCCATCTTTTCGGGGGATTTCTTGAGCCTCAACTCTGTAGTATAAATGCATCTACACAAACCAATCCACTCGTTAAAGCTTTCGTGCTTTATCCCATATCATCAGCTGGCCACATCAAACCATCTTCTAAACATTACCCATCCCGAAAAATGGTCTGCAACCAGGCAAGCGTTCCGTGGCATGTCCAGAACGCCCAAACCACCTTAAACTATTGTCTTGTAGTGCCTTTTCCAAAGACTGAACCATAGGATGCGGTAACTTATTTCTAACTTCCGAGTTGCCCTTGAAATTCTCCCACAATATTGCCACTAATACAAAGACAACAGGGTTCAAACATCAAAACTATCCTTATTGATTCCGTTCTTAAAGTGATCATTCAAAGCCATGGAGTAATGCCAACAACATTGTTACTGCGTACAATCCACTTTTGTTTGACAAACGGGTGTCACAACGACACCAAAAATGCCTCAGAACTATCCACATTACCTACTTGTTACCCAGCAAGAACAATGTTTGACTTCGACTCATTATAGTCCTACAATAAAGTTTTCACAATTTAGGGATGCAAAGTACATCCCAAACACTACAATGAAATAGAAAATATTTCATCGTTATCTGTAGTCTCCTGATCTTGCGGGGAGTTAGAATAAATCACAGTAAAATGGTTACCCACAGACTTAAAAATCAACAATCGATTTGTTAAAATCAAGTTGGCTTTGGATAGTAGCGTTCGCATTCATTCATTCTACTGCTAGCGCAAGAAGCATAGGCCGGTGCAAAAGCGAAAGGTCATCCAATGTTCGTTAAATTCCACGAATTCCTCCAAAAAATAGCACACGAACAGTTGACACTGGAATTATGTCCCATAAAGACCCGCAGCCCACTAGTGAGGTGTATCTCGTATGTACTGAGAGAAAACTATTTACCAGTGGATTCAGTCAGATGCTATGCGAGAAGTATTTGGTGGACGGAGGAGCACATCACAGAACGGTTTTGAGTCCCTTAAAGCATGTTGGATTTGTCACTGACCCACCAGATACCTTTCACTTCACTAGCAGGTTTTACGCCAATAGATGAAATGTACTGGACTCAGTTCTACTAATTCAGAATTGGCAACAACAAAAGAGAATGTGGATGCATTCACGATTTTAGCTGCTAGGTCGAATTCGGGGATTATTCTATAAAAACGAGCAAATGCGCCATTGTGGCAAATGAGTTCTGTTCTAGTCTATGAGCCTTTGATGCTTACTCTGTACAACGCGTAAGCTTGGTCTCATTGCAACGATTTTCTCTTCATTACCGGTTCTTCGGATACGGTACGAATGTGTTGCGGCATATTCATTTAGAGTTGGAAAACTAATCAACTTTGGGAGAGTGCCAACTACTGTTGTCCGTATCAGTTAGATTTCGCGACGTTCAGTACGAAAAATATTTCAAGGAACAAATATTCTTTGGAAGGTCATCAAACAGTACTCGGAGACCCCATATGCGTCTGGCAAATTCTATTTAGAGGGATGGGGTTGTAGTTAAAGACGCTCACCTGAGAGCATACATTATTGTCTATGGGTTAACAGACAAACATTTCATTTGAGGAGAGTCACAACTCGTCGGAAAAATATCTATCCTGGGAAGAATATTCTGCAAAGAAATAACAGTATGCTTATGCGAAGGTCGCATGTATACGGTAGTTGGAGTTACGTTTGAAACCTGTGACAGGTAGGAAACAGATTAATCGGCAAGTAACCATGTGCCCTTAACACTGAATATTGAAAGCCGAGTGCCCAAAGATATTCCCACTAATCCCCGAATATTCATCTTACCTTTACATAAGAAGTATTGAGTATCAGATAATAATCACCCAGCGGCAGCTGGCACTGAAGGAATAATTGTTAAGCACGTTTTATTTCGTTTAATGATCCCATTCTTTTATAAAACAAGAAAGAGCAGAATAATGAACTTCTTTTGGCTAACACAGTCTTATGTGGTGCGATGCTTATTTTTGCATAATGTTTACAATATCAAGATTCAGACAGCATCCTCACGCATTATTTTGATTAATCGTTCTTATCCTGGTGTCGTAATCTTTTTGGTTTTCAACAAATGTTAGGCAGATAATACACAGAGTGCTCACATGGAATAAACTCCCAGGCATACCTGCGAAAAATAAAATTTTTAAATAAAGTGCAAAAAATGGGGCAGGAATGGAACCAAAGATTCTGAAAATATGAGATAAACCGGGTGGCCACCAAGGATTGGGCAACGACGACGATCGAACCAAGTGCCGGTTATTATGCATCTTTACTAGCAGCCAAAAAGGCAATGGCCTTAAATAGGTTTAGTAACAGTATACCTGTCGTGGAATACGGAATTTTCCGGGAACAACTTAACACTTATTAACAGATCCATCTACTCTCTGTTGTCTGCCAAAGATTGCGAAACTCAGCTGCTAACGTTTTGAATCTTCATTTTCTTGAGGACATACTGTACCGTATGCGGTTATCTGCGAATAGGTTGCAAATGTGTTACTAGGATTAACTGTTTAACACGTGAATGAGAAAACATTCACCGAATACCTGATCATCCACTGCTAACTCCAATCTAACCTCAGTTGTACAGTGCTTGGTGTGTATCTTTGAGTACTTGAGCAAATGTCTTCGGAAAACGTTTTATCACGGTTAGAGCTGAATATTGAGCTATAAAATAGCAACCAGGGGTAATGTTTGCCCTAGCGAACATGTGGATTTCAACTGCAGGTTTTTTGCGATAAATGACTGCTCTAGTTCACCAAGATACGTTAAAACATCTGGTGATTAACGCTTTGCAAATAATTATTGTGTGCATGTCCTTTTATTTTCAAATATTGCTTTTTCTAACAACAGTAAAATTTGGTACATGTTAGCAGTAGGAGATTGAATGTTTGCATGAAATAATTCACCATGTGATATCATCGCTCAAATCACCAGTGCTCCCGTGGTTTCTTTATGATGAATTGAGCGATGATATCACGTGGTGAATTATTTCATGTAAACAGCAAAATTATTGCAGCCATCATATGAATAAGATAAACAAATTGAGTGTAGTTGCAGATGCATAAGTAGTACGAATAGGATAGATTTCAGTTGAATTTCAATACAAAATTGGCATTGAGTGAAAAATAAAACAGTTATTAATCTTAATCTGAATGAAATTCAAGTAACCCAGCAACGATATTCAGGAGAACTCAGTCTAACCACGGCCTTTCATACGAATGTTTAAAAGAGTTACATCACGAACGATTGGTACTTACCCACCTCAACGCCATTGAATTATAATATTTGTTCTCTTCATTTCAAGGTGAATAGTAATGACATGAAGATATGTTATTTTGGCAACCTCTCCATTAATTAGTAATTATGTCAGATAGACCAGTTATCTAGTTCAATTGTGTTCTTCAAGCCTGTCCAAGTAAGTTAAGCAGCCTTAGCGACAGCGGTCTTAGAACTCCAGAATACTATTTTTATCATTCTGATTCGCTTTTTTCTCTCAAGCTCCAGCTACGCAGAAAGAGGTCACCCAAGCGGATTGGTAGCAGCGAAACTTGATTGGTGTAAGATAATCAGAATACCAGGTATCTTATTACCGCTACCCCAACTTTATTCATAAAATAATCCAGTTCAAGCGGATGCGGCCACAATTCAATAACTATGACCACAAGCAAGAAGTATATAAATACCTCTGATAATGACGCGCTACTTTATCACTCTATTTGCCTTTCTTGTAGCTGAGTGAACGATCCGTTACCGGGATTTTCAGTCGATTTTCTAATTGACCTAAACACCTTGCTGAGCAATGCGGATCCCATGAATATCTAATTGACTGATTCGGCGGCCACAATTGTCTTCCTCCTAAGTTTTGTACCAGAAACCTGGTTATATCAGCTTGTAAATGAATTTTTGAAAAATCTCATATATATCGATTCTTAGTATTATCACCATTTGATTTTTCACGAAGCGCCATGAAACAGCTTCCCTTTAAAGTTTAGATAACTCGTGTCTGCACATCACTGCAGGCTTACTAGTTTTTGTGAAGTAGCGTGGGGTTGCAGATTGTCAAAAATAATACTGCCTTGAGTATTTATATTCAACCTTTTGCAAATGGAAGTTATTTATAGAGTAACTGAAACCTAGTTATTACAATCGTGATTGTGCTATGTGGCACAGATTCTTGCTAGAATCCGCCGCATATTTTAAACGTGGCATCCATAAATCTGTGGATTAGAATGCGGTCCAATACCGGGCGTTAAGAGTCCGCTTAGGAATGCAAATCATTAGACAGTTATATTCTCTTTCACATAAAATATGCTGAGATGCACTGAGGAGTAGCAGCAACATACTGATCCATTGCTTGCTACATGAATGGAGTGAAAAGGAAGTTGGGAGTCTTCACTAAGCGATAAATAAATAAACTAGCACTTGCGTCTAATTTGCTTGTCTAGGTAAAGTCATCCCGGTAATATATCAGTGTATCCACGGTGCCCAAAACCTTGGTGCTTGATATATTTCACGGACCAGTTAATTTTTGGGATATCGTTTAAAATTATTTTAGCGGTTGTTGCTACGCGATTATAAAATGAGTTTATCCATAACCTTTTCATTTTTCCACTACAGTACAATCACTTTTACCCCTAAGAAGCAGTAGGAAGCACCTTGCAAGAAACACTTTTGCAGTTTTATCTTTGTTGCAAATGTTTACCAATAATAATAGTGATATTACATCCTATCTCTTAATATACTGAGAGGTAAGTGGTCAAAGACCCAAGACGGAGGGCTGCAATCATTGGAAGGTAACCAAATGGGAAATCAAGGGGCAGCTGGACGAAGCGAACCTGCTTCCACTAAGTTCATACACGAGGTCAACCGGTTTACCGCGGGCGGCATTCGCACTGCAGACAACTAATAGCATAATGGTTCAAGGGAAGAAACGCATCGAATCATTACTAGCATGCTCTAATTACACTAAGTAAATTACAAATCTTTTGAAGAACAACTTTTACTCCTGTTTGGACAGATCCCTAATAGGTCTGCTTGGTTGGAAAGATGCGGACATTTTCATTCGCTTTATCATATTGCAAACGCAGAGGTTTTGGAAAAGTTATCATGTCCTACCTAGTGTGAAGGACAAAGAACTAGAGGGTTTTACTCACTTTGTCAAATGACAGTGAAGAACTCCTATCTACTATGCAGCAAAACTGAATCAACCACGTGTATCTTCCGATTAAAAATTATCTGATTCGTTCAAAATGCTTTTTCAGATCAGTCCATTATCATAACATCGTGGATTAGAACTACTCAGCAATGATAATGATAATCTTCAGGACTCTTATCCTTGGAGCTGAAGTACAATTCAGCTCCAAAAGCCTTATTAATCCATAGTTAATGAACACGAATCTCAGAGTATTTTGGAAAGTTTTGGAGAGTAAAGAATAAAACTAGTGACTTGTGGTTCTTGTTTTTATGGGAACTGCAAAAAATGTCGATCTTTCTCCAAAAAGCATTTGGTATTCGATGAGCAAAACAGTGTTTATTAATCCATTAATTTTCGTTATAGATTTAGCGTCAGATTTTAACTTTCAGCATAGATAAACCTATTTTAAACTCACAGAGTTACGCAAGCTGTAGATACTGTAGCTCGATAAATTGGAAGTTTATGGAGATTTTCGGTCCTTTGATTGTACCAGTTCGATATCAAAAATCCGGGCCTCAAATCTGGGCAAAACTGGATCAGCTACGGGTTATCCCATCCACATTATCGAATTGCATGAACCCTCGGTCTGATCAACATGGTAATGTTTCCAATCCACAGAGGAATAATGGACAACTGATGGCAAGGAGGGGGACAGAACATCTATCATACTTAGTGAATCGTACATATTGTTTTATTATATCGCCCATCAATATGATTTTGACTACACATTATCCATGCACAGATCTGTATATCATCGGCACCAACCACGTCACATTCATCAAATTATACTTAGGTCTTGCCAAGGCGTACACCAATGGGGCTGGCTTAATACACATGGCTCCGGACTTTTTAATCCAACATATGTAAAACAAATTGGTTACGGCTGAGAAACTAAAAACAGTTAATCATCATCTTTAAGGATGTAATATGGAGTTAATCGGAAAGTATTAAAGCTTGTGCTGCGTCATATGAAAATATGTATGGTTAAAAGCTGCCTTATCAACTGAAGTGATAATGAGATGACGTTTTGGTTTGCCGAAGGACACACTTAGCAACATATTTTCTGATTGAAAACTGTCTTGTATGCAAATATTATGCGGTAAAAGTGGTCAGTTCTTGATTCTGTTAATGCCATGCTACTTTCAATAAAATGAAATGCTTGAAGAAATGCAGTTGGATTGCGAGACTTACTGGACTGGAAAAAGTTTTTACTACGTCAAAGAACTGAGGCACTATTTTGTGCTGAAGGTGGTAGATTTAACATCGATAATGTTACTGATGCACAACGCTACAAACATACTTATATAATTATAAAATTACAGACAATTATAATTATTTGATTGAATGAGAGTGGGATTCAGAGGGTTCTACTAGTGCAATACACATCCCAGCGTCTAATGCACAAGAAGAAATGAAACAGACAGCCTTTTGCTTACTGAGTTGATTCTCCCGCACTAAGTTCTCGCAGTGATGGTCAGTAAATAGTGTTGCACGTGAATTAGTGCATTAGTTTGCAATTCTTGGAGAATGAACATGAAATTTAAAGAATGGTTTACTGAACGCTTTCAGCATAAGCAAAGCTTTGAATTCTTTTCTAGGAAAATATTGCCGAATAGTCGTTCCCCATTATTGAGGTTCTCTAATGTTAGGTGATGAACGCCACATGGCATTTATATCAAAAGGGGGTCAGGACAAAAAGCACTTCTAAGAACCTCAAGCACCTAAACGTCATGGAATTTTGAGTAAAACGATGGTATTAGCTGTGTCACGAGAAGTCGATATTCAGAAATGGCTATTGGACATCCGAAGGCTGCTTTAAAGGTACCATGTCAAATGTTGTCCTTCCGTTATTCGTAGAAGACAATCCATTTTGATCGGTTAAGGCGACAGGGCACGAGCGCTTCGGTTGCGCGGAAAAACATGACTTCAAAACGATTAGCCGTGTTGACTGAATTGCTGACTTATTACCATTTATACAAACTAGGCTCAGTCACCAAAAAGTAAACATCTTTATAATTTGTACGGCTGAAAAAGATAGGGCAAACTTCATCACAGACAGCTGTTTCAGATAATGAATCCTAACCGATGTGTTGCATAGTCTGGTTATGATATATGCAACTGATGGTTCGCTGTCCCGGTATGTGAGGAAAGTAGCTCAGTGGCGAGTGTTCAGCGCCTTTCAATGTCGTGTTTTGATTGTGTTATAAATACCTGGGAAAGGCAGTGATTTTTAGCGCCATTTATAAAATGGAGATCTTGAAATAGACGAATAAGAAATATTTTAGAGAGAACAACAGCAGCATTTTGACGGTTTGGTCAGTTCTGTTTAGTTCATTTTGTACAGCTATCAACCTGGCAGCAAAGTGCCCTGGCTTTGGTTGCCGCCTCACAGTGCTGACTGTTTAAAGAGGTAAAAAAGCAAGAAATAATGGAACGTCCTCAGCGACATAGTAAGTTGAACAACTGTGTCCAAAACAAAATATTTTGGACGCATGAACCATATTGATTACGTCCTTGAGCGATATCACCCGATGTCTCCCGCCATGGCTTGGGAAGCTCGTGGACTCCAAACCGATAGTTTAACTGCACCTACAAAAACCAGTTCACCAGTGAAACTTTCCATACTTGTATGTTTGTTACCTACTGGTCGTCCCATCGCATTCTTCAACCACTGCTTGTCTCGAAGAACAGCGTTCTATGAGCATGAGCAAAACATGTTCCAAACACCTCAACCTATTCTCATTCAGTGTGTTTTCAAAAGACTGAACTCCAGGACCTGATATCTCATGCCAGACCTCTGAGTGACCCACAAAATCCTTCCGCCGTATAATATTAATGCTAAAAAGAAAATATTCGGACAGAAAGTCTCCGCACATTTATTCTCGATGCTTTAAGGGAAAACCTGCAATGGTTTGCTTATTCCTTGAAAAAAGGAATTCAGAACTATGAATTAAATTTCAAAGTAGCATTAAGGTGTGTCTAGTATTCTAAATTATCGTTCTGGTGAAAATGACATCGAATGCAGAGAAGTTTATTTTCCATATACCCCTTCAGACACTTGCTTTATACTGAAGGCAGGGAATGATGAATATTTAAAGCTGTCGCATGCAGTGGGTAAACGAGAGTAACAAATCTGGTGGCTTAACAACCGACCGGAGTTTCGTAAACCGGAAGATAGGTGGGACTGAATGATGCTGTGAAACACCTATTCAAATGCCTGAAATGATATTCCAAAAAATACTTCCTTGTTTTTCAGAAGCTATCAGGAACCATAAAGTCTCTGTGACTATGGGAGGCTTTTTCGTAGGACATCACTGACAGTTTCACTAGCAATTTTGTATAAATCAAGTTTTCACAACACAGACAAATTAGAAATAATTTTTGTTATAAACAACAGCACTGTAATTGAGCAAATGTTGTTGTTACATCCCCTTAGGTTATCTACCTTGCATTGGTACCCGGCGCACCGTGAATGAGCCCTATTCCTGGGTAACCTATTACGAGGTGAGGTCCAGATAAGTTTTCTTTTAACCAGGAATCTCATATTTTTAGGTCAACCTTATGGTTAATGCTTTTGGATCGGGAATCACAAAGTTCCTGGGGTATCCAAAAAGTGGGCATTCTTTTGTTGGAATTACCGGGGCGAATTCTTTGGAGGTATGTAGTTTGTTTGAATAACACATTGTTGCTTCAGTGGCAATCCGTTTCACAGCTAAAGAACATTTCTGCATTTTACTAAGTCAGTAATTGTTACGGATACGTCACCTGCTGAAACTGATCAACAGTGTCGTACAAATTTGCGATTCCAGACATACTGGATGTTTATTATTTTATCCTATGAGTACAAGATCAATATGCATCATTTTCAGGAATTGGCAGCTGCTAATAGAGAATTTCCAACTGAAGGAGTTGGCCGGCGGTAGAATGATTCCAAACCACGAATTTAACGTCTAGACGCCCGCTGTTATTCGTTTTTTTTGGTATCTGTTAGAAGTTTAAAGTTTGCAACAAACGAAACTATCCTTGGATGTGTAGAAAACGCAAGTAGTGTTTTATCTACTATTACAAGAAGCGAAAAACAGACTGGTTGGCCTGAAATATTTACGTCAAGTGTGCGAAGGAATGAATCGAAGTATAAGGGAATAAACGGCACGTATCAAACGGTCAGCCTTGTAACTTCTGGAGCTTATGTAAAATGGCCACAATAAGTTTGGTTTGAAATATTTGACTCAAAATCTTAGTGAAGCAAAGTTGACGTCTTTTGCTAATAGTAGATTTTACAAACTGTTTCCAGCGTTATTCTAGACGAATTGAAACTTTTGATCGTAAAATATCCTAATCGTTGTTTTATTATGGGAGGGAACTGGTTTAATGCATGTATGAATCTAGCGATTGGAAACTAATGGGAAGTGGCAATTTCGTTTCAGTGGGTTGTGGCGATGTTTGCGTGTGCCAACTACAGACACGTCTTCACTCCGCTGTATTCGACCCTCGGTAATGAGGCTTTACAACACATTCTCAATCAAAGTGAGTTTGTCTGTTGGTTTTGATTATTATCAAATAAGAAGCTGTTTTTCACCTCTGCTTTGTACTAACTGAAAGAAAAGTTTAAATTGTAAACTTCACAAATATTGGTTCTGCAAAACAACCAGTTTTTACGGAAACAGCAGATATTGTGGTCATAAAATTGACCTAAAAATTATGGAATGGACTTCTACCTTAACACTGAAGGGCTGGGGATACCTGTGGACAGGTTCGAAACTCTAGATATTGTAAGCACATAACACTTGAGAACCTCATATCAGTCTACTTTAGTATCGCAAAATTTTGCAAGGCTTTCCTGTTAGTTTTTCACAGTAAAAGGTCATGTCTGTACCGAAAAATGATGTTACGATGCTCTGGGATAAAACTGCGTACATTAGCCTTGATGTTATTGACGACCGAATGATTAAGTCATGACGATAGAAGTACTGATAGGTTGGTGCAGTTAAAGGAATAAAGGTAAATTGACTTTTGTCGTTTGAACACTCCTCGTCTTTCGCAATTATTCTAGCTCGACATAATCCTGTTCCGATGAAGATAATTACTTTAGTGAAGCTTGTGAATAAATGCAAACGCAGAACGTACAGAAAAACCGTGGAGAAAAAGAGTTGACTAATCAAGCGACATTAAAATTTGAGGAAACATCGTCATGCAGCCTTTTGTCAGTGATGGGCTTTAGCGCAAGCTCCTTATGCCTGTAATGAAGCTCGAACAGGGAATATGCGATGGTAGGCTTGACAGTATACCCACTAGCTTTGCTGTTGTTCAGAACTATTGCCAGTCATTGCGAAATATCCAGTGACAGCCGTTTTTAAAACACTATCTCCTAAAAAGGAATGGCTGCTCTTAAGTTTCCAATTTCGCGAATAAATCAAATTCCGTTTTTTCTAATCAGACGGATGTCCACCTTTGAAATTTGAATTGAATTAGGGAATTTGATAACGAATCAACTTGAAGGCATTTGATTATCATCGTCAGGAAAAAGAACCCGTTTGGTGGGCTTTGCTATTTGTGGGAATCTTAACTGGCTAAACCATATTTGTGGGAGCGAATTTTATGTGCATTTCTTCGCTAGTGGGCGGTGGTGGTCCCACCAACGAGGTAGTTTTCATTTTAGTAATAGTTCCCAGCGTTACAGGAACACAAAAATTGTTTGATGAAAATCTCTCTCAAAACGTTTCTGCTTTTCAGCTGAAATGCGTCTTGTTTTGTGCCGAACAAGTGAAGAGGCGTTACACCTGATCAACGATTTCTCATCATCTTTGCAGTATATCGTTATTTGTCGTCAAGATGAGACAGGACAAAAATTAAAAGCGAGTATACCGCCAAATCTTAAAGTGTTTTTCTTCGAGGAAGTGCTAGTAAGTTGCTGGACATCTTAATGTTTGGTTCCGCTCCCAATCTAATGATTCACAATTTTCCATGGAATAGAATGGAACAAAAGTTATGTCAATAAATACCACTGCACAGAGCAGTTAACTACAAAGTTTCTCGGTGGCAAAATCAGTTAGTCATAATGATATCAGTTCATTTCATGATTTCGTGCCACATTAATTTATCTTGCATGTTGAGGAACCGCATGACTTTGTATCAGTTTACTGCACCATTTCTTGTTGGGTTATTCCTAAGAACAATTTGAGATCGCATCGGTAGTTCTTTCGGGGAAGGATTTGTTCACTTATCTGGATAATATAAAGTAGTCTTGAATTAAACTATCCACGACAATGAAGAGGATGAAGTTTATATATATATATATGCATGCATATATATGTAGAAATATATATATTCAACATAACTAGCGTCCTCATGAACAGAAAAAAATCAACCTGAAAGCACATAATGAATTGCACTTGTGATTCTTCAATGAAACCTTTGGTGAAGTGCCCACATGCACACTCCTGAACACTCAAAATTAGATCCTGGAGACAAATATGTATACCTATGTGTGCATATATATTTAGATGTATGCATATATAGTTTTATAAATGTGCAGTCACTGAAAAGAGTTGGTGGCTAGCGAATTCAATATACGTTATCAAGGATGCCTACTTATGTAATCGCAAGCTCCTCACTGTCCATTAAACTCATCAACTACATCTCAGAACATTTTAATAGGTTTTCAGTCAACCATCCGCTGACTATATTCCACGCGGCGTATTTCAAGCTGGCAATTTGCATTAGGAGTTTTGTGGAATTAAAGCGTTATTCTGCTATGAGAACGGTATTTGAAGTATTTGTGTTTAGCCTCACGTCTTGGCTAATAAAGAGATAAAGTGGAGGGAACGAGAACACGTGTCCTGAAGAAATAATCTTCTTAAATCCTAGTTTACTTTCCTCCTAGTTTCTCTTCGTTCTGATTTTGAACCGTGACAGCCTTCTTCCGTAGTACTACGACTCCCGCTATCCTGCTGGATTTGCTCCTGTGATAATATAATCCGTATTTTCGTCTTCTTTTAGACTGTCGGTCAAGGTGATCCGAGAAGCAAACCGGTAAGTATAAACCCCTAACCAGTTGGCACAGGATGACTGGCGGGAAATGACCTCATACCTATCTAACTATTGGTCGTGTCGAGAGCCACTGTGCCTGTTATTCGCAGCAAATTGCCTCTGCCTTGTAATTTTTCGCAGAGGACACATGCACTTTTTGTTAACTTGTCAATATGATTTCCTTCGGTTACCGGGTTGATTTTTTTCATTTTGTTAAAGCGAGATTTATTGTACCTAAAAACGCTTCCTGCGTCAAAATTAGTTAGTATTAGTTAGTATTTACTACAGAATCAAAATACTGGTGGTCAGGACAACGCCAGAAAACTTGCGAATATAAACAACTTACGTTGTAATCGTTTCTGATAAGTTTATCACTATCATTTGTAGATTATCTTGTTTATTACTAACGCATGACAGTTTAGTTAGCACGCTGTCAATTGGAGGGACCAAATGACTTTGGCCTCAACCACTGGCCAGTCATGTTTATTTTTGAACAAGTAAATGGTCGTTCCATTCCGCCTTTAATACCGGACACCTCAGTGTGGATAAATTGTGACCCAGTTCACTCACTATATACTGGTCGGGGATTGCCAGGGTACATTACCACATACTTTCACATTTCTTTATAAACCTTCTGGAAATTGATCTCGAACCAGTGTGGTCACTTGCAAAAGAAACTGCGAGAGATACTTTCAGAATTGGAGTGAGTAGATCCCAGCGGTGTTGCAGATATCTTGTAGTCGAATTCGTGCAAGCTAACATAAGCTGACTACATGCCTAGCATTTTGTGTGATGTGGTAACTTCCGGAATTTCATCCGAAACAGATATCATAAACTGTCGCAGACACATCACATTCACTTAGACAGTAATTGCTAAGCCGGAAGAAAATGCCGTGAAATCAGAACAACCTTTCCAAAAAGCTTTCTTACGAAGAGGCGCATCAACTGTGTTCACAAACTAGCTATGAAAAGTTTTTTGTCGGGAGCATTCACCCTTATGTCGTGCGTCGAAAAGTTGTGAACAACTGTTCAACGAATTACTCTTCCATTTCAGGAGATTAATCCCGACGATCTGATGTCGCTCGGTTATACTAGCGGAAGCACAGGTGAGTTACACTTACTTTCAATCAGAAACTGTTGTGTTTCCGCCGTTCAGAGGAACAAACTAAATCACTCCTACTGTAAAATCCTGATTCTCCTGTTGAATACGCAATCACATGAAAAATGCTGTCCCAGGAAAGTGCAGTTCATAGTCAGCACGACTAGGTATACACGTTATGTAAATTTCGTAAGGAATTCCGACAGATTACAACAACGTCGCAAAATCAACAACATAGCTAACCAACAAAGTTCAGCATGAACAGGAATGAGGCCAAGTAACCGTTTCAGTAATTTCATACCAGGTCATAATGCGACATCAAACAACTGGGAGAATCGGACCTAATTCATGCATAAGTTTTATTTTCCATAAAACTAGAAAAGAAAATTAAACTGGCGGAAAGACCTGGAAAAAAGGGTCACTAATCAACTGATAACTTATTACAACTGATTTTTAAATTATTTTTGGGTGCGTTTAACAGGTTCCGAAGGATTGCCTACAATGTTTCACCGCTATCTTTTTCCCCACATATATTATGGGAGACAAATTCACTACAGACGTAATTTTCACTTATGGTAACCATCGGAGACAGCTTCGAAATCTTATCTGAAAAGAACGGTTGACTGTCGAATGAAGGGAAACACGGTGCTAAGCAGGCAAATTATTTAATGCAGCCCTGGAAAGACATAATTATTCGGTAGAAAGCCTTTACATCTAAACCTTTTCCATTCTTGCTGGCAAAATCTCCTTAGAACCTAACAATGTCAATTCGAACTTGTTTAGATTTTTGATCGCCCCAGTCCCCAAACCAATCAGATTACCCCGCTGTCATTATTACACCTAATTTATACCACATCACTTCTCTACACGATTATTGCACCAACGCGATAATGGCTCTACAAAGTTATACAGCTGTGTCTGGTCACCAGTTTGCTTTCCTGCAGTACGATCACTATAGTTGTAAGGGAAGTAATTGATAAAAGCACTAGAATCTAAACCCGATTGAGATTCAGTTTATTCATAAAATGAACGCGAATGGATCAAAGAAAGTATATTACACCATACTTAAACTATTATGACTGACTGCTCGGCAGTCGGATTTCGTTAAATCTATTCTATGGGTTATTTTAAACAACGGTGGTCTCAACGCCTTGCTATCCGCTAACAAAAAAAACCAATTCATTTGAGTTTGGTAGCATTGTATTTTATTGTATTGCATAGACTTTTACGTACACTAAACAGTGTCGCATTTCAGTCAAAAAAATGTGAGGGTAAAAAATAAAATAGGGGAAAAAGAAATTAATAAATAACAAAAAATACACTCACCGCTTCGTAAAGAATATAAAAGAACTCATCCAGGAATGATCACAACGCGTTAGAACAGGCATATCAGGAATTCGGCTGAAACCCGGTCACGTTTTGTCAAAATTCACACTAAATATACACAGTGGAGGTCGTAGAGACATTAATTCTCGACGGTATGGAACGAAAAGCGGATCGCGTAGAAATGTGAGAGTGACACTTTGAAAGATCGTTATGCAGAGGATGCGAGGGATCAGAAAGAATTTTGTGAAAAAACTCGCATGCTGCTAAGCGTTTATCACATAGATTAAAGGACAATTTAGTTAGTGGTACGAAGGACACCCTGCAAAAAACTGATGGTCCCCGGCGAAGAATTTTGAAGTATTTTTATAGAAAACCTGGAAGAATGACAGGGGGACAGTAAAGAAGGATTAGAAAAACACATAGGTATAGAAATCGGGAGATGGTGCTTTGTTTCACCTCGTACTGTCGACACTTTCTGTTCTGAAATGACAACCGTCGGAGATTCTTTACACAGGTAGAAATGTGCGAAGTCCACTTCGAATTTTAATCACAGTAACTCCTAGGTATTTCACAGAATTGACCGTGGTAATTGTGTCTGAGTTGATGGAAGACGCTTCAGATGGGTAGGCTGACCGAGAGAGAGAACAGACATTCGAAATATTTAGATGTCTTGAGATTGAAACCAGTTCGTGCACAGAAATCGTAAACGGAAGGTGGGTTGTTGGAAAATTTTTTAAAAATCATCGTTTTCGGAACGGCTTGGGAGAGGGCAACATCATCAGCATACTTAAACAGATGACGGGGGAGCTAGCTGATAAGTCGGTGATGTAAGTAGAGAAGGGATAAGTTAAAAAGGCAGCACTCTGTAGCACACCTAAGACCTTAACCCAGGGTATTGAAGTTTTACCCTCCATTCGTGTGCACTGGGTTCGGTTCGTGAAGTAGTCAGACAGCCATGCTTATAAAGGCCTGGGACAACCAAGTGTTTGCAGTTTGTGGAGTAGAAGAGACCATGAGACTGTCAAATGCCGATGAATGGTCCAGGAAGGCGTGACGCACAGATTTAACTGATGCGTTTAAGGACTTCCAAATGTGGTGAATGAGGGAGGCGAAAGCGTTCAATGTGAACCTTTTAGATCTATAGGTCAATTGAAAAGGTTAGTCAAGAGGATACATGAAAGAAGGCAAGCACTTAAGTATAGCACGCTCCATCAGTTTAAGACCGGAATCACAAGAAAGACAATTAATAACTTGCCTTGACTTGGAACCGAATCAGCAATGATCGACTGAGCTGGAGAAGTTCGTAGCTTGTCCCATTTTGAATAACTCTCTTCGGTTTATCAAATATTATATATATTGTCTGTTGGTTAACCGTAATCTGAGAGATGTATCCACTCTTGTAACTGGTGCACCTAGCATTCCGTAAGCATGAATATTGAAAGCCGAAATTAAGGGCCACATAGGCCACATTAAAATTTTTAGATATTTGCGTGAAACCAATATGATTTGGTCCTGGAATTTTGACTGCAATGGAGGACGAAGAAGAAAAGCGTGTCCTGATTAGTTCTTATCTCGATATTTTCGGATGAACCGTGGTCATCTTGTTCATGCTTTTGCCGCCGAGTAGCACCTAACTTCTCGAAATGGCACTGGTGAATCTGAAACAATCAGTTGGAATCTTAAAAACGACAACTTCGCTTTTAAAACTTACATCTACTAACGTGATCAGGTATACCGTCTTTTCCCTTTGAATAAGTCGAGCTGTCCAAGCTTAGCAATTTTTACAATCATTTTCGTCTGTTTCGTGCCACCGAAGGAAAGCACATTCAAAACATTCGCTGAAGCAGCCTAAGGCACCGATTATACTAATCAATCTCGTTTTTATTCCAGTGTGATCGCAGACAAACTTGCTGTGCGGAATAAAGAATTCTCTCATTTTAAAATTGATTCGAAACAAATACTTCCGTCTCTAATTGGCTTTGGGAGTCGCTACCTTGTTCAAGATACGCACATATACTGTCCCTAATTTCTTTTCCTTTCGGTTTTTGACTACACGGCCGTTAACTGTTTGCGATCCGATTTTCTCAACACACAACTGAATTGGCACTTGTTGGTCTATTGTGGCCTTTCTCCTGTTCACATATATGCACACGGTTGCACGTTACAAAGAGTACATTTACACCAGCGCTTATGTCAGCTCATTGTTGGAATGTTTTTTAACTGTTAAATATGCCACAAATATCAGGTAAAAAACCAGATGCAGAATAGGTCAGCCAGACTTCCTGTGTAATGCAAATCACTCACGTATAGAATGAACAAATTTTAACTCAGTCAGTTCACGGTTGGAGAATAACAATACGGATTGATCGGTTGGTAGATGAAATTCCACTCATATTTGCGCTTGCTTCGCCCACGATCAACTTGTCATTGCTTTTTTTACTTTTGCAGGATATGACGGCACAAACTCTCTAAAGTATTTCTTTTGCAAGGTTTATTTTAAATCAACCTGATATGGACGAACGCACATTCTAGCAAATGTTTGTGCAAATTAATCAGATCCTGGCCAAGATGCTAGGTTGATGAAACAATTTTTGTGTTTAAGTGAAAGACATACACAAAAGTAACTGGTTTGGTGTTTTATCTCCCGTCAGGAGTAGGAAATTTAAAAATAAATAATCCTGGATGAATTTGATAGCTATCGCTCTCTCATCGGATATGCGTACCCAATAGTCGTTTGCGAAAACAATGTTATACTTATACACTCCCAAATGATGTCACTAGAATCCAATGATCCAAATACAAATTGCACTAAATATCCATTTAAGCGCCATTCTGTCTTTCACTTCTAAGACTGGTTTTAGTGAAGTTATAAGGAATTATTAACAGCTGTGGTTCTTCTATGGACTTTTAAATGAGGAGCTTCCGTAATGGTAGAACTAGGGTTTTGGTAACATGCATTTATCATTAATACATGTATAAAAAACAAGCGTAACCAGAATTCTGAAAAAGCAGAAGAACAGTGAAAATTATATTGTATCGTATTGTTTCGACTTTAGCGCACACAGGCGTCCGTATTTCAGTCAAAAAGGATGCTTTCGTCACCACCTCAGAATTGTGTGAGGAAATAAACTTGGTGAAGGATAGAAATTTAAGTTCACCGGAGATTGTACAAGAACTCATTCACTGCCTGCTCCCGATTGGTGGGAATTCGGGCTAGGTAGGGAAGTGTTGAGATCCTATAGATATTTATGCAGGAGGTATAGAGCGGAAGGTAGAACCTGTCCTGGTACAGCATTTTGAAAGTTGTGAAGGGTATGCGTTGGGTCCAAAATAATTTCATGTGCAGCATGCGGATAGATGTAAGTCACACAGTTTGATGCACAGTTCTTTTAATGCTAAGTCACCACCAATAACTGACCAGCCACGACGGGAGTTTTGAAATTCTCCTTTTGTAAATCACGAGAGTGACAGGAGGACAATAAAGAAGAGTGAAAAATGGACTATTAAACAAAAAGAAAGTATTTTGCTTAACCTGGAAATGGCGGAATGTTTTTTATGTAGAATCAGAGTCTTTTAATTTTCTTCAGACAAGTGTAGATGAGAAGGGGCGATTTCAAGTTTTTACCAACGGAATCTACCCTATTGAGAGTTCGCTGTTAATGGAAGTAATCAAACCCATAAGAAGTAAGCAGACATTCGATACATTTTGAAAAATTAAGATTTAGGCTAGAGCGAAGAGAAGAACCGTGAATGAGAGACAGGTGGTTGGAAAAGTTCAGGAAATCTTCAGTTCCAGATACGAACTGACAAGGAGCGAGATCATCTGCAAATTCGAATAATTTGGCCGGGAAACTGGCATCTAGGTCGTTCATGTATTTTCAAAACAAATGAGTGGAAGGGACTGTAGAATCATTTATTAACGGGGTAGGTTTTTCTTTTCAATCTTTGTGCACTGAGTTCTGTTTGCTAGCGACTCCAAAAGGCTTCGGAACAGCCGAACTGTCCGTGTTACGGCGTCGAATGCAGAGGAAAAATTTAGAAAATAGCACCGGACAGATGTGGCGGATGCATTGAAGGATGTGGTGATATGAACCGGCATCCAAACGGGATGTGTTTGGTTTGTATGCAGACTGAATGGTGTCTTCGGGCACACAGATGGAAGAAATTAGACGTCTCAGGACGACGCGTTTTGTTGGCTTCAGGACCGCAAGATCCAAGAGTGAGGGGAACAAAATGTTTGGCTGGAATACTATACTTACTAGGTTTTCGTATGAGCACAGTAGGGACTGGTCTCCAACGAAGGGGAGTGCGATGTGTGCATAAGTGTTTGTTAAAAAACGAAGTGAACCCGCAACCTACTTTAGGAGTGAAAACCTACAGTCAAGACCTGAGCCTGTGGTTAATTTGGTTCAGCGAAAAAATCTGAACACTTTTTTCTTAGAAAATGGTATTGCATCAGCGCATTCACCCGAAAACCATGAAGTGGTAGTCATTAGGTGGATAAATAAACGCTCGGTTGATACTTTCAGCATCTGCAGTTTAGCTTATTGGTTTCATTTTCTTTTCATACAAAAGCCGAATTTCTTGCCAGAGGCGTCTGCTATTCCAAGTGGTCAGGAGTTGGCTTGTATCCAGCCAGTCGATTCGTTTTAGTTCCTTCGATATTAGTGATGGAAGGAATCTGAAATTCTGGGATTCTCGTAAATTAAAAAATTTTCTTTTCGTCTCCCTAAGGCCTTCAATGTGGTAAAATAACAGCCGTTACACAGAAGAAGCATTCCTAGGGACAACAAATATAAAAATCTAGACTGAGTACAGCTACAAAAAGGTTGATAATATTAGTTAGAGATTCAAAAGAAATCCCGCAAACTAGCATGAAAAAGGGATCTTTGAAGGAGAATGTATTCGCGAGAAAAATTGCAGGATCGCATTTTTATCTGGTTAAACTCTTTGAAAGATTGTGAAACTCCCTAGGAATAAATTTTGGGTTTGATACTTAATAGACAATGACCACTGGTTGAAATTGGAGCACGTGATTTAAGGCAAAATAAGTCGGAATGGTTAGTAGTAGTTTTATCTGAGACAGAGTTACCTCTAACTAGAAAAACTGAGAGATCTATCAAGTCAAACAAAGTAAGGGGAAGTGTCAAGGCATGATTAAAATGACCCACGATGATTTGTAGGTTGTCATCCAGCACCGGGACCCGGAAAGGTAAAAAAGAATTAGAAAGAAAAATCGTTTGAGGCTCAGTACATGTATCTTGGTCTTTTTATAATTTGTGTTCCTCATCACCCATGGCTCGTCTATTGATGAATCATTTCCCGAGTGTTCAAAACAAATTTTAGACCCTAATTCTTGACTTTTCCAGCAGGATTAACCCACAAGATCATAAAGCAACACCATTGGCTTGTGGCTAACTTGGTCTGTTTATGCCTTCCCCACACTATAGGTCATATGAATGAGGTCAGATATTTTATGTGCTTATCAAAAAATTCTGCCGCAAATGGCTGTGCATAGTCCCGTATGCTTCTTACGTCACCAGCGGTTACTTTGGAACTTTGATTAATCCACGACATAGATTTAACCTGTTACTGTGATACAGTTTACCGAATGATTGCCATTGTCCTCACGTTTGTTGGGCATATTCTTGAAAAGACAGTGAATACAATTTTTTCAGCAATAAATTCTCGAGCACAGCGGTCACCTGGAGGCGCTTTTACTGGATTTCGTGATGGGTGGTCACTTTGGAATCACAGACACCAAAATTTGATAATAAAGAGACATTAGTTAGGTATGGATGCTTCACGATGTCATATGCCCCAAAAAAATTTGGCCTGCTTTTTCCGTCAGCAAATGGTTCATTTTAGCGGCAAATCCACAAATGTTTCATTGGTGCGAACAAACAGCTAGTGGCAAAGTTCATGCAATATTAGTGTCGCACTCAGAAAAGTAAAGATTTATGCTCCAAAATTAAAAATATACATAGGACATAGCTCAATCGACACGATCTCCGTATTAGGCCACCCCAAATTAAGATGTTTAATTGAAGAATTTTCGAGACAAACAAGAAAATTCTCATTTTTTTGTGGCATCTGATATCGGTTTACATTATGAGACGGCAGTCTTTAAACTTGACCAAATCGATCCCTGTAAAAATACCGCAGGAAAAATGCAACTTATCCTCCAAATATGCTATGTATCGACATTCAAACAGTTACCAGTGAGCCAAATGTTGAAAGTTGAAGAACGTGATAGGTTACTGGAACTACGCCGCGATTGTTTACGAAACCCTCTAAAGAATGCCACACCTTCCTTAGTCGATGGTCTAGTGCACAGTTCATTCCTGGATGCTAGAAGTATTTTGTTCCGTAGTCGTTCGTTTCTGCAGATATTTGATTAGATAACATTTGGAGAACATTTAAGTCACACTTTCACCCGTACAGCGCGGACAAGGTTAGAAAAAGGCATTTTGGATGGAGATTTTTATATTGGTACTGTATAACACGTAAACTGACTAGAATCTTCGTGCAACTCGATAACGCAATAAGCCTAATTTGTATGTACTATGGTACAAGTCCTCGCCAAGTGTTGACGAGTCAAAAATTTTAAAGCCAGCCTGAATAGCGATGATGCATTAGAAAGTCAAATCAAACCTTATGACGAAATTAATCGGCGTCTAATGCTGAAAGATTTCGCAGGTAAAATATGGGCACAGTTGTTGATAAACCTAAACATCAACTACACAATTAGAATGGAATGGTTGATCATAAACAGGATTGTATTACTTCAAAATCGCGTTTCATATGGCCTGAGCACATCTCCTCAGAAGGGCACAGATGGAAAAAGCACACTGTTGCGAGATATTGACAAGATTATTCATAAGATCTGGAGCTTCCTGTACAAAGCTGGGTGAGTAAAATAGTAATTTACTTAGTCGAATCAAATGCAAGAATAGGTCAAGGTTTTGCGTCACACAACTTTTAGGCAGAGGAGCACGGCAGGTGACAGTTTGGTCAGTAAGATGATTGCTTATTGAAAACAACACTTATCTTACTGCAGGTTTTGACTTGTTTAGTAGACCTCTGTCGTCCATTAACGACTTTCGTTCAACAGCTGCCGGGTCTTTCTAGCAGTTGTAATCCGGACTGCAAAAAACAAATTTTCTCGATGGCCACTATTATTATCTGGATTACCAGATTACGTTACTGAGTCGCAAAATCCACACGTGCTGTGTCCACTTAAGACAGAAATTGCCTTGTTCTACTCTAGAACAGGGCTGCTAGAAACAGTTAGAAGCTACTAAAGCATAATCTGGGGATATCAAAAACAAAGATTCTGAGACTACCAAAACAGATAGTTTAGACTTAACTAATGTGAGTTGTTGTTCTCGGTAACTCCAATAAGTCTGTGTGCCTACTGCTTGGTTTTGTGAATAACTTTAAATTACCATTTTTCAGTTTGTTTTATCAGTTCATGTGGATTTCACATTTTACAAATGTCTCGTTTTGAGGCTTATCTATTTTGAAGTCTCGCGAAATGCATTCAGTATGACTGACTGTGCTCGAAACGTCATTTCCAGTGATCTGAAGTCCACCGTGCATTTTTATTGCACCGCTTTTTGTTGACGTGCACACAAAATAAGATATATCTTCTGAAACCGATTGGAAACGAAAGTCACAATTTAGTAAAATCTTTGTCCACTTTACTTCGTAAAATTCTTCCATTGAAACCCGATTAATATGTGGACGTAAGCCTTTCAGTGGTCATATAAATTGCAAATGCATGAACTTGACAAAAAAGCTAGAAGCTTCCGTCGAAATTGGAAAAAATGGAAAACATTATGGTCAATGGAAACTGTAATGCTCTCTCCCAAATTAAAGTACATGATAATTTCCACCACGTCTAGGTGCATCACCTATGGATCAATGTAGGCCAACCGTGGTTTTATGTTCGTGGATTTCTGTAGCCAATCTCTCATAAATTTGATGTCCAAAAAATGTTTTCCGAAACTGTGGCGTATTCCTACGATAACACTGAAGCTCCCTGATTTCAATGGTATTCTCTGAATATTTCGCTGATTGCTTAACCGCTTCACCCGTAGTGTGGCTGAACTTCAATGAGAAGATGAGATTTTAACTAGTAGGATTTGCGACCCTTGGGGTGCATTTGACTTAACTATAAAAGCTGTGGAAAACAGATAATTGCAAAAGTGCATCTGAACTGTCTATCACTTTCTGTTCATTTCACATTCAGGTCTGCCCAAGGGAGTGATGACAACACATAGGTCGTTTACCACGAGCATTAAAGGAACGGTGGACTTCATGGAGGGCAATGTAAGTTACCTAACTAAACAGCTTGATTATCCCCGTTTGCGAACAAGTGTCACATAGAAATATTTAATCCTAATAAAGATGCTAACTATTTTCTCTGTAATGTTTTACTTCAACAAGCCCTAGTTGAGCAGCTTGCTGAAGTAGGAAAGAAAAAGCTGCATTAAGCCAACCAAACTTCAAGCCAAGGTTCAAAATTTGGCAAACCGCCAGCACAAGTGACTACATAATTTTTAGCCCCTCAGTGTTTTTCCTTAAATTTTCTTGAATGAAAAGAACATTATCGCATCAAATGTAAAGCAGTATTCCTCATTAATCCTATTGTTCCCGAAATAATATCCACCAAGATATTATCTGCTTTACCATTATCCGGTTTGCTTGAGAATTTCTGCCGAGTGGTTCTAAATTGTGATTAAATTCGACTGATCTAGTTGTACAGATGTACAGTGTGTCGGAATTTTTAAGGTAATCTGGTTCATTTAAAACTGTGCCTATAAAATTGCTGCTCCGAACGAACGCATATGGGGTAGTTTTTGTCATGATCCAGGAAGAAATCATCTGAAATCGTTCGTGAAGCGACTAGGTGAACATGCGCTGATGAATAACTCATTTTGCCAGTGATGACAAAAATATCAGTCGGTCAATTAAAAAATATCCTTGGACATCTAAATATGATGAAAACCGCCAATATATCAGACAATTTAGGTCGGAACTCAAACGATAATAAGTTTATATTTTTGTAAAAATATATTTGGGTAAGGTTGACTAACGACTAATTGGTTTTGCACTGAAAATGCGTTTGGTCCCCCCGGGCCACGCGAAGCTTATCGCGGTCACATGGCAGTATGGAAGAGGGTCACAACTGAAATCGTTAACCAATCGATGAATTATAACCGTTATACTTACTAGTATCCAAGATTCGACTGAAGTGAATTGGTGCTCTGTTTGGCGTTTATCAGTTTGAGGCACGAATGACATCCATGCGACATCTGGTTATCGAGCAAAGCCTAGCTTAGACATCAGAAGTAAGGTTGGTACTGTTATACGGTTCAGGAACAGGTTGATTGAGGGCAGAAGATATGAACGAAATTTCGGCGTTCCAAAATAGTCTTGTTCACGGCACCGGTGCACTATGGGGGTAGAATATTATAACCATCCATAGGTGTCTTAGGGCATTGGTCCGTAGAAATCAGATAGTCAACCATGCACTAAATCCCAATAAATTAAGGTGTTTGTGACAGTAGTACGCAAGCTAGCAATCAGCTACCTCAATATTCACTACACTCGAGGATAGTTCGGGGTTGGAAATAGAGGAAAGACAAGCAGCTGAGGGTTTGGTGAAAGTGCATGAAGATTATAACTTGTGGTTCATCATGAGTAGGTTGAATCAAATCACTGGCTGCGGATCCACAATTTTCTTCCCAAACAATGGTTGGAGATAAGTGATGACACTAATAAAAGCAGCAAATAACGGTGTTTCCGGTATTCGAAATGTCTCTGTCTCTCTGTTACCCTCTTGTCTTTCGCTTCTCGTATGGTATTTCACTATTATTCGGTGCTGTGAGATAACAAATAAAATCTGGGCACAATGATTCAAGGCTAATGGTTGTCCAAACTGAAAAAAAGATTTATACAAGATGTGGATTTTAGAGCTTACAGAATGGCCGTTCATAGCACAAGAACTCACGAATGATCACTTTTTCCAAAATGGTACTACTACCGCATTTAGCTGTGAAATCTGACGTGCTAATCCCTCACACGCGTCTGACAGTTATGAGTTACTTCCTTACTTAGCTTAAAATGGACGGTGACCGTTCAAGTGACACACTTATTAGCTTCTGTATAGCACATTGAAAAACACTAATGTTTTATCTCAATTATTAAAATTGAAGCTGGGGCGCATAAAATCTCTTTTTAATACAAATTCTGTTTCTGGGGTAACAAGAGCCCATCACAATATGAATTTTTAATCGTCAGCTTATTGCTGACAAAATTGACGTGCCATGCTAGAATGTCGCCATATTTTTCACTCGTCTTTGTCAAATTTTATAACCTTGTGCATCAAGATCCACGTAAAATTAGCGGTTTTCATTTTTCTTACCTATTTCACACCATACTCTCCTCTTCGGCCACAAGTATTTTTCTCCAAATCTGCGACACATCAGCTATCTACCTTTGGCCCACATATACGAACAAGTGAACTTGGTAAGTCAAATTAACTGATTCAAAAAACACCAAACCTCTACTGTGACGCCTTGGGAACTGGGGAGAAGTTTGCGCAAAATGGGAAATATTACGACGAAGGTCAGGCTAGAAAATTTGCATAAAATATTTGGCGATTCTGGGAGAGAAGAGAAAATCTCTGCTTAGAAATCAGCCTTTTATGATTTGGATGAGAAAACGGTCGGTTTCACAGATGACTATGTGTAGTGTGTAAGGCGATTTGAATCTTCACTTCCATGTGAGCACATGACCTACTCTACTCGAAACGGTTATCGGCATCTGTTGCGCATTACGAGACGTGGTAGGAGACTGAAGTTCTGGCTGTTGTTCCTTTGTTAGACTATGCTTTATGAATTCTGACGTACAGTTCAGATCACGTCAGTTGTAACCATAGTATTATATTGCCTGAATTAGTACTTAAATCTGGTGGGATTGTTCTAATTGCTAGAAGCCATTACTGGAATGGCGCACGAAACAGAATATCCGGGAGCCAAACGAAACACATATGACCAGAGCGAATGTTCCGCTTTCTAAGGAGACCACAACAACAGTAATGCGTTAGAACAAACACTACAAACTTTGGTCAAATTCCTCATTTAAAGCTCATAATTACTTACGAGTCACGTGCGAGCTGCTGAGCTTGACTGAATATCTTTCGAACTGTACAGTATACGCACAGACCCCAGGTCATCGGCCGGCCGTACACTCGAAAAAACCAAACTTGAGGATTAGTCTCAATAAAACTTATCAATGGTGCATACCGACTGCCATGTTAAGGTTTCACACGCGGGACTTTCGCCGAAACGTGAAAGTCATCATTATCATCGTGTCATCTTAATCTCAAAACAAGTATAGTCGATTGTCTTCTTCAGTCTCAACACACGAGGCTGTCGGATACTTCTGGCTGTCATTGAAAATGCTATATGAATAATATTTTGAACTCTTAATTATATGACTGGTTGTATTGTTTTGCAAATCCACTACTCCATTTTCCGGGACAATACCTTTTATCTTTTACCTTTTACTTCCTTCATCAGTGAAACCACTATGTAAATCATTTCCGGAAAAATGGTCGTGGCCAACAGAGGGCTGGCGAGTAGGAAGTTGACTGGCATTGGGAGGATTAGAACTCGAGACCTTCAGGTCGAGGAGCCATGACGTTGACTGTTTGACTACCATCGAGCACTGGTAACGGCATGAAAACAATTGTTGAATTGGTTCTAAACATCTACTGCTGTTTATACCCAGTGTAAAAGTTAGCACATGTGAGCCAACTAGTCTTGTGTTCTGCAATGGGAAAGTTAAAGGGACGTGACATGCATTGAATCTGGGGAAGAGAAGAGCAAACTTCATACAACTTACCGTTTAACCAGTTTCCACTCATATCATTACATTTCGCACAAATTTGTTTACCGGTCATGCACCGTCGGAATCATTGGGAAGGACAAAATCAATTAGCAAGAAGGCGGAAAGAAAAAGATGCAATGTGCAGCGTTCACCATAAATGCAAGTTCTATCCCCCATCTCCACGTCATCGACCTTTCAGCTGGATTCAGGGTTCTTTTGTGAACTTGATGCTAGTTGGCTGCCCAAACCGGAGTAGAGGATTTACTGAGAGGCTTCGCACTGAGCCTTTATTCAAACGATCCAACCTACCATTCATCATTCCTCATCAAGCATCTAAGGGTCATGTAACCCACTGGGGATCGGTGGCCGGTGGCTTAGCTCATGCCTCTTCCGGATAAGGTCAAACGTCATGGGTGTCTTACATACTCATTCGCCACAGATCCTGGTGATAATACAGCGATATGCTTTGTACGTCGCTAATGATGGATTTGGGATCGATGTTTATCCATCCCTTCCAGACTAAATGCCAAATATCGATCAAGTCGGTAGCGGGCGCCGGAAATTCCCCTTCGTTTTTTGTACCTTAATGGGAACACCTCAGTCACAAGAAGATATTGCATAGGACTGCCTCAGCAGAGGCCATCTGGTACACATGTCATGAAGGAGCACTTAGAGAGGCGTTCAAACGAGTACCTAACTCAGAGCCCGACACATACATCCCCGACCAAGCTGGGGCATGTGGAGGCAGATCAAACGAAAGAGCATATCAGTTAACATGAAAAAGAGGGCTCCACTTGGGAAGAAATAAAAGCATTACATCTGTCTTATTTGGATTGGTTCAACTGGCCACTTTTTATTTATGCTGCTTACCAGCGAGGAGTCGACCGATGTCGATTAGCTGACTTAAGAAACCATCTTGAGATTATCCCGTAGATACACTCAATATTTTGCCCCATAGTTCGATTGTGACGTTTTAAGCGATCAATTTTAGTATACTTGCCATTGAAACCAACTTAAGTCTTTCATCTTCATGCATTATGGTGCATGAAAGTTGGGTGTCTCTTGATTGTGAACGAAATAGTCTTTGCCAAGCAAACCGGAAAAATCTCCCTACGGCACTTGAGATTCAAACCGTTTGTACTGAAATGTTAACTAGGTGAAAATCTACACAGTTTGCTGCAGTTTCCATCAGTTTTGATTGCAAAATAAAACGCACAACGTCCCAGACTGCGTTCCGCCGGATTTCGTTTATTAGAACGTTTCACTGAACTGTCATTAGTAATGTCCATCATTAGCACTAATCAATAGTTCGTTTCTCTATGAGGACTGACAAAGCTGCCAAATCATACTTGTAAGTAAAGTTCGATTTCAAAACGGAAGCAGTTGCGCAACCACCTTACCATTGCAGATTACAGGGTTTATATAACGGATTGTTTACCAACAGATAGTTTATCGTGTCAAACTACTCCCACCATACAGGTTTTGTAGCCAAAATACTGAGATAATCTGAAATTTAACAAACTCGTAATCTTTCCTCTTTTTTGGCCATGGCTTTGTTTTCCGTTGATTTATTTTCCTACCTAACCGCTCGATTTACAGACCTCCATTCTCCTGGCTGGTGGCTGTGTTGGTATGGTGACCAATCCACCAGAATCGTTGTTGTCAGATATGGCCGCGATTAGACCAACTGTTTTCACGGCCGTTCCGCGAGTACTCACACGAATACGTGGAGAATATTACAAAAAGTTTCCCAAATCACCCACTATGCAGAAACGATTGCAACATCTTATCGAAACAAAGAATGCAGAGCAAGCAAAGTACGTTCAGTAGGCTTGTCGCTTATTCAAACCAAACTCAAATGTATTTACTGTTTTACAGAAGATGCATGATAGAGGCAGTTCTCACGGAATAACGTTTACCGCTATAAACTAAACACGTAATATGAAAACAAGCAGAAATTCATAACAAGAAGGATTTCGTTAAAGTATGAACTAATTGAATACAGTCATGGTTCGAAAATTTGGAGGTAACATCTGTTTCACCGCCCGACCACTTGCTATAGACCGCTGTCGCCGATTCAAATTTGTACGATTGGTGCAGAATGGGAAGGACGAAAATTTTCAATCATCTACCGAAAAATTAAAACCCCCAGAAATCTACTGATGAGTAAGGTCAGCAGAGAATTTTTACGAAAAGTAAGAGTCATGCATAACATGCACCGCCGTATGTGAGCGGAAAATCGAATTACGGAAAGGGACCACAACAAAAGTATCCCTAAAATCTAATGGCTATTAATAAATTGACTGGACTGTCTATTGGGACTTAACCTGGAGCGTTTATATTTATCATTCCCAACCACCTCCAAACAATTTGGTACTATGTGAGTAGTAACGATCACGTATTTCCACTAGATGGTTTCATTCTGCATGCCACTGGTAACGTCTCTACTTTATATGCATCCGTAGAGTGAGCCTTCAACTCCCCCAGATGTCCGCTCGTATACGCGCTTGGTTACGACCTGGGCAAACAACGGATCATTTTTGTTACTTAATAGAGGCGCTGAATGAGTGAATCAGAAACCAGTTGTTTGTCAGGTCATTGGAGTATGGCGACAGTACGTTTGCTTAGTGAGGATTCATGCACATGAGAGTTGGAGATACGGAGTAAATTCAAATCTCTGTTGTTTAGATTATTAGACTAAATGGTCACTTACGTTTTGCAGGCACGTTTCTGTATGAGAGCTATTTTATTGTCCAGTAAAATTCACAATTTTGAAGTGTTTGGCTAGTATTGTAGAGTCAGTTCTGTTCCATTTTCTGAAGTTGTCTATATTTTCGAAATTTACGTTTATTGGATGAATACGTCGCCGGTTTTATTTTTTCACATACCTTAAGAGACTTTTAGAAGTAAATTTCCGATGCTCGTTATTAACACATGATTTAGCGAGTTCATTTGATACACAGTGAAAACATCCACTCTTCCGTTGGGGAGATAGAATTGTGTTTAGCATTTTTACTCTTGTAACTTAATTAACCTTTGGGTGTGGCGAGAATTTCTCGCGAATTTTTATAAATGACCCTTGTGAACAGTAAACCGTTTTTTTGCACCCAGGGGGATCTACGACCACAAAAGTCTTACCGACAAACTATTTTTCAAAAAATTCCGAAAAGCTCTGGGCGGACGAGTCTCGGCGATCGTGTCCGCCAGTGCAGCGTTGGATCCGGAAGTGATGCAATTTTTCCGAGCCGCTTTAAGTTGTCCGGTAAGCGCTGTTTTCCAGTTTTGTTTTGGCCATCCTAGTTCGACGGAAACGAACAATTTCCTGTCACTCTCCTATCACTGAAGTAAAGTCAGCCGCGGTGTTTTCTCTATCACAAAGAAATTTTTCATTGACCTCAACTGAAAATTAGTCTGGAACTGGAGTAAGACGTTATCGGAAAATGTCTGTATTGGTCAAACCTCGAAAGGTCTGAAGGCATTAAAATTTCTTACCACGTTTGCGTAATGCTAGTAGTTCATCGAAAGTTTCATTTTGAAGCTAGACTCTTGTTATGTAACGAAAAGCTTCAGCTAATCAACTGTCATGAAATAGGTTTGTGGACGGAAGAATCCTCCGCGTAAATCCATCGTTCTGGCGAAAAACAAACAAACAGTATGACTGAGCACGTATGCTCATTTTCACTCCGAGTTTTGTTTGAGCAAAAGATGCGCAAAAGGATGCTTCATATAGATGGCCCAAGTAACGCATAAACTAACGCTTAATGCATTCAGGTAGCACCAACTGATTGCCTGATGAGAAATAAATGTAAGGTTGTCTGCTCGGGTGTTTTCAGAGTTGATTATTTTTAGGCACGATTCCTAATTCCCATGTGGCCGAATGTTTTTCTAAACTGCATTGACCCACAATGAACACATTCTTCAGGTATATGGCGTATATGACAGTGCAAAAAATAGTTTATGGGTTATAAATCGAAAAATTCTCAAAGGTTTTGACGATATACATGAAAGCGAGAAATCTATGTCGCAAATACTGGTTAGTTTGAGAATAAGTTCATTCTTACTTGTTCGCCAGTATGGCAGTTGAATGGGATTGGTTGTGGAAGAAGAGGATGGTGGTTTGCAGCTACCCTAATGCGACTCAATCTTTGAGCTTGTGTGCGTGTTTATATATATGTAATGTTGATCATAAGGCCACTTGTATAATTAGTTTCACATCTCCTATGGAACACGAATGAGGCCAACACAATTCAAATGCATGAAAGATGGTTTTCACTGCCCATAAAGGAGGTACAGGGAAGAATACGAGCGACATCAGATACGCGTTGGACTCTGGAGAGATTTTAACTTCTGGGAACGCACCACTTCAGTCGACTTCGAAAATTCATAGAAAAAATAACTGTAAAATTATTTCACTCTTGTTAGACCTTAAGGAATCTTTCGTGGCAAAAGGAAACCTGGTAAAATTAGCTCAGCTAATTTGATATGAGTGAATCGGTTATAAAAAATAAGCAGGGTTGGCAAGAAATTTTGGGAGTTCAACAATCTGTTCTACTTAAGAATTAGAAGTATCTGAGAATTCTTAGTTTTCTAATCAGTCGTTCAATGAATAGATAAATTTAACAGTGGAACCGACAAACACTCATGGAAATATCAGCAAGAGCTTAGTTAGACCAGACTTTCCTGGGTAATCATCCTAGTCATTAATGTCAGATATTTGATCAACATGAATAATAGTAAATTAGAATCATATTTGTATCCGGCTAGCATTTTACGAAATTCTGCTGACTCTGCATTGCCATAAATAAACTTGCACGTGTTGTGAACGTTTTGTATTTATGACAGTGCTAACAAAAGATGATTTATTCACCAACATAAGGAATATCGTGGTTCAGACTTTCGAAAGTTAGTTTTGATTGCAAACTCATCTCGAGCATGGCTGATGATTCGTGAATTCTCTCGACATAGCTGTTAGAGGTAATGCAACATGCATAATGACATCAATGAAGTCACTAGTTTTCCAAAATGCTCCTTATAATTGCCTACGGGTATAACTTTATTCATCAACAGTGAATTCGTTAGAATTTCTCACCCATACGCACGTGGCAATATTGAAACCGATTTTGGATTTACTGAAATTTTAGGTAACTGAAACTTATGGTATGACAGAATTGACCGGTGGTTCCACTGCTATTCCCTTGGGTGACGCGTCCACACGTGGAGGTGGTGCTGTTCTATCTTACTTTCAGGTCAAACTGAAAGATGTTCCCGAAATGGATTTGATTGCCGCACGAGACAATCGGGGTGAGGTGAGTGAGCGTTCTAGTTTTGGGACAAGTTTTCTCACACTTGACCACCCACGGTCACATGGTCAAAATGTGCGTTTCATCACGAAGGTTTTGGGTTCGAATTTTTTGGGAAACTCCTCAGGCCATTCGAACTAATATACCGATCCACGTTTCTTAAAGCAATAATAAAGGTGATTAAATAAACTTTCTTCTCAGTTTGACTTACAGATCACCTAAGTGGTTATCTAACTGATGATTAGGCATTGATGAATCATACCCTAGAGATCACTCAGATGTAGAAACTAAAGAATATGGCCAATTCATATTAGACATGAATAAAGAGGCAATTCAGTGTATCAATAGACCGCGTGCAGAAGAATACAATCAGTGCGACCAATTAGAATGAATCAGTTCGCACTCTAAGCATATATACTTCACCCTGGGATGCACTTCTTATGCGAGCGAATTTTTATGCTCGACTGGTTTATTCAGTTAGCATCTATGCAACCAAGAAACGATCGCAGTGGAAGATTCTGATCCTAAAGATACCTAGTCACGTGATCAAAATTAAAGTCGTTTATGCGTTTGTTCTGACAGTGTATAATAGGCCGTCAGTAGTTTGATGATTAATACGAAAAATCATTTGATGGTCAACTCTACTTTTAGTTTTATTCATTGTTTCATCAACTTTCTTGAGTCCAGCCGATTCAGTATATACCCATTTTGGAATAACTAGTCCGCCGGCAGTCGTTCTCATAAATTGCTAGTCCCCAAATAGTGTCTATTAGCATAAGCCCTACTGGAATCATGTCAGCTCTCGGCATGGCTTCTGATTCTATTTTAAAAAAATTTAAGCATCGTTTTCTTGGAAATGACACAGTCCCATACTCCCCCCCCCCAACTCCCTCAGGTTTGTTTTCGTGGACCTTGTTGTACGAAGGGTTACTACAAAGATCCGGAGAACACCAAGAACTTGTTTGACGAAGATGGTTGGTTACGCACTGGAGACATTGGTCAATTCAATGCAGTTAGTATATCGTTAGAGGAAAATTGATGGATTTATTTTTTATTTAACTAGTAATTCTCTTGGCCAACATTCTGAATTTTAATTCTAAATTAATCAGGAAACATGAACTACAGAGCTCAGTGAATAAAATCCCCAGAGAATGTTCCATCAACGTTATTGTCAAGCCATGAGTAACCGGTGGTAGAGAGCCGTTCATCAGGTCTATTTAGAGCCACACACCGGTTCCAAACAATGTAGTGGGTTTTATCGTGTCTTGTTGCTTCATGTGGTTTTGCAACGAGCACGCAATGTCAAATTACATACGTTTCGCCCCCAAAGTTCTCACTCACGATAGTACCCTGTATGTGCCTGATCCCAGTCAGCAATGGCCAAGCGCCGTCAGTTCGGTGAAAGATCTGTTACACATTATAAGAGCAACATACTTCCGCATGATTTACCAAAGAAAACTGTAAACAATTAGTTCGCAGATTTAACTGGAATATAAGTTACGGGAAGAAGCAAGAAATTTGGCACTACAAAACGTTTGGGGTTAAAAAGAGACAAATATTCCATTTGTTTTCTAGCCGGTCTAGGTCCACGACTAAGCGAACACGATGACGAATAGGATATCCTTTACAGATTTTCAAGTTTTCATGATGACGGTCCACTGTAAATCACGAAATTCGTCTGTTGCTCGTAGTGTCATGAGTTGCCAGCTTAAGGACTGTGTGCTGGATTCACTTTGATCCATTTAGAACTCGGATGGCTCAGTGACCTATATAGGTGATGAACCGTGTCCCTCTAAGATTAGCTCCACCAAAAATTGGTCCTGCTGATAAACGGTGACAGACAGAGCAAGGAAACAACTACTGAGTAATTTATGAATCTCCACATGATAAATGAATTGTACTGAACGAAAGAGAATTTTGCAGCCGTTCGGAGATGGAAATCGATCCGCCTGGCCAGGAAAAATAAAAGTATGAGACAGATAAGTTCTCGGTCCTACTTAATGGTTGTGGCATGAAGAAAAATGGAGAAATTAGATTCGTTCACCCCATGGTTTCACAAAAGTACAAACACAAATGGCCCTTTGATTCGACAGTCGGAGTCTTTGGTTTTTGGAAAATGGTGTTAAGCTAAAATAAACGGGTGAATGAAAGGATGATTTGTTTCAATACGAGATGCCTTAAGAAAACGGAAGAAGAACGTTCTGCCCAAGGAACAGATCAGCATTCGCTTTTAGCAGCATCCGCCTCGAGGTGGAGATGGAGTGGCAAAATTTAAGGAGTTTGGAAAATTCCAGAAAGTTAAAAACTAGAAAACTGAAAGCTTGTCTGCACCACGGAAAAATGAATGGGAGCAAACTGCTGATGAACTTGGAGTTGATGAAAGAATAAGCACAAACATAACTGATTCACGGCAGCTCCCGAAGTATTTGCCCAGTGAATGCTGATATTCCTCTATGCCTTTTGCCGAAGGCATTTCATGGCAGGTCAGATGGCCAAGTAAACTCACTTATTCATATGCATAAAAGTAATTTAGTAGACCCATAATGCAAGATTTTCGCATGAGGTAATGATATTCGTTGATGTAACAGTTTGTCCGTTTATTAAAATCTAAGACGAGGGAAAATTTAGTAGTAGGTTGATCAAACATTTAGGGTCTATACAGGCGATTGCTCATACTTGATACCACACGGAAAAATGTATTCTTCATTTTGGATTTGAACGTTCATGTTGTGGCTAAGCTTGTTTTTATGAAAGAATCCAAATGCTTCTTTTTAATTGCAGATAATCAATAGTTACAGTTTGATATCGCATTATGATTGAATATATCCGAAAGGAATTAAATCACAATGAGCGCATATTGATATTGGAACTCGATTTCTGATGCAGAAAAATGCCATGGATCGGTTAAAATTGTGCCGGAAAGTTCATTCACGAAACAAGTCCACCTTAGGCACTGAAGGGTTTTCCATCGGTGTATCCAATGCAGGGACCTCATATAATAGAATCTTATTGAATTATCTGGTGCAATTTCGTCTATTGTTAGGACCATGAGGGAAGCAAACTGGGCAAGTTCTCCCATGGGATGAATCAGACAAGGCTTGTTGTAAGAGGAATCTTGGATCATCCATGAAGTGCAAATTAGAATAAGCCAATGGGGGCTATGTGCTATATGCAGTAATGAAGTAAAATAGTCGTAAAGCAACTACCGAGGACTGGATAATTATGAAAAAGCTACAAATTATTTTCCACTTATGAGTAATTCTTGCAGGTAAAGAATTAAACAGGCCTAACTTTAGTCGGTCCAACTTGGTCAAATTCACAACACAAAAGCATTAGCGAATTTTCCCTCGTTCTCAGAGTTACCACTGTTCGCTTTCTTATCTGTAGAATGGGGGTTTGAATATCATCGATCGGTGCAAAAGTATGTTCAAACTAGCTCAAGGGGAATACATTGCTCCGGAAAAGGTGGAAGGGATATATTTGCTTTGCTCCCTCGTACGCGTTGTCCTCATAGATGGGTGTTCAAAATATCCATTCTCCGTGGTTGTTGTGTTGCCTGATTTCACGGAACTGCGCCGGAGTTTGGTCGAGTCGAAAACTAAACAGCCAACTACTGGTTCGCTTCCAAATTTATCCACCTCGTTGGGGTCGTTATCTGACGACGAACTCTGTCGGAATATGTACGTGCGTCAATTCGTTTTGGAACAAATGAACAAGACTGGGCGACAAAACAATCTGAAAGGTTTTGAACTAGTGAGTAATTTCCATAAGATAAAAAACATTCTGTACTGATATCTTCATCCGTTTTGACATTAGCCATCTCTTCGCTCGTTTTTCTTTTCTTTTATTCTCAATAATTGTGGATGATCCATCAAACAGCTCCTGTTAAAACGGCGCACGCGGTCAAAAATTTAGATTCGTTTGGTTCTCGGTGATGCCCGCACCACATAGCAGTTGTAGTCTTAAAATCGAAATCGTCCCCAGGGATATATGTTCAGTTGGCCACAGTGCACCGAGAGTGGTAGCACGAACGCACCCCCGGGATCTATATGTGAACATTAATTAGTTGTTTTGCTGTAGCCTGATGATTTTCATAGATGAAACCAGATTCTAATCCTAACACAAAATTCTCCCTCTCCATTCTGTGCAAACAGTCCACAAGAGATGACAAATTCATGGTCACGTTTCGCAACAGTTGAAACGATTAAGTGATAGCAAGGTTGACTACACATCTGCCAACGTGGTGAACAAGACTGGGACAAAGCAACAGTACTATTCATCGGAAATTCTCTCAGATGTGTCACCTTATGCACCGTTCCAGGATTCAATAAACTGTGGGTACCCGAACAGATTGCACAATTTTCGAATGACTTTCATTAAATTTTAACTGCCTTCAAAGGTTCCGCAGAGCAGCGTAGTCAGCCTTGAGCTGAATACAGAATTACTGCTTTGCGAAATAATCTTCAGAACGAAAGTGAGCTGGTTTCCATTGCCTCCAGGGTCAGTCTTTTAGCCTCTGTTCTAGCGCCAGAATGCTCGAAAACAACTCGTTTGTTAGCAGGATTGCTAATCACAGAATTAGGTCATTCTTAAGGCCACAAAACCTTGGATGTTTCACCAGGCAAATTTTTTTAACACAGTCGTAAAATGCATTCTAAAAGGTGTTACTTTGCCTTTTACTTATCAGCGAAGTGAGTATGAATATCCCAGCATAGCACTAAAATCATATGTTATGTCGTGCAATTCAGCTTATAATAAAACCATCCTCGGTATCTTTGAATGCGATCATATTTCCTTAACCAAACTGTTCATAACGCAAGGATGTCATCATCTTAGTAGAGAGTACCATGCAGTGAAAAGCAAAAGGGTCTAATCAGACGGAGGAAAATAGCATTTACTTCACAGTTATGCAATCCACCTCAGTTGATTCGCTTGAGCACACTGACTGGCTGAGTTTCCACTGCAAACTGAAGGGAAAACAGAGATAAAAACTGAAAATCCTATGAAGATGTGGACTTATTCTGAAATCCGAAACTTATGCATAAACGACTACTGGATGAATTTTTCGGTCAAAAATGTCATTGGAGTTAGTAGATGAGAAGCATGACTCGTAAATCTAGAGCACAGCAGGATACTACCCCAGGACGAGTAAACTCAAAATATTTTCCAATCGTATTTCATGGCCCGACTGAACAACGGAATTTAGTCGCTTACGGATGTGACGAAGCATCCAAATGCTTGCCATTTAAAAATAATTTTCATCACCCAGTTTGGTACAGTAGTTCGTAATAAACCACGTCTGTACATTGGTATAAAACACGGGGGGCGTCTCTTATGAACTGATAAGACCATCATATAACTACCATGATATGATTGATCAGAGTTGCTCTGAATGATGAATTTTATTTTAATTATGACGTTTGTCCAAAACTACTTCCTACTTTCAACAGCTCTGGCTTTTCCTGACAACAGTCGTGTCACCCGCAGAAGACATTAAGTGGAGTTTTAATATAATATATGGCGCAACATTATAACAGCTAGGTCACTGACCAACCCTATTTCTCGGTCGTTAAAGAACTTTTCTGCCTTGGTTAATTTAGAATTTTATGCCCCCTATCCCTGTCAAACCGAATCACACTAAAGTTTTGCGGATATTCTGGTAGTACCTTTAAGTTGGTAGATTGCCTTGTATCTTCGTGCAATTTTCATCTCTTTCGCCTTCGACTGTTACCAGAATCTCAATTGGGATTTCCTAAAGTTAATGCATAGAGCAGTAGCCACAGTCCGACAGAAAAGATCGGAGGGAGCTAAGCTCCGTTATCTCAGTTAAAGTGCTCAAACAAATATTTCATGATCGGCGAACCAGATAGGCCTGATCCAACGGCTGGGAAGCAAAACATCTCAGATACTATACTGAATATTCTAGAATTTGTCAGTGAACCACCAAACAAACGTTACCTTGAGATCCTTATTTGGTTGTACGGCGGTAGCAGGTGAAGTAATGTCAAACAGCGCTCCAGGACCCTCTTCGCTACTGCTCTTGGAACTCTAGGGCTAATTTGTCCTTTGGTACAACAAATTCCTCGGAAGAAGAATGAAGACACAATATGGATTCTCAGCCAGATAGAAACATGTTTCTCTTGTGCAGATCAAAATCATACAGCTTTTGGACAATCTTGTGTATAAAACATTGTCAGCTCGGTTGAAAGCCCAATTTTAACAAAGGCGCGCTTCTTTCTCAAATTTAAACTGCTGCAGCTCTCTAACAGGAAAACCTGTTCACATACAATAATTGCCTTTTTTGTCTCTCTGATAGGCCAAGAACATCTTACTAACAAATGAGGAATTTTCATCCAGTAGTGGACTGTTGACACCTACACTGAAATTAGCCCGATTCAAGGTTCGGGCCCATTTTCACGATGCCATTCAGAGGCTATATGGAGAAGGCGAATTGTTGCCCAGCGCCAGAGGCGGTGTTTAAATTTACGTGGAAACATAATAGCGGTTTAATTTTGTCAAGGAAACACAAATGAAGTAAACAGTTTAAATGAGAACTTCAATCGTGGTTTATATACTTGCCCGACCTGCAGCCCAGCCTTTTACTCGCAGACCCATTGTGCCTTTTTTCAATTCACTACTACTATTATTATTATTACTATTTTACACCCATTGTGGTGCAATTATATAATGGAATGACTAATATTGTTTTTGTCTTTCATCGCTGTCTGGAATTCTGGTTGGAAAACATATGTTCCCGTACCGCCTCATCAATCAGGTAGAATATAGTTCACAGTCTTAGGAGATTTAATGTGAATCCCCAGACGATTCTTCACCCATTGTCAACATCCAACTTGTCATTGAAAATCATGGAGGCACTGTACAGCTGTTTCATCTTTGTTGCAACTCATCGGAAGCGCATATCACATTGCGCCGGAACTAGGACACAAACTCGGATGGAAGAGGAGGTCATATCTTGTAATGTTGGTGTCCGGTGGACAGTTAAAAGTTAACCCCACTAGCATAACAGCTGAAGCTTTGACTTGCAGTTGTTCGTCTCGGGTCTGTATATCAATTTGGGAGCGGTGGATACGCATTACTTACGATTCCGAACAAGGATGAAATCACTATGCAGTGTACCCATGACTTTCAATGGCAAGTTGGGTATCGGCATTGTGCAAAGAATAACTTTGAAGGGAACAACCGTAATATTTTATGTAGATTCAATCTGTAACAGAGTGCAAACTCAGTCGACATTATGCCGGTGAAACCTTGACAGAACTCTACTCCTGTTATTCCTCTGTCAAAAGCCATAAGCATTACCTGTCCACCGTGCCGCGACCAAAAATAGAAATTCAAACCTTCGAATGCTCTTCATTCAACTAAGGACTAGAGAACGAAGACCATCAATGAGCACTGTTAACATTTTCTATTAACCTTTTATTGGTCTAGGTAAGAGACAGAGAATTGTATAATGGTTGTCAGCTGCGATGAACGGGCGTAGGTATTGTTTCGTGCAACAAAGAACTGATGTCATCTCAGAGGCAAACTTATGGCCTGCTTTGACAACATCTTTGCCCAAAAAACTGGGTTTTTCAACTTGATTACCAAAGCTTCACTGAACAATAACATCTTCCCGTCTGTCGTAAAGCAACAAAAACTTAAAGGATGGATAAGGGTTGCCATCAAATGTTCGTAATGGAAGACCGCCGGTCACGATCAGGCTCACTGATGGTTGAGCTTTGTGACACGAAGTTGACTAATCACTTGGGATTATGTTGTGACATACACTACTCTTCCAGTGAAAATGTCACCGAAAGCGGAGATGAACTGATTGATATACCTGACGTGAACCAAAATGTGAGCGCCGACTAGGTTCAAGCTGGTCCATGATAAGCCATCGGGTAGTAAGTAAGACACAAAGCTCCGCAGCTAAAAATGTGCAGTTTATGGCCGGACTGAGTTTATCGCGCGTGTCGTTGAGTAAACGATTGGTAACGAAAAAACCATTCTGATGCAAATGGGTTTTGTTGCTTAAAGAACTGGATCATTTTGAAGCCTACGGACATGGATTCATAGCGCTGGGTAACATTTGTTCGAACAAAGTTTTCTTTTGGATGAACAACACTGAGTAAGCACACACATCTGGAGTGTTGCCCAAGAGTCCTTAATAGGCCATTGCCGTACCGGATGCAAAAGCGCATACACATCGCTCCAATTTGATCTTCTATGACTGGGGTATTGTACGATTCCATTCGGTCGCATCGTAAGTTCGCCATGCAGAAAGTTGAAACAACCATTACCTGTATGTCAAGGGAACGTGAAAAAATAGGATGAAACGGCAGATTCGTAAAATGCACAATAATTCTATTCATCCAATGAGGGGTTGATGGAAGAACTTCAAGTTTTTAGTAGTAGGAAATAGAATAATTTCATAAAATAATTTAACATGTGATATCATCGCTCAACTCACCATGAAGAAACCATCGAAGCACTGTACAGCTGTTTCATCCTTGTTAGGAATCATGAGCAGTGCATGTGGACCGCGCCCGAACTGGGACGCGAACCCGAACAAGGACGAACGATTCTGAGTCGAACACCTTAGCCATTACGCTACCGGGCAGGCTCTGGACGATTTGGTCAAATTCACCAAATGATGTTGCACCTATCGGTCACTGATTTGCACGGTTACTGTCCGCTAGCTCGGAGCGATCGATCCCTACTGATAGATGACTTCTGTGCAGGTAGCCTAAGTACGACGAAGGCTTTGGATATGACCTACAGAGCTTGATTACTTGTTACATTTTTGGTAGTATGAGATTGAATGGCCACTTGCAGAGAAGTCATCTATGAGTAGGGGTCGATCGCTGTGAGCTAACGGACAGTTACCGTGCAAATCAGTGGCGGCTAGGTGCAACATGATGTGGTGAAGAAGTTGAACAAACCGTTCAGAGCCTGCCCGGTAGCGTAATGGCTAAGGTGTTCGACTCAGAATCGTTCGTCCTTGTTCGAGTTCGCGTGCCAGTTCGGGCGTGGTGCCCATGCATTGCTGATGATTCCTAACAAGGGTGAAACAGCTGTACAGTGCTTCCGTGCATTCCTAATCGTCAGTTGAGCGGTGATATCACATGGTGAATTATTTCATGAAAACTTCTAGTTTATTAGCAAATTCAAAAGAGTGTCTTGTTCAGCGAGTCATCAGGTTTTTAGGGATCGGATCTATGGTATCCGCCAATCTTCGTTTATTGGGATCTTATGGGGTTCTCTACCCTGCATGCAAACGGTCCTAAAGGCCATGTGACATTTCCATTTAACTGCAATTACATTTGGTGCAAGATGTAAAAGCATTGCAACAACCTGTGGCACAATGACTTCTACATGCACAAAACTGGTACTACCGAGTGTGTGAAATTAAAAACCTGAGTTGAATGAGTGTGAACTATAAACACCTTCGTACAAGGCTATTCGAGGTGATTTTCAATAATTCCATTTTCGCGCCACCACCACTTCACTCAGCGTTTGTCAGCGTCATTGACTTTGTCCTGATTGCAGACTATTATCTGCATTCGATTCACCATTATGGTGGGCAACGTTCCTGACGATGATCCCTAACAAACGGGATGAAATATTTCTTGCCTTGCTTCAAAACTTCCGGTAGGAAGCTGAGTATTTGTCAGTCATAACTATTCATTCAGGAATCCAAGCAACTCATCTCCAACTAACTTTGATGGAAAGATCGGGAAGGTAATTAAATCCCAGGTGGACAGCACTGTCAATGGAAGGAGCATGTAAAGCTAAGCTAATGTTTTGAGGCAGAAAGTAGCAATGAGCCAAGAATACAATATCGTGACAATAACAAAATTTATTTTATATATATTGAATGTCTGCTTGACGAGTCTACGTGAAAGTCACGTGATGCAGTACGCTGCAACTTCGTGATAGTATGCGCAGGCAACCAGCCAGTAATTGTGGGATTAGGCGGTCACGAAAACCAAGCATTCCTTGAACGGAAGGCATTCCACCAACCAATATATATACATTTTTGAATATAAATACATAAATTATAGTTACGACTTAAACATGTTGCCTAACTACTGTGGTTTTCTCATTGTCTTCGTCTACGTAACTTGGGTCGGAGACAATCCAGCTTCTTCTGGGCAATGGTGCCGTTCCATTATTTTGACTGGCCGAACCCCACATACCGATTTCAAACACGAATATTTCAGTCTACCTCCAAGATGGTCTCTGATTAAAAAAATAGGGAAACAATCAAGAGGTTTTGCAAATCTGTCGAAACCGCTTTAAGAAACAGACTTGAAAGATTTTAGCGAGCAAATAAGTTCTCAAAGTTAATGGATCTAAGCTGGTTAAAAGGAAATGTGGAAGTGCATAAAATTGCTCGGATGCCGAAAGCAAGCTTTATAACTGCAATATTTAGAGGAACGTCTGGTAAACGCGTATTTTCGTGCTTTAGGAGACCGCTATTTGCAGTTCTGTGTTTTAAATTTATCGTCATTTGATGGCTGTGATCTTATGCGATGAAACTAAATGATTATATGGAATACTAAAGGACCCAACTGTTCGGTTTTTCTCACTGCAACAGCATATTCCCATGTGCGCTCTATGATATCTGAATGAATTTGCAGATTCCGTAAGTGAAATTATTAGTAGCACGAATTTGTAGCATGCATATTTTGCAACCATGACAACATAAACATAACGAAAATTACCTGCACACAAAGAATAAACAAATACGTAAAAGTGGCAGGCAACTGAGCGTTTTCATTAAATAATTCACCACATGATATCATCGCTGAAGTCAGCATTAAGCACTGTACAGCTGTTTCACCCTTGTTAGGAATCGAGCAATGCATGGGCACCACGCCCGAAATGGCACGCGAACCCGAACAAGGACGAACGATTCTGAGTCGAACGCCTTAGCTATTACGCTACCGGGCAGGCTGTGAACGGTTTGTTGAACTTCAACACATGATGTTGCTTCTATCCGTCACTGATCTTCATGGTTACGGACTGCTGGCGCAGTGCAGTCGAACCCTACCGATATCGGACCAATAGATGCAAGAACACGTGTTGAATTTGAACAAACCGTTGAGGCTACCCGGTAGCGTTAATGACTGACGCATTCCGCTCAAAATGATTCTTTCCGGGAGAGGTGCAGGTGAACTGCTCATCATTTCTAACAAGGATGAAACAGCTGTACGGTGTTGTCATGGTTTCTTAATGGCAAATTGAGCGATGATAGCACTTAGCGAATCATTTCAAAAAAGTATTTAGAAGGTTGCTGTTTGTATCATCCAGCAATCAAAGCATACTTATAAACCCCTCTTTTGTTCATCTTCATCAATGGAAGCACTCAATGTCAGGTGCAGAAACAACACCAAAAGAACGTTTGCAAACACTGAGGATCCATGTACATTTGTTTGTTATTTAGAGAGTTCGACAATTGATACTGGGTTGTTCCGAAATGTGCGAAACATTAGCTGCCTATTGTCAGCTTCATAAATTTGGTACCCGCTTCACGCTCATCAAAAAACGTTTACTCAAGCGTCCGAGTCTAAGAAAACCTATAATCTGATGTCATTCATCTCTCTATTCAACTTAACCATCTATTATCTACAAGATTAGGATGACCCGTAAACATTTATATTCTCGAGAATATCCTTAGACTACTCATTTCCAAGATTCCAGACAGAAAATCTAGTGGAGCTTTATTCCGTAAACACAAAAGAATTTTAACCCCATTCATTTCAACTTCCATTGGTAGTGTCCCAATATTTACATGCAAGTTTATTTACTAATGCTAACTAACTAAAATAGACAAAAAGCTCCCGCGACTGTGGAATGAAGCGAGTCTCGGCAAGGTAAACTTGACAGCAAATTCAGTGATGTACAGAAAGCAAATCAACTTGCACTACATTCTTCTTATAAGAAATTTAATTCCTTCCCGTTCTTTTATTTTGATTACAGGTTTTGTACAATCTTTATTTTCACTGTCTCATAAACTTGTTCAGCAGGCCTCACTTAGTTCAGCTAACACGTGATCCGCCAATACGTACCAATTCCCGAACGATCGTCCTATTTCCCAAATTCCAAATATTCCCCTTGTGCACTTCATTGGGTTTCCAATCTCCGCGAGATATGGATCAGGCAGAACAAAGCTTCACAGTGCAAATTGGATGCCCCTTTATTTCCACCGTTACAACATTCTTGTCAGCCCCGCTCGGCTTTGCTGCATCACCTTTTTGTAGCTTTTATCGCTCCTTCGTTTGATTCCGTTGATTTTTAACTTTGTTTGAAAATAGGCCGGGGGCACCCCAATGGCATCAGTCGCAAAAATAGTTGACCTAATGTTATCTACCTTCTGTATGAAATTTGATGTTGGGTGTAAGGACGCATACGGAACCGACACAGACCCCGAACCAAGCAACGGACGTGCATTACAGACTCAATCAATATTAGTCAACAAGATAGAAAAAAAGTTTAATTAGCTTTTAAACTCAGTCGCATGTCTAACCATGACGTACACGTCAGCAGTAGTAAGCGCGATTTATCGTGCATTTATCCGTACAAGGATCATGCTAGCGTGAAATATTTCGTGAAGCAAGCGAGTAGTTCTGCCCCAGGACGTTCACCCGGCACTAGTCATCGGCTCCCTAATGTTGGGGAATCATTATCTTGCTCTATTACATTGCCAACTACGTCTTTGTAGCAAACACTGAGGATGGGGTCCCTACTAGGCAGTTCATTGTTTGGTCTAGTTTGGTTGGGTATGCTGCTCTATCAACAAACAAATTTATGGAATATGATGGACAGTCGATAAATTAGAAGAAAGATCCGAGACGAATGACTTGAAAATGTGTCCGATGAATCAGAAAAAGGGAGCTATTCGGATTTCCTATTATTCTAGTTGGTTTTGGTCCACTGCCACTGCCATGAATACATGCAAAAGTTTGTTGCGTAAGCCTGAAAGTGTTTCAATTCTTGTTTTTTTTTCAAAAGAAAATATATAGTGCGTTTAAGACTATAAACAGCTGCCTTTTAGCAGTAAATAGGATTATCCTTAAGCGGTTATCCGCTTTGCCTCTGTTGTCTGTCTGTTGCACTCAATATACGAATCTGCTTGAGTTGCTAAAGTCTTGGTTGACTACCTAGAAATGAGTATGAGTTATGCATCCGTGTAGAATTAACAGTTGTGATTCAGGAAAACACTTTGTAGCTTTTCTTTGTTTGGATTCCATGTTGCAATACACGGGTAAATCTAGATCATCAGAATGTAAACGTTATGCATGCAGAAAACCACGAAGGTTTTGGGGTTTAGAGGCATCAGTATTCAGAACTGCTGTGAACATGATTCAAAATGGCACGAGATTAAATAAAATTCAACAAACTAAAAGCCGTTGTCACCTGTGCAATCAGTGCTTATTCACATAATGCGATATACCGACAGACAATAACGAGTACAACGAGTTGTTTTCATCACACTCAATTCACCGCATCAGTCGGAACACGAATAGAAAATACGAGGTTATAATTGGAACTGTGATTAAACATTTTCCTTGAGGAATAGATAATCCACGAATTTGCTTGCATCTGGTCCATCGGTTGGGGTAGCCGCGATTTCATCGGAACGATTTCTCTGATCTGCTGAAGTATGTAACAGTACTGGGTATTGGCTCATCATAACCATTAATCTGGTCAAGAATTAACAGGCGCAACGATATTTCATTCATCTCGCCTATTCATAATCTGAGCAAAAATGCCGCGTGAGAAAGTCACGATAGATAAAATGAAACGGCAGACTAATCGACCAGGTAGTTTTGTCTTCAGAAAGCCAATATAAACGATTTGATATTGTCTCGTAAGCGAACGCTTGTCTTCTCGACTTGGCTCTTCTCTTTAGCGTCAGTGGGAACAGAGTTGGAAGTGACTGTCGAATCGAAGGCAGAGTAGACATCATCTCCCCATTGTGCGTTTTGAAACAAAATATAATCCCACTTGACTCTGTGATAATAATGATAATAAAATAGTCGCGCCGACTCTCGTCGATTGCAACAACCCAAGGACTCGAATTTTCAACACACACTGAAGCAACAACCGTGGCGTGTTTGCAATTCTCCTTCTTTGGTTTGCAAGATCTTATTCGGCTAGTTTGTAGTCCCAAGCCAGTGCGAGCTGTATGGCACTCCGTCACGTTGTTTGCATGAAACGTAGTCGGAGATTCCTCAACGGCATCTGCCCGGAACACATTATGTTTCTCACGCGCGCAATTTGAATGACTGCGATACATTGCTATTCTCGTTATTTCGTTGTTCTCTTCAGATATTTCATAGGATTACGGTCTCCGTTGGCAGCTATAATCGACTGGAAGTATTACTTTTTTAAAAACCGTTGGTTCTCAACATGTACTGGGATCGCGCACTGCTGTACCTCAGTGATCTTATCCATCTTCAAGAGGCACCTGTGCTGGTTGGCAGTTAGCGCCTAAATGCACTCTACTGGTCAAGATGTCCATTCCGGCATTGCTGAGTATCAGCATCCGCTCTCCGTTTACGAACACGTCGGATCTGTCTCTCGCTCTTCAATCCCCGATCCATGTTCACACGTGTCATTTGCATACAAGAATCGTGGCTGAACTCGGATATCGCTGATGCACCCGTCTCGATAGACAGCTTCAGACTCCATCGGCAGGACAGAGTTTCGAATGGAAGAAGACTAGAGGCGATGTGGCAACATACATAAACTCCTTCTCCTCTGGAAAGTTCGAAGTTATTTATACGTACTCGATAAACGAAATCGACTGCCTCGTGACACAATATCATCCTAGGTTTTATCGCCATACCGATAGAATCCGAACGAACCCGTTTATTGTCCCTTCTAACTCGCAACACAATATTACATCTTTTTGACTCTTCCAGCATTTATTTTTTCTCTTCTTTAGGATAGTCTGCATATTATTGTGGTCGATTTCAATCATGCATCAACCCTACCACCGACTGTATTTGATTTGACTGACCTCTGTTTTCACTAGTGGCGGCTCCATTTTGGATAGGGCTATCACCACCAACCCCGATTTATTTTTCTTGAAAATGCGTGCTCCAATTTCAAGTAGTGTTCTGTTAGGGCCCAGGATATACTCTAAGTTAGCTTTCCATTCCTTCAGGCGAACAAATGCAATCCCAGTTCGCCTCGGTAACTTTAACACAACAGTTTCGTTCTTCAGAAATCCTTTCTCAGTGCATCTACCTGTTTCTCTTTTGAATCCCTGCTGAATGACAATGCCAAACTTTTCACAGAGACGGCTATTGCAATCTCTGACATCTGCTGCCTCTTAGAAGCACCGTTCGTCTCAAATGGCCATATCTCCATCTGAAACTGAAATCTCCAAGAAGACGCAAGGAGCACTTCTACAAATCCTTTAATAACTCAAGAGTGTGGTATATTTCCAACCTAATAAAAGCTGAAATCAAACGCATCGATATGACATTCGCCAGCCAAATCTTGAGTGGCAACAATAATCAATTCTTATTGAGTTGCATTCGACTGTTGTGTAGGAAGAAAACGAAAAGTGCAAAATTTTCTGCGGACGTCGAGAGCTTCAATAGTGTTTTAATCCATCCTTTCATTTAAACCCAAGTCACATTTGGTCAGGTTGATGATATGACAGTTACAAAATTTTCTAGCGTAGAGATGCTCGACCTCCTCCGCACCACTAAAATTACCACATGGGTTAGTCCTGACAATCTGTCCTCAGCTCTTTTAAGGCACGGTGCTGCAGTTCTAACAGATAAATTTACTTTTCTGATTAACTCATCATTACGCTCGTCTTCTATCCATGACTGCTGGAGACTGGCCGCCAACATTCCCAAAATCTCACAGTTCTGCTGCCTTGGCAAAACGTTTCCATCCTAAACCCATAACATTTGGTCTCAAAATGACGGAGCGTGCTATACTTAAGTGCTTGCCTTCTTTCATGTATCTTCTTGACCAACCTTTTCAGTTGGCCTATAGATCTAAAAGGTTCACATTGAACGCTTTCGCCTCCCTCATTCACCACATTTGAAAGTCCTTAAACGCATCAGTTAAATCTGTGCGTCACGCCTTCCTGGACCATTCATCGGCATTTGACAGTCTCATGGTCTCTTCTACTCCACAAACTGCAAACACTTGGTTGTCCCAGGCCTTTATAAGCATGGCTGTCTGACTACTTCACGAACCGAACCCAGTGCACACGAATGGAGGGTAAAACTTCAATACCCTGGGTTAAGGTCTTAGGTGTGCTACAGAGTGCTGCCTTTTTAACTTATCCCTTCTCTACTTACATCACCGACTTATCAGCTAGCTCCCCCCGTCATCTGTTTAAGTATGCTGATGATGTTGCCCTCTCCCAAGCCGTTCCGAAAACGATGATTTTTAAAAAATTTTCCAACAACCCACCTTCCGTTTACGATTTCTGTGCACGAACTGGTTTCAATCTCAAGACATCTAAATATTTCGAATGTCTGTTCTCTCTCTCGGTCAGCCTACCCATCTGAAGCGTCTTCCATCAACTCAGACACAATTACCACGGTCAATTCTGTGAAATACCTAGGAGTTACTGTGATTAAAATTCGAAGTGGACTTCGCACATTTCTACCTGTGTAAAGAATCTCCGACGGTTGTCATTTCAGAACAGAAAGTGTCGACAGTACGAGGTGAAACAAAGCACCATCTCCCGATTTCTATACCTATGTGTTTTTCTAATCCTTCTTTACTGTCCCCCTGTCATTCTTCCATGTTCACTTAGGTAGGTCTTTAAAAGTAGTCCTCGGCGGCTACCAATAATTAGCTGTGTGTTTCATTCCACTAACTGAGTTTTCCTTCAATTTAGGTGTTCATTACTTATCACCATATAGGAAGTTTTCTCACAAAATTCTTTCAGATCTCACGCATCCTCTGCACAACGATCTTTCAGAGTGCCGCTCTCATGTTTCAACACGATCAACTTTTTGTTCCATACCCTATAGAATCTTTATCTATAGGAACCCCAAATTTAGCACGCATTTTAGCCGAATTCCTGAGCCAGCTACCATAGTTTGCTCTGAATATTCCTCTATGGATTATTTTCACATTTTTAAAAGGTGGCGAATATAAATAATTTCCTATTTTAATTTTTACCCTCATGAATTTGACTGAAATGCGACATTATTTTCTGCACGCAAAAGTTTATGCAATACAACATAATACAATATGTAGTCATGAAATTACTCAAAGAACCATCCGACCACCGCTAATGGATTCTAAATTACGAGAGTCAATTCCGTTGTGACTAGTAGGTTTCGCATGCAAATAGACGGACAACATCTGTCCAGAAGCACACCAACGGTTTTGCTGTTATTCTCACTTTTATCTTGCGTCCTCTCTCCGAAAGCTAGCATCGCCTGATCAAGGAAAAACTGCCGATGAATTGCCGTATAATTCTTAACGTCATAATTTATTCACGGTTACAATGATTCGAGCTATGTTCGAATACCGAACAAAATTTTTCAAATCTCATCATAGTAAGGAAGAAATTAAATTTTCCTGTTGACAATATTTTCATTATTTCATATTAATAAAAATTCACTAGGTCGTTGGCAAAATGACCTGGATTCAAATGAGATCCTTCGAAGTAAGACGCACAAACAAGCACAGTAACTGGTGAGCTATTTCATTGAAATTACTCTTTGCGGTTAATACGCCACAACATTAACTAGACCAAACCAAAACTGTGTTAATGGCAAGATAATTCTGCTTCGATACGCTTGAAATGCTTTCCCATTCCCATACACTCAAGAATTTACTTACTTGATTTGTGCGCTGGCTAAAATACATATACATAAGAGATCCTCCTCTGATTTCGATTAATTCAGTTATCTATCAACCCGTGCCGATTTGCTAACCTTGTATTCAGAGCTCATGAGATATTTCGGTCAAATCCCCTGGTACTTTCCGGCACCTTTCCATCTTTGTTGACTTGCGACACTTTGGGCCGTATGCGAATGACGAACAGCCTGTCATCACATGATTTCTTAAACGATCGCTGATATGTGGTTCAGTGGCATGCTCATACCTCAGTTTTTAATATTCATTTCGCTTACGTTAAACATTTTGTGGGTTTTTGTGTGATTCAAACAAGATTGCGACACTGAAAAGCACGGCAGACCATGTTGGCTTGTGTTGCTTTTTCCCAAAGTTGTACGGTGAATATGCGTTTTTACTAATTGAGTTTTGCGCTCGGCACGCACACCTTTATTTTGAAATTTTATGGGGCCCTCCCGTGTGACTGACCGAGTAAAGCAATTTCGCCATGGTGTCAAACCAAAGTCGATCGGCTGAGTTGCTATCTTTGCTCTGATTTAAGATATCTTAACCGTGCGCGTTAATTCCTAAGCGGCAACTGAAAACCAACAAACAATGATCATAGTATCCAGTACAGATAAGCATCCGTTTATTTTGAATTCCTCCCAAAATTCTTAAATCTTCTCCAGTCGTGAAGCACGAAACTTTATTGTGGCCAATGGATGTTCGCTTTGTCAACTGTACGAGGAGAGAAGGAGTAACTTGAAGAACACATGAAAATCAAAACACTGCGATTGGTCGCAGGACTATTTCCTTTCACCATATCAGATTACATCACTACTTGCTAACCTGCTAACTGTCTATGCACCCTTGTTACTAGACTTTGGTCAAGAGAGTTCAACAGCCGGGTTAAGAATTCAGTGTTACGATGCTAAAGATTAAATTTTTCGAGGCTGATAACAATCCCCCTCTGACTATACATGATTTGCTTGACGGCAAACCTCAAGTAATTGTGGATTCAGAAATACCTTCACAAGTCTAGTCTGTTTTAAGGTGATAATCAAGTGCACTAAGTGTCCGTCACCCCGAATTGGTCAGAGGTTCGAACCCGAGAACCGCTGGTCAACGCCGGCCACACAGTTCTTTATCGCCAGGCTGTTTGCCATGCTTGACCTACGGTATGTGATCCCACTGCACTCCAAGTTTCTAAGTCATGATTGTCGGTCCCTTGCCACATCCTTATGAACCTTGCGGCATGCCCCTTCCAGTACGCTCATACATCAGTGATGCCATACAAAGGCAACAAAAGAATACCTATCAAAATCCTAGCTAAAGTTGATCGTTTTTGCCTCTCACAACAATTCATCCTAGCATCTGTTATCTAATTTCAGAATCATATAACGTGGATTTTTCAACCACTTTTATTAAACCCTTTTTGAAAGTTTTCAAATGACTGGTTGTTAAGATGTCTACAGTCTAAAGCTATTGAGAATGATAGCGAATAATCAGTAATTGAAAACATGTTTGCAATTTTTACCCAGAAGTAGTTAACATGAATTCAGAAAAAGTCTATCCATTATTCTAAATTATGGTTTTGTTCAGTGTAGGGAAAACATCGAGCAACAATGTTTTCGAGTCCAGTTTTGTGCCCTTTTCCAGAACCACCACCAAATCTCACAACCTACTTCGACGCAGCCCTGACCGACGTTTCTGGTGAGCTGCATTGCTATGAACTCTAAAATAAAATTCATCCCAGTTTGCACCCACTTCGTCTGTGATCTCCATTGACAATAATTTACTGAATAACCAATAAAGAAGATACAAAACTAATTTCTCGCTTTGCCAAATTCTAAGTAGACACGCACAAATACGGCTTCTATGTTAAAAGTATACACTGTGGAGCGTTCGATGCACCCCAAAAGTCTTTGAGGTTATTATTTATAAACTGCATATTATTGTTCAGGAACTAGTCACTTCAGTTCACTGTTCGTACACTTCACTCTGACATTCTGATCTTTTAATACTTCATTTTGTCTTGTAGCATTAAAAACTCACGGCATAGTGAATACAAAAGTCACTGTTTGTCTATTTGACATATCAAGTCATTTTGACCACAGCAACTCAAACGGATATCATTCTTGAATCCCATGGATACTTGAATATCAAAAACGGCCTGTCCAATCCCCCGGTGGTCTGACTCAATTTACCAATGTTTGGCGCGTTCAACAGCAGCGACGGAACATTTTCTAAGGCCGTTTTATAGGAACATTTCCCCCTATAATTTTCGTTCGAAAATTTCAGCTAATAATCTTATTTCAGAAAAAGAGGAACCTATTTGTTCGCACAGAAACTGCGTTCATTTGAGAATAATTCGACAAAGGAGGGTAGCGATAATAGGATGCAACTGAAATTGCCATCCCAAAAACGTGTTATGGCATAAAATTATAAGGATTTGGACAACGTTACTAGTGAGTGAGAAACATCAGAGGATACATTTTCATTACGCCGAACTACTGACAAATCGCACCTCTTCCTTTGATTCTTCTACTGTTTGCATACTCTGTTGCACCCAACCAGCTGTACTGCATGCTCCGGAACCCCGCTGGCAGTGATTCAACGGTCCAAATGGCTGTGTTTGGATGCAAATTCCGTGGATCGAAGTCCGATGGTTCCTAGTCCCTTCACCGGCTGACGGCCTACAACCGGCGACAACGTCTGTCTGAGAATATTACACATGATGATGTCAGAAAATGAGGACATAAAAAGTCAAAGACGATCTTATAGCAAAGGTTACAAGAATGTCTAAAAAGGATCTGTTTGTAATGGGCAAACTCAATCCCATTCACAAAAATTTAAGTGCCAGTGTGAAAAATTGACACCTTTTAAAATCACTCAACTTGAAGTAATCATTTCTGGTTGAAGCCGGTTTTTAATACGCTCTATCCTCTCTGCACCGAAACGTGTGCTATTAGTATACCTAAATGAATGAGCAGAGCCCTCTGTGAATCACTATTTAGAACTCAGACAACCATTGGGTGTAGTAAAAGGGATTCAGTAGTTCTGCAACGGTTATTTATTGTAATGCAGAAGCTAGTTTTTGTTTTCACATAGGAAATTTTGTAAACCTCAAGATAGTTCCCCTAACAAGACTAGTAGACAGTCTCTGAAACACTATGCAAGCCTAATTTGGCAGGCGGTTCTCAGAGAGGTTCGTTTGACACTTTTGTGTTCGAGAATAAGGTGTCGCAGCTCAAGCAATCGAATGATCTCAGTAAACAAAACTGTTTGCAGCTGAAGAAATAAAAGCTGCGGTTTAACATCAATAGCTTAAAGTAAAGTGATAGTATTTCTTTCATAACCTGGTGGTGTCTGGTCTCATAACTACGGCAAAACGGTCAGTTCATGGATAAAACAAATTCAGCAATATGAACAGCGTGCATATATTGACAATTATCTTGACATCCTTTAGAGTTGAGATATCCTGCTTAGCAGGATAACCAAAGGTATTGGTAAGCTGTTACTGACTGACAGAATGTTCCGGTGGTTTTTTGCTGTACTAGCCTCATCGAAGAGTACTAACATGGATTGAATATACATCGGCTGTTGTTCAAGAATCCAGGCCTTTGGCGACGGCAAATTCCGGCAGTCGTGTAAATGATCTACTCTTTCGAGCCAGCAATTGTGGGTCAATGAAGGATTTGCGTCTTTGTGTTCTAGTTATCGACCCTTTTCTCGGAAGCGCAATACATCTTTTCTCATCTGGCGTTGCCGGTGAACCTTGAGTAGCCAAAACTCTCCAAGCGCTGATAAAACATTGTTCCTGGAAGCAAAATGTAATCACTTTAAAGCTCACTCCGCAATCAGTGCAGTCAAGATCTCTACTGATAATGCCGCACCAAATTGAAAATAACTGAAAGAAACAAAACTGTTATCACTAAACTGAATAAATTTATCGAAGCGACAAGATGTGGTAATGACTCTTGGTACGCACATCAAATTGGTGCAGTTATGTTAGTAACAGTTTTCAATTACGTTCAGTTTTTCCAACCATTTACCTGACAGTACCGTTCTCTGGCTTTCGTTTCCGTCTCAAGTACCGCTCGTTCATACGAGGTAAACGGAAAGTGACGAAAAGAAGGATTAAGTCCATTCTGGGAAGCGGAGCAACCAAAAAGAAGAAAAAGATTTCGAGTCCAGTAGCACAGCTGAACGTGATTTGATCTTTATTACTCATTGTCTCCAACCAGCCCCCGGGGGATCTGGCAGGTCCCAACTCGATAATTTTGTTCGGTTCAGTTCGGTTTGTACAACCACTAACCTTAGACCAACGCGCCCTGCTTTTCGTTACCACCTCATAGCATTAGTTCCGCAAATAAAAAGGACAATGAACAGCGGAAAATCGATTGCAAATGATAAAGTGAGAAACAGTACAGAAGAAAGGTTTCGAATACAAAAACTCCCATTCGGTAGGCCGACTTGACTTATACCAGTCAGTCCTCTGAACGCGATTTGCTTCCTTTTTCGTCATAAAATTGAATGATCACCCTGGTCTCTTTTCAAATCTTTAATCATCTCGGAGAACAGCGCCACATGAGGCAGTTATTCAGTAGGCATGAGCGGAATATCTCCCAGCTTTTTCAGTTTATTCACAGTCTTGTTCCATTTCCTTGGTGTCACTGTTAATGTCTATCACAGTCGTCCTAGTTCTATCACACAATTCAATTCTGACTTCAAACATCCCGGCTCTACAATTAAAGCCCTGTCAAGGCCGCAAGAGCTCTCTGACAATCGCATTGTTTAAGCATTCGTCTGCTATCTACTCGTTTAGTGATTATTTTTTTCTCATTTTTTCGATAATTATTTTTATCTTATTTACCCTATTTGGACACGAATACTTTTTTGCCTTTTAAAGTGGTTGCAAGAATCCTTTTTTATCCATTCTGGAAGAAGTGTGTACGAAAATGCTTATTATAAACGGCGCCGGTTCCAACTAGTCATTTTTTATTGATCTATTTAACAAAGTTCCAAAAACCATAGAAGCTTTTCTGAACCGCTGATGAACCTTTGTCAGAATGGCGCGCAAAATTCTTTGGCCAACAAAATCGATATCATAGTTAGTTGTCCATTTCAAATATCATTCATTACTGTATGGAAATAGAGCGTGAGGTCGCATCAAGAAGCCATCTGCAATTCAACCTTGGGTCAGTTGTAATGTTTTTACATCATTCTAATCAAACTCAAGCTTTGCACATACATATTATATGAATTCTTAATATAGCACAATCATACGCTCCGCAGCAAGCCTTCTTTAGAGGGTGGACAACTTTGGATACGTCGGCATCACCGAACAGTAAATGGAAGATTTTCAATTTAGTGACTTTAACGTTGCTGAATATCTTCATACTGCCAGTTTGTCATGAAACCCCGTGGGGTCGCCTACCCAGTAAAAACGATGAAAACCATTTACAGGTGTCATTTGTGTTCATACCCTTCGAGTTCCCATTTGAACCAGAACTCAAGGTGAAGGTGCGTACCTCAAACTCCTCATCGATGAGATCGTGCAAGGTTGTCGATCCCCGCTTTTGGGCAGAGTGACGGAGAAAATTTCCTCTCGTGTGGTTTCAAGGCATTGCTCCGCTGATACCGCGTGATGAACAATTGTATTTAGCATATAAAGCATTATGGGCATAGATCGATTATTCAGGCTCTCTAGTTTGAATTCACAACCTTTGTCCTATTTAGGCTATGCACATAAAGGCCATTTATATTAGGAGTCGATTGTTTCTCACCGACATTTTTCATCCAAGAAAATTACAAATTAAGTAGTTGTACATCGTGCGACAAAGTTTAGCACGATGTTTTGAGCATGTACTGCCAGCCTAATAGAAAGGGTTTGACGCACGATCACTTGTTCCTAGCTCACGTCTCAAAAACAAATGGCAGCTGTACAAAACTTCGTAATAGTTAAAGCATTCATGGCACTGGATCTTAAATAATTTCGCACAAGTATCCAAAAGTTTAAATAAGACAAGCGAGTTGGGACTTGCTGTTGGACGGTGTCTTTACAGACCCAAAACAAAACAATGTCAACCACTGATGTTGTAACGAACGGCACTGTAGTACTCTAATCTGTAACCATGCTGGGCGCAATTTTCACGCATTTGGAGTATCCGATGTTGGATGATTAGAGATGCGGCCAGGATTTATGGGGAAAGCAACATTAAATCAGGTAAGGTATTATTACTAATATGACGCATGAAATAACTATGAATGACGTACATATCGGCCTGAATTCCATTTCTGACGAGGTTCACTTTGAGAACGGTTTGGGCATCTGATAAGAACTCGTACATTTAGCCGCGCAACATCGATTCAGACCTCAAAACAATACTGCAATTTATCGACGGCCCTGCATCGGACCAGTTGGATCCCTTATGCAGAATTGAGTTCTAAATGAAGGTACCACATCCACTGCAGTAAAAGATTAAACTTTACTGCGTTGATGGTTTCGTACTCGTTATCTTCATTCACAAACCGAACTTATTCATTGCCTTGAAAAGGGTTTCGACTCGCACAGTAAAATCACGTCGACACTATCGCTGATAAGAATGCTGTGCCCCGTTAGGCATCTTCATTCGGCCAGCTTCCGAATCTCACCAGATTTGCTTCCGCCTAATAAAGCTTTTGATTCACCAATAGCCAACCAAACTTTTCACACTTAACTTACAAACGCTGATGCATATGGGAAAACAGACGTATCTATCTCGCACACAGAATGCCTTAGCCACTGGTTGTATTCAAGACTCGTATTCGAGACACCATGTTTAGCATCTGACTAAAATCCCGTTCTGATATTTTATGAAGTTTTATCTGAACTTTTTCGGTACCGTGAGGCTGCAAATTCTGGTCTTGCTGGCTTTGGCGTTCCTCACATTGAGAAGGCTAAGACTGTGTTGCTCAAACAGACCTCAGTGAACAGACAGTGTGCACGATTTTTCTTAGAGGTTCTTCTCAGGAGAGCAGTCTTCGCTTACACAGCGGTAATTTGTCTGCCGCTTCACTACGTGCAGGTGCAACGTGTAACCGAGATGGAATCAAGGGCATATTATAATAATAACTGCTTGACCAATTACAAAAAGCAAACTGGCTGAATATGGTGATTTTAGCAGGAGACAAATACTACATTTAGTAGCCTTCCGTCCAAAAAACCGCATTTAGGAGGCCCTTTTGATCTTAATTATTGTCGTTGTGGCAGTCAAGAGCGATTGTTGCTTCCGTGTTCAAACGGTCAACTGTTTCTCTCGGTAAGAACCTCAGACATTCCAATAGCCCGTAATCCAGTTGGCGTTCAACATTTTTGTATCATCATTAGATCCAAATCGACCTCTTTGCCGTTAACCACAGATGATGGGAATGCGCACAAGAAGTCCTGCCTTTCTGCAGCAATTTCCTCCAACCGAATACCCACTAATTTGCAAACTGGTGACCATCTGGTTTGTTGGGTGCTAAAACGTTGCACGGACAGTTAGAATCCGTTAAGCTGTTTTGTCCGACCTATCTAACAATCTTCTGATACGCACCAACAAAAATTCTGCAGCCGACTACACGTGGTAATACCAACCAATCACTAGTCCCCGGTCATAAATAGGTGACACTATTCCGGCTTATTGAGTTGTACCCTTACTCCTTTTGTCATGAGGCCCTGGATTTATGCGGCTTCTTGATGTACATCAGTCCTTCCCGGTCAATAAAGAGAATTACGGCACACGACTAGCAACGCGGTGCGAACTCAGCGCAACTCTACTTAAAGATTCCGAAATCTTGTGGTCTCAGCAGTGGTCAGAAGTGGAACATGATGAAGCTGCGGAGAATTCTGCAAGTCTCACCGATTCATCAGTCATTATGGGTGAGAGAAACGACCTACGAAGGTGCTGGTCCGCCAGTTACGGTCAATAGCGATGACTGATAACCAATGGGGGACACCTCGAAACAATTCCGTCTTCAGCATCAGCCCTTGCCCACAGCTGTTTTAGCACTATTCCTGTGACCTATTTTAACAGATCAATTTTCCGAGCCATAGATCTCCAAAAGAATAATACGCCTTAGACTTCGCAAAGCATGGGGCTTCAAAGACTCCTCTAAAGCCTTACTCAGATATGGAGGAATAATTCGTTAAAGAAACTTAGATTCTATCCTCCAAGTTGCGACACTTGGACCAGGTTCCAGTCACAGTGACGGAGCCAACTACTTCCGCCATTTTTAGGAGGGGCTAACCTAGTGACTGCGTTTACCACAGAAATGTGAGCTTAATCCTGAGAGCGTCAAAATTGCCAGCGTGAGCCATTCTTCTCAGGGTGTACAAAACGCGTGATGGGCAAACTCGAAGGCAACTGGCTGGGTTTGGTGCGGTCGTGGATCCATCGACCGAATCTTCATTCTCCGACGCTTTCTAGAGCGGTTATGCCCTCCAAAGAACAACATGCGAGAGGCTGCTTGTGGATGCTTAAAGCTCGAGGTCATTTAGCTTCGGTACTATGACTCACACATGTGCGAGGCAAGATCACAGCCGGGACAGCAAAACTGACTGACAAGCCGCTCTGGAACCACGTGAACAACACGAAGGCTGGGAATTAAACCGGCTAAATGCCAGAGGACAAAGAGGAAATCAGCCAAGGCGTCTCCTTCGCGGACGGACTGAAAATGGTCCGATTTTCGTGGGAAGCTAAAAGCCGACCGGGGACATTGCTCGGAAAGAAGGCTAAAAAAGAACTAATGAATCTATTATTCGGAGGCAGTCGGCAAATGCATTTTAACTTGAGCAAATCTATATAAATCGTCCAATCGCAACACAACAGGAAACAGTTATACTGATCGTCCAGAGGCCGTTTGCATTGCTGCGGGGTGGATTGAGCTTGAGTCAAGACGACCAGCTGAGCCCGCTAGTGTTGGTGACTGCGAAAACAGGACTATAAAACAACGGCCGTTGTATTTCTGGAAGATCGCATGGTTTTCCACTTGTCCGATATGGTTGTTGTATGGTACTGTTGAGTGAGAAAATAGGACACCTGGGAAACATGCCGGTCCCCACACAGTTTTACCGTCGCAAATCAGGTTGGGTTAGGAATGATAGTTAGGCTTCACCACCCTTAGTCGTCTTCAGCGGAACACGATAAGGCTAGCCTGCATCCCCATTTATTTTTAAATTTGTCACTGAAGATGTTCTACAGAATACTTTGTCTGGTCTGACGGACAGTGGAATTGAACTCCTCCAAGTTAGCAGAGTTACTGAAGAGAGCAGACCGACGATATTGCTTTCTAGTGCTCTTTTCCAACTACCGCGCAAAACTGAAAGAGGCGAAGCAACTTGACGTTCAAGTGTTAGTTGACATAGAGTTAAGAAGAATTTAGGGTTGCATTTTGCGTTGGTTGGTACTTCACAAATCCGTGACTGGAGCCTAAGAGATGAGGATTGCTGTTGCTTATTAGCGTCGGTAGACAATGAAAATCGATCTGGGTGGTGTAACCCATACCCGATCTATCTTTACCACCGTGACTCAGAAAAGGCCAAAGAACTTCCCCAAGTTTACGGTGAAACAGCAAATGCACTGTCTTTGTTTAGCCAACGATGCTATAACCCATAGTTTGAATCTGTTTATTACCCCCTTGCTGAAGTGGAAATCAGTGCGATCGCAAACTCAATATATATTTGAATTTTACAAGTCATTAGGAAAAAAACTAAAGGGCTAAAAATGTCATTGTTAAAGATCCAGGGGGTGAATCATTATGAATACGATTACTCATGTAGTGAGATAAACAACGCAATTTATCTAATAAATTATGAGGCTCTCGCACTATCTATCGTCTAATGGTTTGGTTGGTCGCCAGTTAAAAAAGGCAATCAAGTGACGCAAAAATCCTATCCGTTGCAGTGATAACCTGCCACTGGTTCCTCTCTGTGGTCAAAGGCGATCTGTGGTTTCTTATCGTTGAAATTGTCTTTCGTGCACCCATTCGACTTCCAAGAGAATATTTCCATCCTTCCCCACCTAGTGTGGGCAATTCTACTCTACCAGTTGACCAGCTGCTTGACCGCATCAGTCATTTAAACCCGACAACGATAAGCACTTTACAATATATTTACACTCCACATGGTTTGTATCTCCGCAAAGAATACTTTCATAAGCCTCCAACACCACTTCGGAAGAGCTCCTTAAAAGTGGTTAGTCGAGGAACACATTTTTCATACAGAAAGCTGATCAGACAGTTAATGTTTTCATTGAAAGATTAAAATCCGCCCATTTTGATCCTTCTCATTCATTCACTATACCCCCATAGACTCCCTCAAATAGTCAAACCACAATGCACGCGGACTACATCCCAACAATCGAAGGATTAAACGAAACGGTACGAAATGTCCTCTGTGTATCGTATGCTAGTCAGCCCGATAGAGCGCCTGTTTCTTTTAAGTGTTTTCTCTAGTGAACGTGATGGGCATCCCATTATGTGCCTTTTTATTGAGCTCCATTCATGCAAACAACGCTTCAACACGGGGTTGTGTAGGCACTTGTACTTTACCTTATTTCATAGTTCTCGAAAGTCTCTTGGTGCAACACATTTTTGTTGGTGCCGATATCTAAATGCACAGAATCAATCCACGCGTTTGAACACACTTAACAGAGCATAACACGAAATTTTTCGTTCCATGAACGACTTCCTTGCTCTCCGTTATTTGTTTTAATTTTGGATGCTGTTGACATCGTGCCTGACAAAATAAGACAATAACATTTCAGAGGCTCCTATTAAATTGATTTTGTTTCAATGCTGCGCACTCCAAGCCAACAGGGTCAACTGTAGACCAGAATTTTCAGTCGTGAACTACCAAGGAAAACTGTATTGTTTTGTGAGACACCCTCGGTTTTCATTTGTACTGTTTTAAGCTATTTTCGTCTGTTATAGCTATCTCACCACCGTAAGCTGGTTTGCTTTGGAATGCATTCATTCATTTTGCACTCAAACTGCGCTACGGAATGTGGCAGTGAACTGAGAAGTTGCATCGGAATGGTGTGTTCCAGGCAAACAGCGCCATTACTCATCCCGTAATGATACGCGTTAGAACTGATAAAGATCCCGACAAACCTCAAACACGTGGTCAGCAGTAAGAATCCAGTGGCGGGCACTCTTCGAATGCAGTATGCGGAGTTTTCCTTAAGGCAACATTGCCCCGACTATTTTATCCACTCGTGGTAACGGACAAGCCGCTGTGCGTGCAAATCGACCGATTATTTGGCTTTTATTTCTAGTGGATTATACTTTTGGTCAAAAGCACCTTTTCCTTCCAGGGCTGAGCTAGACAGTTTCATGAAACCGTCTTTCAAGAGACGCTAGATTTGGGATCGGATAAAGCATTCATCCTTGTTAGAATCTCCGTCAGACTTGGTGGCAATGGGATTACATCCAGGTGATAAGTGCTCAAACAACTTACGGGACTGCACCCTAGTAGCATCCAGACATTACAGTAAAAGCGCACCGCGTTCGGGTCCACATCGTAATTCCAATTTCCCTTATAGCCCGATAAAATCATAGCCAAGATATGAGCACAGAGACTACTCACGCCTGAAAGTTTTTAAATTTTCATTGGATACATCTGTACAGTGAATGGTTTTCATGCAATATTTGTTAGTGGCACAAGACAGAGAGGGGGATATTATAGTTATTCGCAAATCGTAAGGAATAGCTTTCAACGAAAGAAAGGTACGAATGATTATAAAACGTAGCTATCGGAAAAACCAATGTCTATGAGTGCTCGCAGTCCGATATCGTTTATATAATATGTATCAGCTCGAAAAAGACAAAAAGATGCAGCGGCTGTCAAGACAAAGGACAGTAGCGGACAGAAGGCAGATGAAACGAGCAATCAGATTGGTTTCGACGTACTTACTAGTCTAAAATGACTTGTTATTCCAGAAGATTTACGAACAAAATTTTTGGAGAGGCACTTAGGGCGAGCTAGAATCAACACAAAAGTTCACATTTATTGAGATGACAAAACTTAAATCTCATTCGGCGGTTTGTATTTTTTAATTTATCATTGTTTTAACCTAGTCAATTTTCGGTAGTCAGATATTAATATGAAAGAATTGTCACTGAAAGTGTTAACTTTTCACGACATGCAACAGAGCTATCAGGAGACAGTCTGGATTAGTGGTTTCATAAGTTTCAAATCAAATTAACTCTTCGGGCACCTCTGAAGAACTGACTGCAACCCGACCCTTATCCTTCACGGCGACTTCAGTTGATGATAACTATGCCGCAGCAATTAAACCTAACGCAAAGAGCCTCAGCAGATTTCTCGTTCCTTTGCATACTAACATGTATAGGAGTAGTCCAGTTCAAAACCCAGCTTAAGTGCTTGAGATCTCCGCGAAATATCCCAAGTAGTGCATACTTTCACAGCACAACGATGTGTGTAAATCTCGTGCCATCGGCGAAGTACAAAAAAGGCAATGGATACACAGGAGATGAAAAGCAGTGTGTAGCAGTCACTACATATGTGAAATTTCCTCAGCCCGCCACACAGTGCATTTCCGTACATTCGCAAGGACAAAAAAATAATCAACAAATGTTAATACTAGGCTGCACAGTGGTTTCATGGGATTTCTTAAGGACCGTGGCGCCGCGGCTGCATATCAGTTAGTTTTGCCTCATGAATCAATTGGTAGAAAAATCAGTCACTGCAATATTAATTTCAGTTTAGACCAGAATCCAAACTTCATTTCTTATCCAAATATTATCACATGACTGGTAAACTGTCCTTGTAACTTAGCAGATTAATATAGAAAGTTTAGTTGGCAGATTTTGACAAATGTAAAAGTGATCCAACAGTGAGACGTCTTCGACCTCGGTAGGGTCTGAACCCACGCATTTATACCACGTGCACTCCAACAGGTGGGCTACGATACCACGTCTGAAAATTACTTGTCGGTGAGCAGAATTGATGGCAGTATTATTCACTGACCGACCCAATTACTGAGCCTTTCATACACATTCCTCAGGTTGTCCGGTTCAGCATCGATTTCGCTCCCATTAAGGCTCATCAGTGGCATATATCCACCGCCAATTCGGGCTCTGAATCCAAGTCTTCCAGCAGGGAAGCACACGTCTTACCACCATACAATCAGTTTCCGTTAAGTCAAAATAGAAGTGCCGATTTAACTTTGTTCATATGTCGTTTTCAATAGAAACAGTTAGTCAAGTTTGGGATTACATTTCCCTCGTTGATGCCCTCGGTCACTGTTGACTGCCATTGAGGACGTCACATGAACAAACTTAAATGGGTACTTTCGAACACCTTGGAAGAGAGCTAGATGGCTCCGTGGTAACACACACGATTTCATGGAGATGGGTCCGATCGCAAACCTTGGACTTGATTGGTTTACACCACTTCCCGCTTTATTTCGGAATTATGTCGGAAATATTCGGAAATGATCATGAATAGGCCTGCTTTGCAAGACCTATCAAGAGTGTACGTGTCTGCAGATTGTAAATCCGCATACATAATCGGTCAATATTACAACAGGTCAGCACAAATGCGCCGTGCGAGATGGATAACTTTTCAGACCTACGGAAACGAGAACATTAGAAGCCAGTTGAAAGAACTTTCTGAATAATTATGCCATAGCTTCAAAATAATACGAAAAACGGTAAAGTGTAAGTTAGACTCTTGACTGATGCTTTCCGAGTGTAAGGTTTATCGAATGACCTGGGCTTTGCGAATAAACTGGGTTTACCTCATGGCGGAAACCAGATACTGGGTAAATAAAAGAACTAGAGACATTGGATACTGTCCTCTAAAAGGAATAAAAGAATATTGCCAATTCAAGGACAAAACAATCACTCACGGGAATAAGGCCTTGCTTCAAATTTTCCTCCTCCAGAAGCAGCAAATCAGTGGGTGGTATAAGAGCCAACCTTAATGCAGACATAACGTCAGCAACTTGTTCAAGCGCTTCTTGAGTTGCCGAAGAATATTTGTTCCACTCTTCTTTTGCTGTATTCATTGTCATTCTGTTCGTTTCCAAAGAATCCGACGTGCTATCCGACGATGTTGACTGCAACTTGATTATCGATGCCCTGGCATTGTCACGTTCGGCATTTGCGCTATTTTCACGAGCTCGCTCCAAATAATTCTCGGCCCAGTAGCGAGCGACCTCCACTGCGCGAAGTTCATCTATATCCAGTTGATCACTTTCCAAAATGGCTTTCATTGCTTTGGGAGTTAGTCTAAGAATGTCTTCATTTGAGGTCACTAGAAGACTCTGGAAAAAAATCAACGCTTTTGCAGGCTTTTGCAGTGTTAGAATTTAGCTAAATTTCATATTCAAGTTTAGGATAAACCGCTCAAAATCAAGTTTATCAGAAGATACCCGATATATTTAATACCAGTCAGTTAACTTCGAAAATTAGAATTTTTAGTTAGTTAATTTCGCCAAGCAAATCTCGTTTGGAAAGAAACGCCCTCCCGAAAAGCTGCACTAAAATTTTCACCGTTCATCCTCGTCTAGAATTCAGTAAACTCGTTGTACAACTGGTCTGTTCCGCTGTCTTACACCAGACAATTCGAGCAACAGGACGGGTTGGTGGAAGCTACTCGAAGCAGTTTGTACTGCGAACCAAGACGTATTTTCCGAATTTCTTTCTGATGGTGTCACTGAACTTCGTCATACACGGCACTGACTGGAACCGCAACACTGGAGGTGAAAATCATTGCAACCCTAAAGAAGTTACATGACAGGCAGCAGAATTCCAAGCCGGAACGTTGAATGGCGAATGGTGACACTTCAAAAGCTGCATAATTTTTTGTACTACCGAAGGTATACAAAGGTATTACATTTAAGCCCATCGTCTGCTTCCTAGATACTCAGAGGTTTAACTTCGCCAAAACACTTTAAAGAAGCCTAAAACCAGTGGTTTACAAACTAATCGCTCCATGACTGAAATCCAGCAGTACTTGAAGTAACCGGAAAGCAAAACTATGAAATGAGGCGGAACAGTGACTTTGGTTGATGCTGTCGCGTTTTTATCTCAGTTGACTTGGATCTAGAAAAAAGCGGGAGCAAAGAACTGCGGGAAAAGGACTGTAAACACAAAATTTCAAGAGCTGTTGGAAATATGCGTGTGTACATGTTTCGAAATTAATTATGACGCATACAAACAGACCAAAAAAACTACGAATTAACTTATACATTGATTTCCGGATAAAATCCCATTTCATTCCATGAAGAACATTGCACTACCAAATATTCTTCCAAAACTTCTGGTTAGATATGTGAATGATGTCGTCGCCATTATCGAACGCGCAACATTTTCAAAGCGATCAAATTCAAGCTTGGATCGGCAATGGATAGAAAACAAACATTGTCGGAAGTGTCCTTTAAACTAAGTGTCATCGGCACACTGGAGACATGAATATAACGGATGCAAACATATGCGGACGAAAATATTAAGCCTTCACAGTAATCTTCCAAATAACCAGAAAAAATCGTGCACCCGGACCTTATTCATGGAAAAAATAGCTCTGAGGTTGGAGGAATGAAACTACATGTTCAGGCAGTTCCAGAAAAACCGATATCAAGGAAACGTCGTAGGATGAATCGTGGATGAAATGGGAAAATAAACCAACGGAAATGTCACTGTCACACACCAAAGGAGTATGTAAAATGACTGCGCTTCAGTCTCATTGCATCACAGAACACTAAATTCCACGAGAAGTTTGCTATCCGTACCAAAGGAACAAGTACAAACTGAAGAAATACGGAAGGTTACATACAAATACGTGAAATGCAATAAATGCTGGGTCGGTAAAACCGAGAAGAACCTGTCCACCCAAATACACAAACAACCTGGCTAGAAGGAAGCATGGGCCATTATTCTTTCTTATATTCGTCTACAATGATTAGGATCGACACAGGTTAATATGTTACAGTTAAAATTCTGGATCAGGCCACCGCAAAAACGCGTGAGTTTTGGAATTCCGACACTATAAATAATGCGATCAAAATACATGCTCAATTGGGTCATGCATGAAGCCGATTGAGGAACGAACATCCAACGAACTAAAAGAGCTGAAAATTAAACCAACCTGCTTAATTCATACAGTCCACGATAATGAATATAAGCTAAGCCATCCAGCATTTATAAACTCGAAATAGGCAAAACACCAAATAGCTCAATGGGCAAATCTTCTCAGACCGAACGTCAATCCGCTCATGACGAAGCTCATGCTAGTGATGGTCAAGTGGACAAACAAAAATCTACTACCAGGCTCAAAATCATTCTTGAGATTTTGATCACTCGGCTTAGTATATGAATCGCAAATAACCACGTTACCGATCAAGATAACGTTATCAGTGCGCATGCATAATCGGTAATGATATTCTATATTTGTAGGTTATTCATTAGGCTTGAAGTTGGACTTCTTGAATCCAATAATTTTAAATTTGGAAAAACATTATCAGTCAACTCTGGGTACCCGCCAACGATGTCACTTCCAATGGCAATGAGACGTTTGCGATAAAAACGCGAATCTCAACGATCAAAACCTCATGGAAACCGTTTGGCGTTAGTTTTGACCTGTCTTTGCCCTATTTGTTGTCCCCTGAATCCACTTCGCTGGTGAAGAATTTTTCAAGATCCCTGTTTACTTTATCCTATCTTAATTTCAAACACGTCGTTAAAAACTACCAGAGGATTCTTCATTACAGATCGTATCATCGCTAATCATTCCAGTGCACTTGCAATCTTTTCCCCACTCTGATCACCTATCACCAAATGCTGCTCACTGTATCTTGAATTTACCTATGATCGGAATATTCATAATATCTTCAAAGTGGATTTGTTATTTTAATGAATATCAAATTGATACAAATGCGAGAAATCCTCGATCTCAGCAAGGTTCCGACCTACGCATTCGCATCGTACGTGTCCTATCGGCTGGGCTTGAAAGTCACAATGAAAGGTGGTGGTATTTTTTCCCATCATCGCAAAGGTGATTAATTGTTGGCTGAAAGTTGGTAAACGGTTTTCCAGTTTTGTAATAGCAAAGAGAACGCAAGCTCATCAGTCGAAAAGATTATTAATAGATTCCCAATTATTTGTTGACAGCATGACATGCATGATACGTCCATGTCGATCCTGTGCTTTTGGAGGGAATTTTGTTCACTTGCAAGTGTACGAAAAGTGCTACTATAAAAATTAAATCCAAGTAATTACTGCTTGACTCACCGTGCTGAATTCTTCAATGTATTCTAATAAATTGGCTTTCAATTGACTTCTTTCAATATGCATCGCTATAGGCAAAAATTCGAATGCTGACTTCGGATCCACTAGATATCCCATCTGACGCTCGGCCAACTGGAAATCGGGCGACAACACGTCGCATAGAGAATTGCCAAAAATCACACATTTGGACAAAATGTAATCTTGATGGCAAAATTTTTAGTCAAAAATTTCTTCTAAAACAGTTTCAAATCAACATTTCACCCCAGAAATCTTTTCGGGAAGTGCGTTGGCTAGTAGGACAGATATAACATCAATAACCGGTGTTAAATTAATCAGGTGAGTGATTAAATTATTGGACCAATGAAACAATGGGGAATGTGTGCGTGTTCTCCGGCCTTAATGAAAAGGAACAATCCAACAATGAAAATCTCTCATTGAACTAGTCTAAAAATGGATTCAGCCACTTTCACGTTTGAAATGCGAATAAATAAAAAGCCAAAACTTGGGTTAAATTGTAGATCTCAAATTCTGAACATCGATATATGGCTCACATTATGACGCCTGTCCAAAAACAATAAAAGTAAGCTAAAAGATATCGAAGCAGTGCTATGAAAATTTTTCGCTGCTAAAACTGGGCATATGAATCCATTTAAATGGAGGGTAAATTTACATCTGCAAGCTCTTCACATTTGTAGTCCTCGGCCAATCGCAACAGATCAAAAACCTGGATAGAAGCGAGATTGGAGGGTAAAATTGTCGTCGACTGTCAACCCACTTCGTAGATGTCCAGGCGATCGAATGAGATCGAATTCGTGTAGATAAAATAGAGCAACAATAAGAACGGAAGTGGCTTCACGTTTCCCAGATCGAATGAATATTTGTTCGGCTCGTTGATAAATAATTGGTGAAATATACTGCTTCGTGCAGACAGAATGCATCGATGACCCCAGATCTTCTCTTTTTCTGAACCAACGATGAAGCATACATCACTTTTGGAATAAATCAGGTTTTAATTTCTCAATTCCGAGTCGTCTAGCCCAGGGTTACCTGAAAAGTTTTCGATTGACGATTTTTGACATATCACGAGCCAGTATTTGTTGACTGCCGTAGGTGTACCCTTGTGCTTCCGCTGTAGACTCTGTTGTCGAATGAACGGATGTATTAAGTTGTAAATTTTTGTCCATTTAGCATGAAAAGATGATAGTTTTTCAGATAGCTGAGAAAAATCTTCAGTTTTCACTTCCGCGAATTCGGAAATCAGTGTGTTGATCGCATCTAGAAAGGAGGATAAGATTCGGTTAAACCATAGTTCACGTGACATCTGAGCATAAACTAAAATGAGTTTACTATGGGACAGCCGCTTGAATCAAAGTCCGCACTTGAGTATCCCTAATCTAAGACACTTCTTTAGGTTAGTAACATAAGAACAGCCAATCCCATTTAGACAGAACTGCAATACACGTCACTACACTAATAATGATTTAATGCGTTGTCCGATCACAGTCAGTAGAATGCGGAATGCGCATTTTCCAGACTTAAACTATGGAAAAAGCATAAACCTCATTCCTACGACGCACTGCCGTTAGTAGTTAGAATTTTCCACGAATTCAGTAGATTTAAGGTAAACCCCTCCGGACTCAATACAGCACTTCTAAACACACATCAGTGTGCTATTCGAGTGGAGTAGGCTTCATGCTCGGCACGTCACAAAAGCATGTGGACCAAACGAAAAACCCTGGGGTACGTGATGAACAGAACACTGTTCTTGAATGCAGCTCCAGTATGGCCACAAACTAAAACATTCACTCAGTAAGTCGATTTAAACCACGATTTGTGTTTGTTCCGACTAGACTTCAGAAGGAAGATAGTGGAATGGAACTACTGTTATTTCGTATTGTTGTATCACAGTCAGCGTGACAGTTTAACTTAATTGGTCCATTGAAAACTGAATACTCCCTCAGACTTCACACTAATAAAATCCTCCTTTGTTGTGGACCAATACAAATACCTTCCAATACATAATGTGATGCAACTTCTTTACCAACCCCTTAGTTCGACCGAAATTCCTTCTGTCTTCAGCAACGCCGATTTTCTTGCCTGGCAAAATGGCTTCGGATCGATTTTCACTTGATGGGACAGTTCACTAGATAATACAAGTACCGAATGGTTCGCGAATTTGGTTGAAGTCTGAGCTACCTATCTTGCTCGGTTGCCTGCACCCGTCTACGAAGAACCGGTCCGCTGCAAGCATGCACAAAGACAAACGCACTCACTTGGTAAACTGAAACCTGTTCATTAGGCGGCTCTGGAGGGATTCGTTTTTCTCGGTTATGATCCATGTGAAATCTGGGCCCGAAATTTTTGGCGCAGTGGATACTTCTGAGAAAAACTGAAACGATCGACACCCATTTTTAGGGCTGATGAATTAGTCCGGTCAAATAAGCCAACGCGTACGATTTCAGTTTACATGCGAACGACGAGCAGCTCAACAGCACGTAGTTTCCCCGGGTATCTTTGCGCGCGGCCCCGGACTGAGTCTTTTTCATATAGCATCCCAACTTGAGGGTGCATACAAGTTGAGCTAAGATAACCGAAAGCGGTTTGAAACCAGAGCAAAACGAAAATCCTTATTATTTTACCGCAACTTTAAGATGCACAAATGTTGACTTTGCTTACTTCCAGTACGCAGAGTCGACAATGAAATCTTTGTGTCAGTCAGGGTGAAGTCGTCATGTGCAAGCTCGTCGATGACCAGTTGAATCCGAAAAACAGTGAATTAAGATTTGGTTGAGCCTCAAATACGATTATTTGTTTTCAGTTGGCCAGGATAGTTGTCTAGGCTGAACTGTGGCTTCACGACCATTCACGGGCCACGAATGGAGACCCACGGCAAGATGGGGATACGACCAGACGAGAAAGGATGAATTCAACCTGTTATCTGCCGAATTTTGGATGGATTTAACTCACTGTTAGTAGTAAAACCGAGATTATAGTTTTTCTCATGTGTTCATTTACAGAGATACTTCTGCACATTATAATTCGTTATATTTTAAAAAGTATTATTTGAACTGATCCCTTGTGAACATCTTTCGCTAACGTTGCTTCTAAACCCTATTTATGTGGAACTGAAGTAATCAATACATTTGGAACCACAAAGTAAGGGGACAAAACTAATTGCATAACAACCAGTTATACAACTCAGCGTCTGGCGCAGTAAGTCGGACCTTGAAAATGAACCAGACTGTTCGCTGTAACAAGTGATAGCAGACGTTTCCGATGATTCATCCAGGAGTATTTACGGTCACCAGTTATTCTATGGAGACGGATACTTCGCTTGTTCCGTTATAAGACTACTTCCCCTTCCATTGACCCGGCACGGTTTTCCAGAAGAGATGCAAGAATCGATCATTTAGTCACCGTCTTACCTGAAATGATTCTGCTCCCTTGCAGAAAGCGTTTGGCTGCGCAAACGTTAGAGTTGCATCCTTTTCCCCATGAGTTACACGCCTACAAATAATTCCATATTGCATCGGTCGTCGCGCAGGCTAATCAAAACCGCGCTGTCCATTGCATCGAGTGGTGTGGGTAGTGACAACAATGCTATTGCTCAGAGTTCCCTCTCTTGTATTCAACCTGTCTCTTCTGTCTCCAACCCAATCCATTTGCCCCTTCTGCCTACCCATAGTATCTCCATTGATAACACGCCCGATACTCGCAACGGCTCATTGTCAAGTAGTGCGGCAGGTGATTTTCAGTCTGCTAGCTCACAGCTTCTTAAGACTCGTCAGCCTCTGAATCTGGGTTCCTTCAATGTGCGCACTTTAATGCAGGCTGGACAACAGACATGTTTGGCTCTGACAGTGGACTCACTTTCGATTGATGTCTGCTACGTGAGTGAAACACGAATTCAGGATTCGAGTGGCGTAATTCAACTAACTGCGCCAAACGTCTCGACAGGATATTTCCTTCGCACTTCAGGAGACGAAGCAGCTCAAGCTGTGGGTCAGCATTGTGTAGGAGTAGTCTTGAGTGAGAAGGCTGAAGCAGCCCTTTTAGATTGGATCCCAGTCAACAGTCGCTTGTGCGCCATGAGACTGCAGGGATCAGTTGGCGTCCGGAAGGATAGTAGTAGTGTTAAGCGTAGTTCATTTGTTATCTCGACATACGCTCCAACAGACTGCAGCACTGATATGGAGAAAGACGAATTTTACGATAACCTCGTCACTCTTGTTCGGAAGAGCAAACGCTCTGACATTGTAGTGGTAACAGGTGACTTTAATGCACAAGTTGGAAGACTGAGTGCATCGGAGTCCTGTTTAGGTGGGCGATGCGCCTTGCCTGCACAGTGAACAGACAACGGAGAAAGACTTCTCCGATTCTGTACAGATAATCATTTATTCCTATCTAGTACAAATTTCCGACACAGTTCGCGTCGCACAGCGACGTGGCGTTCTAACTCGACAGGTACACTGAGTCAGATTGACCATATCGCAGTTAGCTACCGTTGGCGCGGTTCTGTCCAGAACTGTAGATCATACTGGACCACGTACGTCGAATCGGACCATGCGTTAGTTTTAATGCGATTTTTGCTGCAGCTCAATGGCCATCGACGCAGGCCACAAACCCGATTGGCTGTCGAACGTTTGTCTGATTCGGCTGTTCTCAACAGTTACGAATAGAAACTATCCGAGTAACTAAGAACTTCGACGAGCAGCAGTGTAGACGAGCATTGGGTCCAAGTTGAGCAGGCTATGCATTTGGCAGCAGATTTCGCCTGCGGTCCCAGATCTAGCATTCATCAAAAACACTGGATCTCGCAAGCGTCGCTAATTCTAATGGAGCAAAAACGCGAGCTGCCTAACTGCAAGGAAATGAATAAGATGCGTCGGCAGTTGCAGCGTCAGTTGACCATAAGCCTTAGGAATGACCGCGAAAGCTGGTGGGTTAAGTTAGCCGAAGAGATGGAAGTGGCGTCTGCTTCAGGTAACGGTCAAAGACTGTTTAAGCTTATACGCGACAGCGGTGGGCGACGAACTTCGGTTAGTGAAATCATGTGCGATAAGACTGGAGAGGTCATCCATGAAAGACAGGAAAGACTGGACCGTTGGGCAGAACATTTCAAGGATCAGTTTAACTGGCCATACGCTATCGTATCTAGTCCGACGCCTGGAGCTGTGAATCCTTGGGAGGTGTCACTTGATCCCCCAACGGAAGTGGAAGTGGAGTCGCTGAGAGATATGGTTCATAACCGAGGTCAGTGTCGCGAATGCTGTGTGACTTGTTTGCAGAAATCATCCCCTCAAAAGTAATTGGAAAACAACTAAAAATTCATAACATTTTTACGGTGAAAACACAAAAATAAAGATTAGTTTGTTGTTTTGTTATTCCCTTCTTCTTATTTGTCCATCTTCTGTGAGGCTGCATTTACATGCAATCGCATTGGCGTCATAATTGTTTTCAAGCCCTTTAATTTTGTACGTATATATATATATATATGTATATATATATATATATATATGTGTATATGCCATATACGGTTTGTCTTCCATTTTGAGAATACTTTTGTCGGTAGTTAAAATGCTTTTACCAATTTGTAATAATTTCGGTTCTCGTTCAACATATATTTTACTTCTTTTCTATTCTAAACCGGCGTTGTACACCTCTATTCCTCGGTGTAAAAATTCAACTAATTCTCACAAAATCTGCCTCAATCTGGATGATACCAAGTATAACTAAACAGTCATTCTAGGGATAATCTGTAGTGCAGAGCATAACTAAGTTTTTGATCGTTGCTCACGAGAAAATATGATGTCACGTTGCATTCAGCACCAAATATCAAACCTATTAAGGCAAATGCACTGAAGCAACGTTTAAAACTTGCATAACGTTTCTAATGCCACTACCAGAGACGAGTGATAAAAAGAAGCCTTGACTAGGAATGCTATTGGGTTGAGTAGTTGAACGCTTAAGGCGAGGAACCTCCGTAAAATGGTTGAATTTGTCTATGTCAAATCTCTAACTGGTATTATTTGGTCAGGATGATAAGAATACCTTGAATTTTAACTATCATCGGTACTTTGGGCAGTTATTTTGTAGGGGGGAGCGGAGTAACGCACCGGCTGTATGTCGCCAGATTGGTAGCGCTTTAGCCGTCAATGGAGGTTGTTCTAGATTCTCTCGCTCTTAAATATCCAGTGCCTCGACCTGCTCACACTCTACCAGTTCATCATTTGCACACTTTTCTCCTTACAAACGCGGCCGTAACTTCAAAATAAATTGTTCACCTTGTCAGCCAGACTTCCATTTTATTGCGTGTATGGTATCCCGAAAGGCATTTGAAGCCCATCGACCAGTCTCCTAGTGGGCTACATCCGATTCAGTGAAAATAACAGAAACAAGACTACCAGGAGAAGGCTTCCTATGGGAGCAATGCTAATTTCCTGACCGAATTCCCGACTACTCCACTGCCTGGTACAAACTGCCTCACTCAGGTGTACGGAATGGATGTTAATTAACTTTTACTATATTGGTTGTGGTCATTTGGGGTAAATACCTGTTGTGAGTACTAACTCAGTGGGGCTAATTTTATCGCAGTTTGACATGGGAATTGTTGCTCGTTAAGATTATCCTATTTCTCTACTTTCAGGTTAAAATAGAAAAGATAATGTGTAATAACAATAGCAATGATATCCAATCAGAAAATTAACTATCCGACTTACAATCGGTAAAGAAAAAAAAGTATAGTAATTTCTTGATAACCACAATCCCAGCTTACTGGTGTTTGCAGTGCATCTTGCAAATTTCGAAATTCAAAACTCTGCCATAAGACAAGATCGGTGAGAAAAAACTCTTATTCTTTCAGGTGGAAGAGTCGGATCACGAAAATACTTTTAGTACCAGCTGGTGGTTTGTCGCTTGAAATGTCAACGAATAAACCAGCTATGCTAGAGGTTTCTATTAATTTCAAATGAGCCCGGCTTTGATATGCTATCCAACTACTGATCACAGGTCGAGATCACAGTGCGTCAATTAGGTCGGTTCTATTATGCGGCTCATTAGCATTGCCGTGATAATCAGTGTTTGAACTCTAGTGACTTCGCAGCGCTGCCAGAATATGATGAAGGAATCTTATTCACAAAGCCGAAATTAGGCTTAGTGTACCGTGCTGCACAGCTCGATTCTCACAAGCCAAATTAGTATAAATAGGTTAAGGTGGTTGAGACACCTTTTAGACAGATGGACACCCTCTGTGAACGCTATGCCCTGGTACGGGTGGCGAAAAGAAAGGAAGAATTTATCAATCCATAGTGTGACGGAAAACTATAGACTCTAATCAGTAGACCGGTCGAGGTACGACGAGTTGTACTGTTTTGAGGTTCATAATATCCTCACGTCCGATGACCGGAGATCTCTTGGTAATAAAATTTGGTACCGCAGTTATCGGCTTTTTTCAATTCAAAACCGTTGCACAAAAATAATTCATCGAATGAAATGCCCTTATACAATATGCTTGTTTTACTTCTTGTCTGAGCATTCGATGTTCCAAAATGCTAGTCAATACCGGGGTACATTAGTGCGTATGCACATAGACAATTTTTCCAAAATCCCTTCATCAACGAAAGCACATTTCATCTCATGGAACCACTACGTTTTTTCGACGATCTGCTCGCTGGACTTGTCTTTTGGATAGTAAACACTTCATCATCATTTGATGTGACATAGACGACGCATGTGCTCCGTTGCCTGCAATCCGTATTAATAGGGTTTCGGTAATTAAGCTGACATTCACCGTCTGCGATGACCTCGACCTGTTGCATTTGATCTTTGAAAACCTGACTTTTGGAATTAGAGGTTTGACCACTAAGCTATATACCGTTGCTTCCATTGTTTCAGTTTGTTCATACTACTGGACTTCGCTCCACAGATATGTTAGCCCGATGAACTCACATCCGTTATTATCATGCGCATGAAGTGCATAAAAAACTTCATCCATTAACGGTCTCAGTTAGTGGAATCGCTTGCTTCTCAGTAACCCGTACACGTGATCCAGTTCGATGCCAATTGATTGAATCATTTGAAGTTCCAAGCTTCCAGAAATCATCTTGGCTATCTTACAGTTTCCTGGTCCAGCATATCATATCCAACTGGGTTGAATGTGGCCCACTTCATCATCGTGGATAGATATCAAATAAATTGCGTCTCGTTCTCCAGTAGCCGAGTTTTTTTTACAACAACGCGAGTTTGTTTTTCTCTCTTTTTACCCGATTGGCGATTGTCGTATTGCATGCATTTGTGGTTGCATATGACGCTTCCTTTCTCTGTGGTTTTCATTTATTTTTTTTTCTCTATAAGATTCTTCTCCTGCTTGAAGAAGTCTCGCGTTTTCGATTTACCGTAGGGCCATCTGTGTTCGGTTTTCCTTCTTATCCCACTTACCGTCTGTTTGCGAAGTTTCTCACGTACCTGTTTCGCTGAAACTGTGAGACGCAGTCAGTACTTCAAATGGTCAAGAAGGTAAAAAACAAAATGTGCTTCATCTGACCTGAATTTGTTTTACGGAGTCATTGCAAGCTGGACCCGTTACAGCTGCTTGGTTGACATTATATTATTGACAAAATGCCTCGCACGATTGAAAATTCTCTCTTTCAAGTTATCTGGCAGTGTTCTTCGAGGTTATTATTTTGCGGGTACGCATACCGCGAAACCGGTCGTGTGCTCCCGAACAAGTTTTACTCACTCATTCAAATGTTATTAATTATATATATATATACGAAAAAATATGGATATTGTGTTTACTGATTGCAACAACGTTATAAGCCGAAATGTCGAGTTTAATTGTGGATTGTGTCAACCGGTGAAACCGGAATTCGCGATCCGATTAAGTCCAAGAAAGGTCTCAATGTGATCCCGCCAAATGTACCTATCTGCCCGAGTACCAACGTGTCAATGGGGTCACCGCCTCTAACTGCATGGTGAGGTCATTATTCTGGTACGATCGTAGTAACAGTGTGTCTCCGGAAATGAGCATCAAAACTCAAATTCAAAATCCAAAAATGCGACTGATTCGTAATTTCTCTGACAATGAATTGTAAAGTAAACCACTGTACAAATATACCAACCTGAAATATGGAGCCACAGAGAATTAAAAACTAGGACCACTATCACTACTAAAACTATACAGGTAAGCCACGTGGTGACCGCAAAACAAAGTTTTAGTCAAACAGAAAAATATGTGCACACTGTATGTGGAAATATTTTACTTAAATAAGTCGGTTACCGATAACAGTGGGATACAGTTCTGTGCGCTATGAATCTGCACTGCAGCCTGTGCCCTTCCGCTATACGGGGTCAGTACAACTTGTTTTGGGTTTATTGATACAACACCGTATCATCCCACTCCCTATAAATCGTCGGGATTCCCGTTTGCAATCAGCTGCTCACATCCATACAATTTCGTCCATTACAGCCTTGGAGCATGGACAGCCACCAGAAAATGTAATAGCGCCAGAAACTAGACCGTCCCATTACAACCAACGGGAAAAACATTTTGAAAACGGGTTTCAAATCTCACAAGCAAACATAAATGTCATTTCACTGTTGGCAATGCTGCCATGACTAAAAATTCTGGCCGTCCTTAACGAATCTGTGCTAAGCTGGACTAGGACCAATTCAACTCTTTGAACAAAGGCACCAGATCGATATTTCGGTAAAAATGGTTCCTAAGATAGACACGTCACAGAAGCGACTAAATCCAAATCTCTCTATTACACACACACACACACATCATCATCATCATCATCATCATCATCATCGTTCAGCGTTAAACAGCAAGGCAAGCCTCACTGACCGCTGCCGTCCCCCAGAGTTACACGTTTATATAAAAAGAGTGAATATCCAACGGGAACAGGGAGTGGACCTACACAGGCGGGAAAAGATAACATACTGCTGCAGCCAACACACGGAACACAGTCTAACTGTACAAACGCATGCAATTTCAATCATTCTGATTCGATAGAAAATGACAGCACGATCCCCACTGTTCACGGTTCACTGCCATATCCTTCGGTGTCTCCAGCCAGCAAGTCGATGAGTCCTTCGGACCCCAACCACGAAGGCGTGAGACACCTACTTTACCTAACTTCGCTGTACATTTTCTCATCCCACGTTGCCACGTCATCTGTTGGCCTCCGCATTGGCTTCTTCCATTCCTTAGGAGGAACACAAAATAGGGCACGGTATGGTAGACGAGTGTTCGTCATACGCAACACGTGACCCAACCAGCGTAGTCTACTAAGTTTCATACACTGAAACAAGCTATTTTCAGAAGTGACACCCAATACCAGATTCCTAACCTCAATATTACTCACCCGATCACTCCATCCAATCATAGCCATACTATGTAAACATCGGTTGTCGAAAACCTCCAACCGACGAACATCGCCCACACGCATACTCCACGTCTCGCAACCGTACAACAGAACTGAACGCATTGCAGCACAGTACACAGGACTTTTCAACTTCAGTGAAATATCAGGCCGACGTCACAAGTGCTTCAATCCAGCGTAAGCTGCCCGAGCCTTGGATATACGCATACTTACCTCCAATCCCGAGCTACCATCGTTAGACACGCAGCTACCAAGGTAGGTGAAACGGTCCACAATCGTCAGCTCCTCTCCATCCAGTATCAAGTTCGGCGCATGCCGAACCGTGCAACCGATCTCGACAGTCTATCTAGTGCCCGTTGTGCATGGTCCGCCGACTCGAACAGGCACACGACGTCGTCTGCATAATCTAGGTCGCATAGCTTTCCACCATTTCCCAGTTCGACTCCTACGTCCCGGAGACCTCCTAAAGCATCTTCCATCACCTCGTCCATGACGAAGTTGAACAAGAATGGAGAGATGGGACACCCTTGCCGAACGCCACTAGTTGTTTCGAATGAACGTGACAGTTTACCGTATACCCTAACGCGACCATAGGTATGCGAGTACAATGCTCGTAACAGGTTCACAAACTTAGTTGGCACACCCTTCCGGTGGAGAGTACTGAGTAGTGCCGGTCGATCCACGGATTCGAAAGCACCTTTCAAGTCGAGGAAGACTACGATCGTGGAGCGCCAGTGCGTGTGGCGCGTTTCGAGTATCTATCGAAGAGTGAATATTTGGTCGATGCAACCTCGACCTGGCCAAAATCCGGCCTGTTGTTCGCGGATATTACTCTCGCGAATCGGTGTCAAACGGCGCAACATTATGGAAGCTAACACCTTAGTAACTATCCGAATTAAACTAATCCCACGATGATTGCTGCAGTCACTCTGTGTACCCTTTTTGAAGATGGGTACAATCAGTGACTCACCCCACGATAGCGGGATACGCTCCTCGTTCCAAATACATGAAGCAAGGAGGTAATTGATTTCATCAGCACTTCTCCACCCAATTTGAAAAGAACTGGGGGAAGTTCGTCGGGACCGGCAGCTTTTTCCCTCTTTAGAAGCAGAATACTCGACTCCACTTCCACTTCCGTTGGGGGATCAAGTGACACCTCCCAAGGATTCACAGCTCCAGGCGTCGGACTAGATACGATAGCGTATGGCCAGTTAAACTGATCCTTGAAATGTTCTGCCCAACGGTCCAGTCTTTCCTGTCTTTCATGGATGACCTCTCCAGTCTTATCGCACATGATTTCACTAACCGAAGTTCGTCGCCCACCGCTGTCGCGTATAAGCTTAAACAGTCTTTGACCGTTACCTGAAGCAGACGCCACTTCCATCTCTTCGGCTAACTTAACCCACCAGCTTTCGCGGTCATTCCTAAGGCTTATGGTCAACTGACGCTGCAACTGCCGACGCATCTTATTCATTTCCTTGCAGTTAGGCAGCTCGCGTTTTTGCTCCATTAGAATTAGCGACGCTTGCGAGATCCAGTGTTTTTGATGAATGCTAGATCTGGGACCGCAGGCGAAATCTGCTGCCAAATGCATAGCCTGCTCAACTTGGACCCAATGCTCGTCTACACTGCTGCTCGTCGAAGTTCTTAGTTACTCGGATAGTTTCTATTCGTAACTGTTGAGAACAGCCGAATCAGACAAACGTTCGACAGCCAATCGGGTTTGTGGCCTGCGTCGATGGCCATTGAGCTGCAGCAAAAATCGCATTAAAACTAACGCATGGTCCGATTCGACGTACGTGGTCCAGTATGATCTACAGTTCTGGACAGAACCGCGCCAACGGTAGCTAACTGCGATATGGTCAATCTGACTCAGTGTACCTGTCGAGTTAGAACGCCACGTCGCTGTGCGACGCGAACTGTGTCGGAAATTTGTACTAGATAGGAATAAATGATTATCTGTACAGAATCGGAGAAGTCTTTCTCCGTTGTCTGTTCACTGTGCAGGCAAGGCGCATCGCCCACCTAAACAGGACTCCGATGCACTCAGTCTTCCAACTTGTGCATTAAAGTCACCTGTTACCACTACAATGTCAGAGCGTTTGCTCTTCCGAACAAGAGTGACGAGGTTATCGTAAAATTCGTCTTTCTCCATATCAGTGCTGCAGTCTGTTGGAGCGTATGTCGAGATAACAAATGAACTACGCTTAACACTACTACTATCCTTCCGGACGCCAACTGATCCCTGCAGTCTCATGGCGCACAAGCGACTGTTGACTGGGATCCAATCTAAAAGGGCTGCTTCAGCCTTCTCACTCAAGACTACTCCTACACAATGCTGACCCACAGCTTGAGCTGCTTCGTCTCCTGAAGTGCGAAGGAAATATCCTGTCGAGACGTTTGGCGCAGTTAGTTGAATTACGCCACTCGAATCCTGAATTCGTGTTTCACTCACGTAGCAGACATCAATCGAAAGTGAGTCCACTGTCAGAGCCAAACATGTCTGTTGTCCAGCCTGCATTAAAGTGCGCACATTGAAGGAACCCAGATTCAGAGGCTGACGAGGCTTGAGAAAATGTGAGGTAACAAAGTGAAAGCCATCTACTACACTACTTGACAATAAGCCGTTGCGAGTATCGGGCGTGTTATCAATGGAGATACTATGGGTAGGCAGAAGGGGCAAATGGATTGGGTTGGAGACAGAAGAGACAGGTTGAATAACACACTGTTACTCAAGGGCAGCTTCAGTTTGGTCAAGTACCCACAAACCCATGCAGCGACTGATTCGTTCTAAACCTGAATATGTGAGTGTGCGCTGACATGGATCCAAACGGGAGATAGTCAACTAAAACCAAAAGTTCAGCCACGCAAATCACCGTGGTCCAACATATTGACGGGTTTGGCGGAGGTAGACCCTAGCCGCATGTTCAGGCAAACCATCGATGATAGAATGCGAAGTAATGGTGTAAATCTGTGGTAGTTTCGCTCCAGGTTTAAATGTGTGCAAACTTTTTCTGCATTACAGTGACCGGGGTTTCTAGCAAGCTATCATCAGAATTCCTAAGTGCTAGAGATGTCCACGCATTTAATACATCACCGGTTAAAATGAAGTATGAATTATCCCCGGTACTAGAGAGCTAAGGTTCCGGGAGTTGTAAAACTAACCGAGTGATAAGAACATTTTTCAGTATGATATTATGAACTAGTAGGACAAAGGCATTCGCTCGCCTTCAGATAAACCAATTTGGAATTTGGTGGGTTCTGAACCTTTTGCGTACCATCGAAGAAACTCTGAAAGCCCAGTTGAGCGTGGAGGTCACTACTGTCCTGTGAAAATTGAACTGAACTGAACTCGGAAGTGAATGCAATAAACGGTAACAGCATTGAGAAAGAACGTCACTCGATTAACTTTCCCCGTGTCCATCCGGACACTACAATACAACTCGAAACATTTACACCAAACTCTACTCCCAGACGCTTCGCCATACTGGGCAGATCCATTTGGTGACGCCAGTTTTAATTGACCTTGCAATATAGAGTTAGCCCATCAGCAGTAAAGCAGAGTTACGGATTGCCAATGCACATCGGATTGACTCTGAGACAGGGAATGCGAACAAATAAAACAAGAGGCCAACAAAGGTTTGAGACCCTCAGCGTTTTGTTTACAAACCCTCCTTTTGAATATAGAATAGGAGGAACCCCGACTGGTTGAACATATTCGGTCCAACTACACTTAATGCGTGCATGAATTTCACGGCCACTCTTCACCGCGGTTATTATTCTCCAGTTACCCATTCAGACACGCGCAAAGTTAAACCGAGTCCATCACCTGATCTCCAAACAGACCCGCTGCAGCGCAAATGTACTTTGGAATACATCCACAGTGAGACTCTTAAAGCGCTTATGTCGGGTTCCGAAACCGCGGTTGAACACAAGTCTCTGGCTAACAACCAGATGCGAGTAATGCAGTTTATACATAGTGGTACCAATAGACGTCAGGACAAATGACAGCAGATGCCGGGCAGTTAGTGTGATGGGAAAGCAAAACTCTCGAGGGTGTAGCTAAAGCAAAAGTACACATCAGAATAGTAACGGAGTCGGTTCAACAAAAAGTCGAAGTGCGGAGTTTGGATGCTTAAAACTACATCCTTGACTTCTAACTTTCCTTTCACAGCTTCAGGCACGCAGAAGGCGGGCCAATTTCCCTCGCTGTCCGACATAAAACCCATTCATTTGGTCCACGTGGGTAATTTATCGAGTATTTCCAAGCCACAGAAGTAATAATCAGCCGGGTCGCAGGCAGATTCTGCACAAAACCACTGATTCACTTTGATAAATTCGTGGATCACCGCCAGCGCATTAGTCACGAATTTGTTCAACTCCTGTTTATGTTGTGAATATAGTGGAGTAAGATGGAAAACCCTTTCCAAGATGTGATCTCCCAGTTTATAACGTCGGGTTAACATACTTGCCGATCTCATCGCCGATACTTCAGCCGTCATCTCTAGCCTTGGCACAGAAAATGTCCTCAGCAGTGCCACCCATATCTTGGCAAAAAGCGATACGCTTGGGCGTCGATCGTCTCTGTCGAACCATGTGCCATATGTCGCTGCACCGGAACCCGGTGCCGAGATATGGGCGAATTTATAAATTTATGAATCCAGCAGTTTCTTCTTTGACGCTGGCTACCTGGATCACTTTCTCTCGCTGTATTTAGCCCTCCTAACCGTTCGAATTACTATTTTCAGTGGAGACAACTTAGTGATTACCACCATTCCATTCTTCCCTTCCACGACTGCCACAATATCATATTCTTTGATAATGGCCATGTTGAGACCGGACCCAATGCGCTACTGAAGAAGGAACACTTCCACGTGTTGCCTGCGTTTCACTCAAAACAGCATTTATCGTAATTTGCGTCCCATTGAATACCCAAAGTGCGATCTGTAGACAAAGTGTTCCGTGGACTTCAGGAACACTGGTTTTTCTTTAATTTCCGGCATCGCTTGAAGTAGCCGTCAAAACTTCGACATCCATTTAGTTAGGTGAAGCCCACCTAACTCAGTGGTCACTCCTAAATCGTTTACTTGTTCCAGCGCTGATTCAAACACGCAAAAAGGAAATGCGGACTTCATGCACGCATAAACTTCATTTTGGCTGTTCAAAATTTAGCGTCCGGTACCAACATTCAAGCTTAAATGCTTCTTGGGGTTTGCGAAATTTGCATACGGCAGCGAAGAGAACGTCCTAGAGGGATGCACAGCGAGTGGATACTGCTCAGGTTTTGTCGACTTTTGGGCAGACCAACGAAAGCTGTGAACCGCCTTTGACTTTGAGTGGTAATTTTTCTCGAAGAAACATTTCCTTAATAATTGCAGATTCAGCAACCTTTCGATGAGGTCATCTACACGCTTCAATCAGTGGAATAGTCAGACTGGTGTAACGCATAACTACGGAAAAGCCTTAAACCATATATTTATGTCAAGATTAATAAAACACCTTTCATTTAGACGACGATTCTGTTTGTATATTGTGCTTACTTCCGTGGGCTTAAAGGTTTGTTTGTTCACATTTACCGCGCGACTTCGACGCACTGTCTTGTGGCCTTCGTAAGTTAGATGCACCTTTTAGTACGGTAACATCGGTTCTCGTCTTGGATCTTTGTGATCGCATATTGGACGTTTGTTCATCCTTTTGCATTGATTAACTTTAGAATCCATCATCGTGGAAATCACCAGTCAATTTTACTTTGATTTTAGATTCGACTTTGACCTCTTATTGCTCAAACGCGGATTAAAATCGAAGCCTTGAGGTATGCAGTCATTTGGGGAAATCAGTTCATATTATTTGGCGCGGTCAAGTAAAACTCAAAACCGAGTGTTTCAGTAGGCATCAAACTCTGTGGCTAGTCACTCACTCAGGTTGTCTGTTCTGTGTATTCAAACTCTAGATTCCGCTGCTCAGCCTTACCACAACTATTGTTCAGTTGTATCCAGTTCACTAGCTTCTTCTCAAGCGAGTCAGTAGTCTCAACAGCAAAGTTTTGCCATCTTGTAGTCCAAGTAGCTCCTGTTTTCAAGTTATCGGTACCACAGACCACCCACTTTATAGCGAGGTTTACTTTGCATCACCACCCGCAGTAACTGCTATTCCCAGAACACAACCGCCCTGTCTTCGGCTGCATCCTGGAATTCTCTATTATATGGACGTTTAAATTCATTCCTTAACTCACTGTCCGTCGTTGCAACGAAGTTTACGGAGGCTGTTAATTTCCTATTTTTCCTCAAATGTTCGTAAATTGCTCGGTGAATGCTTCGCTGCCATAGAGTTGGCCCAGAACCGCATGCATTTAGGGCACTTCGCGAGCATATTCGCTGACGATTTTGGCACCCTAGAAAAATTTATGTTCCTACAATGTTGATATCGTTGAAAAACAGTGCAGCTGAGTCTGGTCGTCTGACCGGTAGCGTATCAGTCACGAAAACCACTGAAATGTTCACTGTATTACCATTCTGAATTATAGGTGCAATTGGGCATATATGATCTCCTGAATACCGAAAACCGTACTTGCCACGAGCTTCGCTTGCTTGCTTGCCAAGTCAAACCATTAAATAGAATCTTCTGGAACCAGGATTGTATCGGATCTGCTGTCCAGATGGCTTGCATCCCCAGTGGTATCTTTTGGTGTCGATTAGTCTGCCGGCACAACCCCTAGTCTTATGGGCTCAGAAGGCTGTCTCGGCCCATAAAGACAGCCCTTTGTCCCCTCTTGACCGCTCTCAGTAGCTCCCGGTTTTCATTAGCGAACGGTGTGTTTTTTGCTTTCGTCACCAATACATTTGTTTCCGCTTTGGCATATCGTGACTGTTTGAGATCTATTCGAGTAGGGAAAATAGTTGCTAGCCATTTTTGCCACTTCCCGAAAATCTCCAACTTCCACTCCGAAGTTTTGACATTTGAACAGCCATGTGGCCCGCCGCAAAGGCCGCAATTTGCCTATTTGTCTTCGTCCAGTGAGATAACGTGTATACTCGCCCATGTTTCCATCCAACAATGATCAGGGGATCCACTGGTGTGCGTGGTCCTGTTCACTCCAGCTAGTCTGCTGCGGTCCCCATAATTTGGCCATATCTCTTTCAGCAATGCGCGCATGCAACTCAATAAAACCCGTCAGTTCCTCAGAGTTGGTTTCTGCACTCTGTTGTTTATATTTTATGCCTAGCGCCTCTGGATGTCTGCAGATGGACAGCGAACGAGCTACTCGAGGGTGTGTTGAGGGTTAAGATCCGATTGATACTGCAGATGATTTAGTGGTCTACCGCATTTTTCCATCTTTATTATCAAATTTTGTCTAGTCTAAGCGGTTATCCGCACACAATTTCAGTATCTCATGTATTCTGATATGGTCGGCTTTAGGGACTCATATTGCACATCGGTCAATCACACCTCTCGTGCAGCAGCGCCAGTGAAGCACAAGGTAGAAAAAATTTCCCCTGGTCGTTGCCTCTGGACTCCTTTTCTTTGAAGTAATGTTCAACACACTGGTGGCATTAATGAGGTCCTTCTTTAGAGACCATAGTTCAAATCTTGGACAATCTAATGGCGTTTGTAAAATGGTGCTCCTGAGCTCTGCAATGATGGGTTTTGGAGACACTTTTGTGGCCAGGTCACTCAAATTCAACTGGTTGTCTTGTCTACTGGCTTCGGTTTTCTGACGAGCCAGGAATCGGCCTGGTGTGCAGTCGGTTCAAGTTCCTGCTCTAATTCGACTGTTCCTAACCTACCAATTTCAGCATTGCCATAAATAATACGTTCAGTACTAACACATGAAATTGCCTTGATTGGAGTAGTAGATCCAACCTCTAGTGAATAAACATGAACAAAATACAAATTCGCCAATTGCCAAATTACTTCCCGTCTAAGTCCCAGTTTTTTGATGATTTTTCTGACATTTCGATGTATCTCTCGTCCAAAACGAACTATATGAGTATAATAATGTTTTGATATCTATTATTTGAGAAGCAAAAGCAAGATGAGTCCTCAAGTTTCTGCGCTACTGAATTCAATAATCATCAAACTGTGCAAATGAAATAAACCACTAGACTGCGGCCAACGCGAAAGCACAAAGAAAGCAAAAGTCGAAGCCTATCGAACGCAAACAGGTAGTCGCATCAGGACCCATGCCAGAGGCAAAGTGGAGCCTTCGAAAGGGGCAGCAGCAAATAAAATGACAAACACGTTTGCTGCGTTGAATATGCAAACTGCTAACTGTGGGGTATTTCTGGCCAACATACTTGGTTGTCAAATTAACGAGGAGGATTTTCGAAGTGACCCTTTACACCCATGTCTTCTAATCCGTCTGTTCTAGCAACCACCTTCAAGCCTATGCCGACGCTCATCGATCAATGGACCCGGTCATCGTAATACTACACTCCTACTTCCCCTACTAAAAAAATCTTGGTGATCCATCAATCGTTAGCTTCCATGGGTTCACTGTCTCTTACTTCCCTCAAGCACACAGAATCTTGGTGATTACGCTCTTAACGGTCTACTCCAGCGTATAACCTCCGTATTTAGACTACCAGGATGGGACAGCTAATGAACCTCTTTTTTCTGTCAGCAGTTTGTTGCACCAGTCCCTGTGGCCGAAGGCCCCCAACTCGTGTACTTTGGCGGCCGTTCGTTACCGTTACCTAAAACCAGCCAATTTACGGCACCCTAAGATCCAGCAATTAGCACATTACGGGTCTTCCCCATCTGACATGAAGTACCTAGCTGAACGCTAACATTTGCTCCAATGTTGCCGACCCTAAGTGAACAAATTTCAAACCCTTTTTAACTTTGATACTAAAGAAGTTACGATGTAATTTTTGGTGACCGTGCCGCGGACTACGGACTCAGTTCCATCATTTCCTTGGCCCCTGGTAGAGTGTACCAGAGTTTGCAGAGATTGCCTCTTTCAGGATGGGGTTTGTCAGCTGCATGCCAAAAGAAGGCGCTCAGTAACAATGCATAAACTTTCAGTTCTTATTATTATTATTGCTTCCATTTGGATGGCCTTCTCGTTTTGCTTTTTAATGTCGAATTCTGGCATTCGAGATTAGCCAGTGGATTTCGGAAAGTGAAACCATATTCACGACCAGGCCAAGATCACATCCTGGAAATTCCTAGTCATTATGGTGGGACCAGTATTTTGCAGACAATACCAGAACTCTTCGATGGGTAAATCAAGTATCCCGGGTCAGAAGAAGAAGTCGGTTATCACCCCAACATACAAGACTGTTTAGGACCTGATTGTTTCAACTGTGCTCTCATCAGGCATCCCCCAACTGCTTACAGAACTATGGAACAACTGGCACAGCGGCTCAAGATTGAAACTGCTTCATTCAAAACCCTCATTCATAACGACCAGCAGGGCTTCCGGAAGCCATGCGCTTGAGCCACCTGTTAGAAGGATTTCATCAAATTCGCTAAAATAGCAGCTGATGGCATGAAATCAATCGACGGTACTCAACATGATATGACCAAACTACTTGACATTTTTTCTCATTTATAGCTCGTGGGCTATGATCGCTTGGGTTACCTTTGTCGTGGTTCAACATTTATATTCCGAGGAACCACTAAGCAGCTTTTGTTGATGATCGGTACCCGCATTCGTTCAAGCTAACCAGTGACATCATTCAAGGAGGTACTCCGCCTCTTTCCATCTCTCTTCTACATTACTAGCTTTTTACTGATCCTATAATAGAGCACTCCATTTCTTTATGCCTAAGATATTAGGATTGTATGTGAGCTCCAAAATCATGATCAAAACTACACACACCCAGAATCGATGTCTGACTAGGGTGACCAAAAGCCGACGTATCTCAAACCTAATGGAGCGCCTTGCATCGAAAGACTTGCATACGGCCTATAATTACCTAGTTCTGGATGATATCCTAAAAGTTAGTAAGTTAATCATTGCAACGCATACTAATGAAAGGGGTCCTGGAAATAATTAACTAACGCCAAATGAAATTCCCTGGATAGAGCACTTTTCGACAACAAAGTATGGAAGCATAATGACACTTATCTTTGATAAACTCAAAGGTAGTTTGCTAACCTCCTCAGCCCATGCCAGATATCATCTAGAATACTATGTGGTCGCAAATAGATGCATTTCCGATTAGCAAGGCCCAGCGTCCACTTTCTGAGAAGCGTGTCGCATATTCATCACCCTTGTAGCACTGTCGCTTATTTTTCCTAGGCCCATTGTGGACTAGGCGTTGTTGCTTGAGCTTGTGCCCTTATATACGCGTCTCTTTGTGCGGCAACATCCACTAACAAATGGGCAAAATAATCCAACCTGTTCATCCTTTTCTTTACTACTTAGAAGCATCGAAAGTAACATTTCATGGGAGAAGCTAGCTGTGAGGTTTTATTCTTTTCTCATCAAATACTCTAAGCTTTTAGGGAAATCGCCCAGTGACGTTTGTCTCTGTTCTACTGCGGTTCAGTTCAGCCAGACTTAAATGTTACAGTGAAATGTACGCAAAAACAGTGCTTTACTTAGGTACAATGTCTTAGAGGATAAAACACGGAAAGATAGCTTCGACTTTTGAAGCCACCAATGCCATATTACACTGAAAAACTAGGTGTCATCGTTAACTGTCCTCCTACCCAAAACAAGACTTTTTCTTTGCTTATTTGTTGCCGCCTTGCATAATTTTTATTTCTGGAACAGCAGCCTCTTCGAGAAGGACACAAATTTATTAGACATCAGGCGAAGTTTTGTCTATTTTTCATTGTTTTTTATTTAAGTCATCATTCCAGCTTTTCGCCGGCTGGTATACGACGTTGACCCATTTCAACTGAAGGATGTATTCTGTACCTTATTAGGCGGATAAACTTTGCAGCCTAGTTTGCGCCGATAAGGTGGTGATCTGGTAAACCTCGATTCAAAATTATGTTTCCCAAAGGATTTTCATAGCTTTGGTTTGCATTGAACAATATACATAACCTTACCGACCATGTCTATGGCTGTCTCTGTCCGCTCCTGACTCCCGGCTATCATTTTATTGGCCCTGGCGCTGTCCACCTATCCTCGTCGGGAAAATTCCTTACAACTAGTGGTAAAAGCATTTAACTATCTTACGGCTCGTAATATGTTTGGACAATAGATGCGTTAACTTAGAGAGGCACCGAAGAGACTGACGGATGCACCAGCTCACCTACTTTGATTTTCTGTTTTCGTTTCCAATACTACATTCTTGCGACCCATTTTCAATTCCTCTACTGGCTCAATCGAGTTGTAACGTGCTGGAAATCACCGGTGTTCTACCTCAGCAAAATAATTAATCCTAAAAATCTTAGACGAAATTGAAAATTATGATTAAATAAATTTCTAGCTGTACAGGCTGTGGTGACGCCGAAACCTCACCCGACAGCTGCCGGTTACTCAGATACACTAGGGGGATGTTACCAACCCTGTTATGATCGTCCATTTTGCTAGGTGTTTACAGTTTAATAATGAAGTTTAGACTGCTAGTATCACTGAAACACTGGTTGCATGGTAATTTTAGACCAAGGAAATTGGCTGACAATCAACAACTGCTGTATTCATTCACCTGCAGAGTATGGTGAGGATAAACAAGTCCTGTGTGACTATATACATGTCCACTGGCATAGTGCTTCTCGCATTAAATTTGTTCGCACTAGGCCTTTTGAAAGACGCCACATTGCTTCCTTTGTAGTGCTTCTGTTCTGGTGCCTTACACTGTTCGCCTACTTGCGGTTTTAAATGTTTGTAAAATTTAATGACTGTTTTATGGATGCCGCAGTCACCTTTGGATGGTTCTTGTTTAAATTAAGACTTGCGTGGGTTTGGCTACTTGCTCTTCCAATAGTCGGTATCGAAATCTTACACTGTATACCAATGGACATGACATAACATTTCACTTGCGGACATATGCGATCGATCTCGACTTGTTTTTTGATGGTACATTTCCTGTCGTGCATTTTAAGTTGCTCTCTTCTTGGTCAGCACCAACACTTCTTCGAATGGTGTCTCTCCCAGACCGCCATTCAGTCTCTTTTATCATTTCTAACCTTCCCAAACATAGTGAGAGCTGACAGCAAGTCATCCCATTAGCCCAGTATGGCAAGGCATAACACGTTACAATGAATATCCTGGACTAATGAACGCGTGACTTCGACTAAAGGAGTGTAAGCTATCCTCCAGGAGCCCTCACTGATATCCATCTTAATGAATCAATATCATCATCATCATCGTTCAGCGTTAAACAGCAAGGCAAGCCTCACTGACCGCTGCCGTCCCCCAGAGTTACACGTTTATATAAAAAGAGTGAATATCCAACGGGAACAGGGAGTGGACCTACACAGGCGGGAAAAGATAACATACTGCTGCAGCCAACACACGGAACACAGTCTAACTGTACAAACGCACGTAATTTCAATCACTCTGATTCGATAGAAAATGACAGCACGATCCCCACTGTTCACGGTTCACTGCCATATCCTTCGGTGTCTCCAGCCAGCAAGTCGATGAGTCCTTCGGACCCCAACCACGAAGGCGTGAGACACCTACTTTACCTAACTTCGCTGTACATTTTCTCATCCCACGTTGCCACGTCATCTGTTGGCCTCCGCATTGGCTTCTTCCATTCCTTAGGAGGAACACAAAATAGGACACGGTATGGTAGACGAGTGTTCGTCATACGCAACACGTGACCCAACC
>LUCM01004827.1:132636-168743 GCA_008360955.1 Fasciolopsis buskii
TCACTACCCACACCACTCGATGCAATGGACAGCGCGGTTTTGATTAGCCTGCGCGACGACCGATGCAATATGGAATTATTTGTAGGCGTGTAACTCATGGAGAATAATGGACGGGTACTGCTAAAGAGTCCAGACGCTAAGGAGAAGAACGATTAGGGTTCTCAACCAAAGCCTTTGGTTTTGACAAGAACCTGACCGCAAGGCAGCGGGGTACAGCTGAGTGGGCGCCCATCTACTTGGATCAATTATTCTTCCACTCTTTTTCTGACTGAGCTGCTAACTCAGATCAACCCCAACTTGGAAGACCAGGAGATTACTTCGTCAGGCCTGTACCCATTCACCTTCCAGACATGATTGGATCTTCGGCCTGAGATAAGCCATCCTGTATAGCTCGTTGGATCCCGGAGGCACGCAAGCCGTCACACCACGTCAAGGTGCAGTCTCGTTGTGACAGCTATGAGATAACGAAGGCGACTCAGGCGATCGCTTGCTCACTCGCGGCGGTTCGCCGAGAAGGCGAAATCAAACCGCTCCGACGTCAGTCGGCTATAGTTTTGAAGCCTGCATCTGCTCTGCATGATGTCCAAGGCAGCCGCGAGTCTTACCTAATTTCAAAATGCCTGACTGCATGCCGCAGCCTGAATCTTCTCATCTTTTGACTGCAAAATATTACTCACTAAATAAGAGCCAATAGTGCGAATATATATTTGAATTCCCGCCCAAATTATGCAGCTACCCCGATTTGAGCAGGTATTCTGGGCGTTACCGAAAGGTATACCGGGTATGTCGTGTCTCATTCTCACTGTAATAATCCTAGTCCTTTCCTGACCCTGGGTTGCACAATTTCTCCATAACTATTGCGTAGTTTGCCTAAGATTTTTATCTTGTCTTTGTTAGCTATCCTAGTGATTTGACAGTTACTTGTTGTCATGAGGACACTGACAACGGGAAATAACGACCAACAAAACCAAAATTCATCCAGGTTCATAAATGGTTTGTGGTATTTGGCAAAATTGCAAATGACTTTCGCTCTGGATTGTCAACGTCCAATTTGAAATAAACATTCTGAAGTGACAGGTCTTAGTCCCACTGCAAGACTTTAAGCATGCTAATATATATAAACTAACGAAATCGGGATCAAAAGAGAGATTAGATATAGACAGAAATGAAAACAATAATGTGTGGAACAGAGAACCGAAGCCGATGGACATGGGGCCCTCAAACTTCCGATGACGTGACCCCGCAAAGACAACAAAAAACCGAATCTATGGACATCCGGATATGAGTAACTTTCTACATTCCAACATTTGATATGATCCTGCTTGAAGAGCAGCCAGCCGTTATCACGCGATTGGTGAATTTCCCGGATTAGCTCCTTTTGTACCCGATGTATAATCGTTGCAATTGATCTGGGGGCGTCAAGGGTTGAAGTGCAATGTTTCAACCTGAGGCTTATCAAGTCAGAGTAAGCGAAATAATAAAAGTCTAAATAGTAGCTCACAGATGCGGGAGACTTGACCAAATTTGTCCTGTCTGAAGCCAATCTCAATGAGCCATTGTGTCTGTTGGTTAACTCAAGGGCTCCAGTATAAGGTTGACACATGACCAAATTCCGAAACCAAAAAATGAAATAGGCATATTTGCCGACGGAAAATTTGAACAGTGCTCGATATCTGATCTGAGGTGTTTATTTTGGTTACACTTTTGAGTAGACCAGAATGTTCTCCTGTCTTCAGCACTGTTGATTTTCTTAATTGGAAGAATGATCATGGACCGGTATTCACCAACTGGGTCAAATTTCCAGCCGACGAAAACAAGCAACAGATGACGTGCGCATCTGGCTGACAACTGGGACGTTTATCTTGATCAGTAGGCTTCATGTTCTTAGGAAGAACCGCATGACTGCAGCTTTGCATATAGGGAAGAACCCGCCCAATTTGACTAACTATGGCTTGTTCACCTGACCTACTGTTGGAAGGATTCGCTTGTCTCTTTCTTCTGTAGCAATCAGAAATCTCTGCACAAATTTTTGTGTCGAAAAGGTCCAATATGTAAAGACCACATTTGATCCTAGTATTTTGTTCATCTGATCTGAAAGTATATATGCAATCCAAGCACAAATATGACACCCGAAGACAAAATGGACCATGATGTTTTGCGCGCTGCACATTTTGTTCCAGTTCAAAATTTTCTGCTGGGATTCAAATCAACGCCCCCTCACATATTCAGGTCCAGGACGAATCAATCATTGCATGGGTCTGATGGTATATGACAAAATTGAAGCCGTCCTTGAGTACCAGTGCTCTATCCTCAACACCGCGTGGTTTTGGTTCAGTTGCCTATCTACCCTGAGGACCACTTTCACAAGAATGTCGTTCTTTTATTTTTGTTGGAGAAGTTGAATTCATCTCAATCCAGTTCAATGCAGATTTAAGGAAATTAGCCAAAAGAGTTGCCACCAATAAAGCTGTCAACAGTAGAAAAGGTAAATCTGTTTCTTTCCAAATTCTGGTACACAGCGGATGCGTGTCAGCGGTGATCGGACGGTATTTGGACTTAAACAGGTTACATATTGTTTTCCAATTACAAATTGTGGAAGGTAATAGTGATGATCTTGAAGGTTTCTTCCTCTGAGTCTGGCAGGAAACTTCCAATTTGTATGACGGTTGGATGCAAAAACATCAGTGACACTAAGACGTTCACATTCATAAAATGGAGGAATTCAAGAAATAACTGTTAATTTAACAAATAGGGCTGAAAAGAACATGATCCATGAGAGAAAAATTCTTGAGAAATCCGAATCAAAGTGGACTAGCCGCTTTTGGCATGAATCAACCCCGGAGCCATTTACGCATCTCAAGTCGAGGAGGATGATGAAGGAAGTAAAAAGGTCTCTTCATGTATTAAAACCCACCAATTCTAGAAATGGATTTTTAATTCTACATATCAAGATGAATATCATATGACAATGAAAGAAATTTCAACCGAAATAATTTCAAGTCTGACGTAAAGTAGATTACATTGAAAGATATGTCAAAACACGGAGAACTGACTTAGTGGGGATAAACTTCGTTCCGGGCGGCGACAACGCATAAAGACGGCGAGTTAGTGCAAAATTACGGAATTTATATTGAGTTTGCAGAGAATAGATGTGATTCCTAAAACTTCAAGTCGTGCCACAACGATGGGCAACGAAACAGCCGGGGCATATCTGGAGCATGATGGCAGTGAAAGACTACCAGAATCAGCACCTGTTCTTCAAACCAGAAAACGAAAATAAGGGACTTTATTCCCTAACCATTGCGCCGGCCGCCATATCAGACCACTGTAATCTGCCTCTGCAAAGATGTCAGAAGATGAAAGAGGAACGCGTTGGAAATAAAGACCATGCAGCCTGTGACTGACTATGCCGTATATCCTACAGGGGGGAAGTAAGAGGCGTTCGTAGCACACGTCGCATCAACGGAAAACTAATTCCTGCGCATCTCAAGACAGTCGTCCGGTGCCTGTAATCTTTGTAGGAAACTGGCTGTTGTCGCTGTTTCCATTTGTTTTGTTTACTCACCCCAACACTATTTCCAATAAATTCCACACGGCTTTATCTCTCCGGTTCTTCTCCAGGTTCGCCAATGACGACAGATGCAACGCAAACTCCCCTCGAAAGCTCCATTTCATGCTTTGCGCTTGTTGCCTATCCCCTTCTATCTGGACCTGACTCTCCAATATCTGGCCACGTAACCCTATGAAAAACAAAACAACGCCAATGATTCCCCGGTTGCTCAATCTCAGAGGAACAATGGCGATTGTCCAAACAGTTGCTGATATCACTGAACTGCCGCACAACACCCCAAACCTCCAAACCCGTACCGCCACAGAACGCCATAATCTCCAATATTGAACACGGACAACACAGGTCGTTCATGGCAAGTGTATTTAAAGATTAATCGTTAATCTTACACGTACTGGTTTTCTTCCCACCACATATCACAATCCGCTCCCAGCCGCATAAGTCCAGTGACTATTTTTGTAGGTTCCATTTTCTCTCTGTCCACAATGTTTCATATATTTTCGCCCCGTAAATTGTTTGATGCAACCTTGAAGGCTCCTCGATGTTCCATCTTAGGCATCATTTTGACCATTGAATGCTGTTAGTTACCATTCTCCATCCACCCCATATGATATCCAGTGTGATTTCGACTCTTCTCCATCCCCTACTACATCCATATTGATCTTCATCTTTACCATACTACCCTCCTGATTTTTCATGAACCTGACCACTTGAGGACATCCACCTTTTTTCCCAGCCAAATTATGCGCCCGCGATAAGCACGTTTGATGCGTTTAAACATGGATTGACTCGCAGTGCGCGGCTCATAGTCAGCCCCAGAAAGTCTCGGCGACCGATTATTTGGCTTTCATTTAAAGCCCAAAACTCGTGTTTAGCCTGTTTTATTGCAAGTTTTGTTAATGAGAGCGCGGACACTGCAGCTTCACGACTACTATTTTTGTTTTACCATTTTTACTGCGCCATATTTGTAAAAATTTGATGCTGCCTTGCTCACGACTCTCGAATTTCGCAAAATATACCCTTTATTATTACTATCAATTTTATTATTACCTCGTACCTCAAGTTAATAATCTAAAATTCTCAACTATATGGACGCTAGCGGTGAGGTTGACATAGTGCTGTGCACCCAAACTGAAGAACATCTTTTAGAATTGAAGGCAAGTGTTATTCTCAATATTGGCTACACCCAAACACGGCTGCCGTCGAGCCGCCTACCAGATGTGTGCCGGCCAAAGTGACGGAAATGATCGCACCCCACATCAATGGGAATAACTTGAAATCCCGACGGAGATAAGCAGATTTGTAATTCATTGTATTGTAATGTACCTTACCGATGAATCAATCTGGCCTTTCAGTCAGACACCATGGTAAGAAGCAAAAAACAAATGCTTTCATCACACTGTAAAACTAATGAGAAAATAAACTCTTCGACGAGTGACTTCGTGATCTCAGGTAGGTTGTTCTCTCCTAAATTGTCTTGATCAGTTACATGGGAAAAATGCATAACCTATAATATCCAGAGTCTTGAAATGTTGTTTTCTCAGGTTTATAGCACGTTCACCGGCACCGACACCCGCAAGCGAAGTTGCAATGCTCACACCACCTCCCTGAAAAGAACGCTGCCGCCTAAATATTCCGTTTCAAACAAAGCGGTTTCGTAATACCAGTTTCGTAGATAGATATGCAAGAATGAAAACATTTGATCTATATATACACAAAGGTAGATCCTGCTCTTGTTTAATTTAATTCAATTTTAGCTTTGATGAGTAGGGGCATTTTAGACCTAGACGAAAAATATCCCAAAACTTGCCCAGCCTCAATTTAAAGGTTTCCTCATTCTGTACCTCACTAACTTCTCGGAGGTAAAGTCTTCCTAGGAGGCACTACTCGTTGCACGAAGTTTTTCGCACGCTTGTTCTAAAACGATTCTTGAATACCCTTGTGTGCCCTCTGGGATTGTTCTGATTGGAATGAGTGCCAAACCTGCCAAATCAGATTACACATGAAGAATTGATTACTTATTCGTGCGACTACATGCACATATGGATCAAACTTTGGATGAACAAAGTGCCATCAAGCCGGGACTCCAGTTTTCTTGATTTCCTCTGAACAAGCCTAATCATATTCCGATCTTTGGCCAATCCCGAATATACAGTTTGGCTGCGGTATTCAGTTGCACGGCAGATATATGTGCCGTAAAGAACTTGGGAATCTTTCACAGAGCTGATTGGAAATTAAGCTTTCTCATGACGAAGAGACTCAAAGCCGATTTGCAAAAAGCTATCTTTGGTGAAGGTAACTCTTCCACAACTCAGAACCTTAAGATTTTATGTTGCTAAAAATTCAGAATATCGGTATTTTCATAGTCCGTAGCTTTTGAGCCGCAGCATTTCCCAATGACGCAGTGACAGCCTTGTGGTAATGGGTCCGCAGGCTCTAGTCGATGTCTGTCGCTTCGCTTGATCCATTTTTGATTTAACTGCTGTGGGTTTGGTACTCCATATGGTAACATTATCGGTATATATAGCAACTTTCTCTGGGATGTTACAAGGAAGTTTGCTCATGTAAATTAGGAATAGAAGTAACCAAGCATCCTTTATTTTGGAACTCCGTTCAGGCGTGGAGAGAGAATAAAAATGAGGAAACTTATTTTACATTGAGGGAGCGGCCTGTAAAAAACTACGAATAAGTTAGTGACTGGCCAGAAATAACATAAGACTTTAGTTTATACAGTAGCGGAATATGTCGAACCCAATCAAAGGCTTTTGAGAAGCCCACGAAGATGGCTTGAAAAACCATCCATTAAAAATGCTTGCGTCAGGCAGTACATAAGACATATCATGTTTGTGACGCAAGAGTTGCCAGGGAGGAAGCTGCGTTGAATGGAGAATAGACGATTGTTTTCAAGCAGATGCATCACACCGACAAGCTTTGAAATGCTCTTAGGGATTTTGCCGGAGATACCAGTCACACGGCTCGGTCTGTGGCTCCTTAGATAGTTTCGATGCGCTTTATGTAAATAATTGGTTAGTGACTGACATCATCCAAGATATCGAGAAATGCCCGATTCTGACTTTTTCCGAAAGGAAACGGTGTAAGCTCCTAACAGTGCCGCGTGCCCCTATCCAAAATTCTGGACCAGCCTCACCCAGGCCACTGAACTTAAAAGACTAAGCTCGAGAGGCAGAGTTTTCACCCGTTTGGGGATAGCCGCCGTGTGTAGCTTGTTGGCAACGGTCAATGATGGTAGCTGAGGATGGGTTGAGGGAAGGGGCGCAGTGAACAGTGACTCAGGGTAGGACTCGAAGATTTCCATCACTTGGTCAGGAGAGTTTGCTGAGGGCTCATCGCCCAGGCAGAGAACAAGAGGTGTTGTGCCTGGTTTCGTCGTCCTTCGCATAAATTTATAAAGAGCGAGAAAGTGTGAGTGCACTCGAGAGAGCATCTGTCGTTGTTGAGGTACAAATTATACTACTACCCTTGTTCCACAGAAGATTCCAATGCGTTTCAATCTCCGTTCGTCTGGCTCTACTCTGATGCACTTGGATCTAGCAAACAATTTGGAGCGCTCATCAGCGGGCCGCCCGATGCAGCGAAGGTTTTCACTGGAACTAACAGGTGGTCATTCTGACTGACGCAGTCAGTCAGTCAGTCGATGCGATGATTGAGGACTTCCACGTTGGAGGTTGGACCTACGGTTCCCGGTTGCCGGGCTTGAAAGTTCAGGTGATTAATTTGCGTTGGTGGACGATTGAACTACTGCAGTCAATGTAAAAGCGGTAAGCATTCCGTTATCCTTCTGGGATCTCACCCTACCACGAGCGCCTAAACTCGACATAACATATTCTGGAAGTGCATATGAACAGCTCAGGTCCTGCCAACGATCCGCGGAAGATGTTGGATGATGCACGGAGGGGCTGCAGTGAATCACGTGATTGGAAGCCGCTGAAGGTGTCCGACGTACCCAGTCGGCAAACGGGGCACTAAAACGCTCCTGCAGACCATGTTTACAATTGGCTTAGCGTTATAGAGTTTTAACCACATTTACTGGTGAAGTCTTAAATTGAACATTTCCAGGTATTGTTTCTGCAGACGCTGATGCACATAGCATATTATTGATTTCATATTTTGAGCGTCACAGTTAATAATTTACGACATGCGTATAAATGAGCTAAGGAAAAGGTAACAGTTGATAATTTCCATTCACAAAATATTTTAAATTATATAGAAGAAACGAAGAGATAGTCCCTGAGGCTTACGATGTTCTATCGAATCTTACTACGCGGTTTTATCGAGATCTGATTGTGAAGGTCATTCCGTCTCGTCACTTGTGGTGGTTTCTCGCTTTGTGTGAGTTATGCTGCGTTCGGCGGTGACATTTTCGCTTTTCTACTGAATGGATCAGTGGATTTCCATATTGATTTTGTGAGCGCGTGTACTTGGGGTGGAGATTATCTGGCGAGCTATTATTATTGAAAGAAGGGCATCCATTTGGACATAAAAGTAAGATTTGGGCTGAGTCTATGTGCACAAATTATTTTTACCATTATGTACTCAATTACACTCTGGCTATCGTAAAACCTACGTGTTTTCTTATGTACATCACCACTGATCACCTCAATCCTACCCCTTGAGAATGACATCAGCTGGTTTACGGGAATGATACTAATCAGACTTTCAATTGCGAAACTTACTTGTTAGATTCACGTTTAAGGTGGTTTCCTGGACACCACCGGCCAACCTTTTTCCCTCTGCCATTCCATTTCTGACTTTAGTTTTCATTTGTGTCCACTGAAAGAATGCAGGATAGCAGCTTCTGTAATGTTAAACTGTCTATGAATTCCGTCGTAAATATTACGGCAAGACATAAGTCGACGAATGGCTCCAGGTCTAATTTATGTACGTAGACACTTCAGTATATTGATTTGGAAACTAAGAAATCGCTGTGTTGCTCGCTTCCAGGTAAAACCACTGCAGACCTCAGACTATAAACAAAGGCTCAGAGATCTGTGCGATGGGTTCTAAGGGTTTTCCTTGTTTACAATTTATTGGCGATAACACAAAGTCTTCTTACCCAGAAGTATGCTATGGAAATTAGTGGGAGGATTTTTGGTAACTGCGAATGAGACGCCAGAAAGTTCTTACGGGTGAAACGGATTTGCATCGCTAATTAGTAGAAGTGAAAGGGAAATGAAGAAAGACACTCAGTGTGTTGCCGTATCAAGTAGCGGCGCAGTTGTTTCTTGACTTAATGATCCCGCACAGAACCACAGTTAGTTAGATCTTTCGTATTGGGACAACGTAATTTTAGCTTTCAGCGCAGAAACCTTCGCACGAAACCAAACAAATAACATGGAATTTAGAGTTCAGTTTTACTTGCGAACTGGAATTTGCTACAAACAGATTTGGTTCCTGTGATACCCGTAATTTCAGTCATGGGTTAATTGGCGTTGCAAAGGCATTCATAAGTGGAAGCAATCAGAACCATGCCCAAAGTTTAAAGCAGATTCCTCCGGAATTACCTATGGACCAACGGACACTGCCAGGACCGCAACGGCACAGGGCAAAGGAAGCTGTCAGTAACAGCAAGCAAATTCATTTTGGACTGGAAGAGTGCACACGGCGAGCACTGGAACCAAGTCACGACACCCAGAGATGACATTGAAATCCAGCCGCACGTAGACGGTAGTAGTTTGTTCCGTGGCTCAAGGCAACAATTGTGGTTCATCCCGACTGGCCTGATTCAGCATTTGGTCATATTCTGACTGGGCAGCCCATCGCTTCTAGCCCATTGAGGAACCCAACAGAGCCGAATTGTCCGTAGATGTGTCCTGTCCACTTTTGTTCCCTAACTTTTTCCGAAAAAACTGCTCACATTAACACTACCTAGCAGCTGCAAAGCAGCACCGAAGTCATCCACCAAAAAAAACAGCTGATGGCTAGGGAGGTGGACTTTAGGGTAATTGTTATTTCCTAATTTTGACATCTAAAGATCTTAAGCAGTGCAGGTCTCCGTGAGTTACCAGCGATGGAGGTTGAATTGTTCGCTTTGCGGCAGATGAGTACAGATGCCCGACTGCAGCCATGTGAATGGGATCTGCTGGTGGACAATTCGTCCGAGTTCGCCAATCTTACCAAAAAACTGTAGCAAGTCGCATTTGAAAATCATCCAATTTTTAAAGACACATTTCTCATGAATGTGCGGAAATCAACATTTGGTGATGCAACTCAATATGTCAGGCGTCAGGTAATGACAACTGCCTTCCAGGGTCAGCTGAATATGACAAGTGCTTACGGGAAAACGGCATTGTTTGGAACAAAGGTTTGTGCTGTGCCAATAGGTAAGTTCAGGACTGTTTCTATTGACCTGCGGATATTTTTGCCGTATAGGCTACCCAGGATCCACCTCACAAATCTGCAGGTGCCCTGCCCAAGACAATGCCAGAAACTCGGATCATTGGTGTCCAGTGTTCCGTGGCAACAGTGAGTCCCCTGCTAGCTGCTTTTAGCCTAATTTTCATTAAGGAATGGGACATATGTATCCGGAATGAAACAAATGAGGACATTTGTCTGTAGACTTGAGTTATATACCGCGCTGCCTTATTTCTGCAGTCACATATAACCTTTGCTTCTATTAGTTTTTGTTGTCACCATAAACATCCTCCTTCAATATGTTACAATAATAGTGCCGGTTCCCAATTTGTTCTTCAGACTGAAAAAAATTGCAGGGACATTTTTCGCAAACGACCGACTAACAAGTTAATTTAAACCAAAGGAATCCTCTTCATTTTACATTCTAATCCATAATTTGTTAGTAACGAATGCACACATATTGCGAGGGTTTTTGTTTGTTCGTGGTGTTTCCAGCTATGCGCGTAGTGCACCGCCAAAGCTAAACGTCCGTACGTCACGGGGTGTATTACATCTCGAAATCTAAGTTCGCTTTTGGCCTTCCAAGCAGGCGAATAGATTAGCTGGGAATTAGGATTAAGAAATTCAGCATTGGCGTTACCTGCGACTACAAATACCAATTTCGGGTGAATTCGGTGGATGGCCGAAGGCGGTCCAATTTTTGTTTCAAAGGACTATGTTAGGGGTCGTTTTGGGGTATGTTCGGGGACTGCTTTTGGGACTTTGTGCTGACTGGGTAGTTGTCGACCTTGGGTAATCAAATGGTGGCCCGTGTCATGCATCAGGACCAACCAAGTTTGGATGCCTCTCCAGTCCACTGGAAAAAACTACTTCGCCCACTGTTAGTGAACCATGGCCGCAACAACAAAAAGCGATGAGGATGCCTCTTTACTTGTCCTTAGGAACGCGCAGTACACCTGAAAGTCTATCATCCCCTTGTTACTTCCTTTATTATGGCATTGTTGCGACTCACGTCGAGAAGAGGAATACCGTCCAAGATCCCCGTGACAACGGAACGAAATTTGCTGGAGCTCAATGCGAATTGAGAGGCTTAGGGTGGGGCAGGCTTATTGACAGGATTTTCTATAAGCTCGTGAGTCTCAACCCCCCGGCTCCACTCAACGAGGATGAATATGGGAGAGCATGGCGGGTTCGGTTAGGCGTATATGGTTTCGAATCTGTGGCGTACACTCAATGACTGACAAATTGCTTATAATCTTCCTCATCGAATGCAAAGGAATAGTGGATGAGCGGCCACTATTAACTGTCACCTACGATTTTCGTGATTTACGGGTCCTCACGCTAAACGAATTAATCATCTCGGGGGATAATCGTCACAGAATCCTGATAACTACGTCACGGGAGCGGCTTGTTCGGCAGTACAGCGAAGTCAACCATCTGTCTCCGTGTTTCGGAAGCGATGGAACGGGGAGTATTTTCCAATTTTCCAGAAAAGACAACTTTAGATCAGCTGGCTTGGCGCTTCTTTTCTTGGACCTTTCGCCGTGAAGCAGGTGGCCGTCCGATGTCATCGAAGACAGGAAACAATCAGATCACGGCCTAGTGAGAACAGCGACCGTATGTGTCGTTGAAGGATTCGCGCGAAGAAATGTTAGAAAGCTTTGTATCCCTGAACGGGTCAAGGACACTCCTGGCGTAGTTTGAACGGTCAACACTCATCAAGTGCGAGGCAGGCCTTTGTGTCTTCCGAACTGAGTGGGAGCACTGGAAGTTGAGACCTTCGACAGCACCGTCTGTGAGTTACCGCACCCGGATGGAATGCAAGGAACCGCCGAGGAACCGGCGAACAACCGCAATTAAAGGTGCATAAAGAAGACCATAGTCAGAATCTGTAGGCCGGTGTAAACAGTTCCGAAAAGAAATTGGAACCAACCGCCAACATTTAATCAATTACGCACAATATCATCGACACGAACTGGACGCTCGCTATTGCCACAAGTGCGGGTTTGTTGTTCGTTGATTTTGTTCCACTCTCTTTGTCGGTCACGTGATTTCCGATCATAAGTCAAGGTAGCTTGGATCAAAACAAACACTAATGTGGTTTGATTATTATAGTCAATTAATTTGTTCCAACTAGTGCCGAAGCAGCTTCGATACGACTTCGTTTTGATTTGTATCAATTTGATCGCTACGCGCTGCTCGAACGTTCGCTCGAGTGGCTTACCTTGCTATAGTGCAGCTTGCCGAGAAGATAAAGCAATTGAGCAGCCTGGACAGAGCGGTGATTTAAGTAAGGATATGAGACAAAATTAGCGATGGGGATTGGGACGATAGAGATCATGTGCAAGTTGCTGCAGCAGGACTTGAGCTTATTGGTCAATGTAAGAGTATGGGCGAAATAATGAGGATGTTGAGAGGGGTATAGTGGATTCAGGCATTTCAGCACCTCGTGTCCGTATATTTTGACATAATCGTCCTGCGCTAATAAGTGAGGCAAGCCTCAGAGACCGCCGCCTTATCCCCGGGAGTCACATGTTTCTGTGGGAAGCGCGATCTCCAAGCGGACCGGGCGGTGCAGCTATGCAAGCTGGAAGAGCTAATAATATGATTATTTGGTATATTTCTAGAAATTCGAGAGTCGTGAGCAAGGCAGCATCAAATTTTTACAAATATGGCGCAGTAAAAATGGTAAAACAAAAATAGTAGTCGTGAAGCTGCAGTGTCCGCGCTCTCATTAACAAAACTTGCAATAAAACAGGCTAAACACGAGTTTTGGGCTTTAAATGAAAGCCAAATAATCGGTCGCCGAGACTTTCTGGGGCTGACTATGAGCCGCGCACTGCGAGTCAATCCATGTTTAAACGCATCAAACGTGCTTATCGCGGGCGCATAATTTGGCTGGGAAAAAAGGTGGATGTCCTCAAGTGGTCAGGTTCATGAAAAATCAGGAGGGTAGTATGGTAAAGATGAAGATCAATATGGATGTAGTAGGGGATGGAGAAGAGTCGAAATCACACTGGATATCATATGGGGTGGATGGAGAATGGTAACTAACAGCATTCAATGGTCAAAATGATGCCTAAGATGGAACATCGAGGAGCCTTCAAGGTTGCATCAAACAATTTACGGGACGAAAATATATGAAACATTGTGGACAGAGAGAAAATGGAACCTACAAAAATAGTCACTGGACTTATGCGGCTGGGAGCGGATTGTGATATGTGGTGGGAAGAAAACCAGTACGTGTAAGATTAACGATCAATCTTTAAATACACTTGCCATGAACGACCTGTGTTGTCCGTGTTCAATATTGGAGATTATGGCGTTCTGTGGCGGTACGGGTTTGGAGGTTTGGGGTGTTGTGCGGCAGTTCAGTGATATCAGCAACTGTTTGGACAATCGCCATTGTTCCTCTGAGATTGAGCAACCGGGGAATCATTGGCGTTGTTTTGTTTTTCATAGGGTTACGTGGCCAGATATTGGAGAGTCAGGTCCAGATAGAAGGGGATAGGCAACAAGCGCAAAGCATGAAATGGAGCTTTCGAGGGGAGTTTGCGTTGCATCTGTCGTCATTGGCGAACCTGGAGAAGAACCGGAGAGATAAAGCCGTGTGGAATTTATTGGAAATAGTGTTGGGGTGAGTAAACAAAACAAATGGAAACAGCGACAACAGCCAGTTTCCTACAAAGATTACAGGCACCGGACGACTGTCTTGAGATGCGCAGGAATTAGTTTTCCGTTGATGCGACGTGTGCTACGAACGCCTCTTACTTCCCCCCTGTAGGATATACGGCATAGTCAGTCACAGGCTGCATGGTCTTTATTTCCAACGCGTTCCTCTTTCATCTTCTGACATCTTTGCAGAGGCAGATTACAGTGGTCTGATATGGCGGCCGGCGCAATGGTTAGGGAATAAAGTCTCTTTTAACTCTGTTTGTGGAACTCGCCTGATGCAGCTGGCAGTTGGGCCAGACTGCCCTCCATGTTTTTTCTCTCTTCAAGGCTTTATAGTCCTGTTTGGATAGAAACAATTACCCCATGCTTTGGCGGATATCCGGTCCTGGAAAGACGATGTATCCCTTAACATACCATGCTCAAGCTCCTCTCACCACACCACGAGTACGCCGGCGTTACCACAACAGTGCGGGGTGCTGTCATATCCACCGCCTTGGCCGGCGCACATCGGTCGGGCAGCTTGGCTGCAGCGGTGTGCAAGTGCAACTATGTTGGCGAATTACACCTCCCGAGTTCACCTTCCAACGGTGTTTTTAGGTTGGGTGGCCAGCACTCGCTCAGCCCCACCCATTAGCACTGTTGTGGTAAACAGCACTGTAGCTCACAAGTTCACGTGCACCACTTTGTACTGGTTCCCTATTGCTCCTTCCCAAAATGTTTCTGCCGAATTCAGGCAAAACGGATTCACGAATGGACAGCATTTTCAATGGCATCTGATATAAACTGACGTTCGCAATGCATTGTGATATCCAAAAACAGCTGAGGACCGTCATTCTTCATCAACCTCTATTCTGGTCTGCGGAATTTGGCAATAGACCGATGGTCCTGGTAACGGTTCTTCACAGGAGTCCGCGAGATGTCGCCTCATTTGATTCCGGTTTTTCATCCTCTTTTTCAACGCCACCTTCATATCAAGACCAAGCTTAAATTCACGAACTCCAAATTGCTTGAAATAAACCTCATGTATTAGTATTACGATCGCAAAATTCCCATCGATTGCCGCCGCTTTCCTTGCTTAACGGACCGTGCCTTCAGAAGTTTCGAGTTTTATGCTGCCTTTTTTGATATCCCGCGTGGTTTTCATTCATCTCAATTCCGTTATCACATCCATATTGATACTTATCTCCACCATATAACTCTCCTGATTATCGAGTATCCCGGCCAACATGCGGCGACAGCCATTGCCCTCCAGCCACATTTTGCGCCCGCGATACGCACCTTCGATGCATTCAAACAATATAACTCACAGTGCAGGACTGGAAATCAGCCACAGAGAAATCTTCGCGAAGCATTATCTAGCTTTGAGTTAAAGCCCCCTGCTCGGGAAATCACATTGCATGTTTTGATCTTGTGAGCGATGCCACACTGCACTATATATTTGGCTTCGGTTTTCCGTGTTCCACTGTGCCTTCTTGGCTCAATTTTGATCTTATCTTGCGCATGACTCTCGTATGTCTAGAAATATACAAAAACAAACAAACCTGCCAAATTACTAGAGCTCTCTCTCACCCCCGTCACTTCGATTTATATTGTCCGTATTTCCTGTGCATCATCTATGTAAAACATTTATCTTGCCTTGCGCAGGCATCTCGCAAATCGAGAAATATATATTATTATCATTATTATCATCATGCATGTTACAGGGCATCAGTCATGACTGATCATGTGGTCAAACGCCGATGCTTACTACTTCCATTTGCCCAAAAAGGGTATAACTGAGTGGGTCGTGGATGGCAGCATGGGCTTGATGCTAGGAAAAATTTGCCATGAGAAGTCACAGAGAGGAAAAAAAGGGAGAAGCATAGGAATATTGAGACCAGTAATTTATATTTGAACAGGACGATATCAGCTTGCACCGCATGGTAGCTTTGGTAAGCGTGCATGAATAATTAAAAAAGAAGAAGGACGGCAGTTGTTTTAGACGTCAGCATACGTACCAGGTGTGCGGTTGGGAGGGGTGGTGAAGCGTAAGTTTACAGTCCGATGCGCTACTTCCCCAGACCGTCCAACAAAGTAGCCAAACGTTTATCTACCAAACAAGGGCAGTGTGGGTTTTCCGATTTTGCGGGGTCAGGTCTGGGTTGATGACATGCATATCCATTGTAAAAGGTGGCCCATTCCTTCGCAGCCCAAATAGGCTTTGGTTGCTGGGCTTAGCCTAATCCAGCAGAGACTTTTCTTTTTTCTAACAGGGGAATGGTTGATCCCATATAGGCACTTTCCATAGTTTCTCCGCTTGACCTTAATTTTCCGCGTTCTTTGTTTGCAGCTGCTGGGGGTGGTCTGTTTTTCTTACGTTCGGGAATGCTGGAGCAAACCTGTCCCAGGCATTTGGGTTCTCGCACGTACGGACTAAAGAAAACAAAAGCAGGGATGAGCAAGCACACGCAGGATGGCAGTTTATGCCATAAAACACAGGTCTGTACGTACGGCTCCGTCATCGTGAACGCCATATCTCGCTTTGAGTAACGAGTGCTGCCTGAAACTTACTAATGTGGACTTGTGTGTTGCTTTAACAAATCACAACGTCTGTGTGCCGTGCACAGATTCTTTATAAACGAAACTGGGCTGGGTACTTAAGGGAAAGGAGTCTGCCTGGTTTGCGTTAGCAGGTTACTGGGGAGCAAGATGAGTAAGAATGAAGAGTAAAAGTAACCTCGAATGTTTTCTCTGATGAAACGTCTACGAAGGCAGAGTCTAGTTCCGTCAATACCCAGCATAAAGACAGGATCCTTCATGTTGTCGGATTGATTTCTCTGCCCCTGGGCAGAGAAATCTATGGGGAAAGGAATTCGGGGTGAGAAAACTGATATAAGTTAGGAATGCTGCCATAGCCAACACGCGGTACAAATTCTATTTGTACCAACGAAATTTTCGATTATTCTGATTCGATGGAAAATGCCAAAGTTAATGCCAATGTTCAAAAGCCGCCATCAAATATTACATTGTCTCCAGGCCGACGGTATGCGGTTCTTTCGAATCCTGCCAAAAAATACGTGGAACAACTAATTTAATTAAGTTCGCTATCCATTTCTTTCATCTGCACGTTGTCTACTGACCTCCACATGGCTTCTTCCACTCAGCCTGAGGAAAGCAAAGTAGAATGCGGCATGGTAGACGAGGGCTCACCGTACGCAACACTTGATCTAAACAACATGGTCTACTGTGCGTTATACGATGAGAAAAACGTTTATCCGAACCGGCATCTAACACTAGATTCCTAACTTCCATAATGCTTACGCAGACACGCCAGCCGGTGCTAGGGGTACTATGTTCGCAGTTGTTACTCTCACTAGCCGGTGTTAAACGAGGCTAAGATCTTAGTAAGCGTCAAAATTAAACTAATCCAATGATGACTGTTACAGTCACTCCGTCCGTCCTTCTTTAACATGAGTACAATCAGTGACACCCCGCGGAAATGGAATACGCATGTTCTTCCAAAACATGAATCAAAGGAAGCGAGTAACTTTATCACGGCCCCTCCACCAAATTTAAAATTAATTGATGGATTTCATCGGAAGCGACCTCTTTTTCTTGCTGCAGCGGTTCTAATATCCGCGTAAGACAGGAATAAATGATTGTCCGCTCAAAATGAGAGAAGTCTTTCTCCGCTTTCTGTAATCTGAGCGGACATCGCTCAGAGCCCAAACGAACAGGCCTCCGATGTACTGTTTTCCAACTTGTGAACTAACGCCCCCATCCACCGATACAATGTCTGAGCCTCTGCTCTCCCTAACAAAAGTGATGATTTTGCCATAAAAGTCGTCTTTTTGCACGTCAGTACTGCCGTCATTTGGAGCGTATACCGAAATGGCAAACAAGTTTCGCTTAACACGACTATCCTTCCGGACGCCGACTGATCCCTGCAATGTCAGGGCATGCAAGCAACTATTGACCGGGACCTATTCTAAAAGGGCCGCTCCGGATTATGTACTCAAGGCTATTTCTGCAACATGTTGACCCAAAACTTGGGCTTCTTTGGCTGCTGAAATGTGCAGGAAATATCTTGGCGAGGCATTAGGCGCAGTTATATGAGTTGCGCTGCTCGCAGCTTGAGTTCTTGTTTCACCGACGCAGTAGACGTCGGCCGAGAGTGAGTTCACTATCAGAAACAAATACGCCTGTTGGCCATCTTGCATGAGTGTAGACACTGAAGAAGCCGAGATTCAGAAGTCGACAAGGCTTGAGAAAATATGAGCTAGCAGGTTGAAAACCGCTTACTGGCATATATGCTGACAAGTATGCATAAATATTTTAATATGGGCTTGCTAAAGGCCACATAGAGAAGCATTTGTGCATTTATTTTTACATCTGCACACATTAGAAGACATGTTTCTTGTGCAAGGCAGGCTGTTTGATTCATGTTGGTTGAGGGAGTTAGATAAATTGACGAGGATGCATACAGGCGAATCGTCGAGAGTAGAGTGCCATTGGAGTTGTGAACAATAGTAATTCAAGTATGGACATAAGGAGTCGACAGTGGGGATTGGCATGTTCGAGGGCATACATGAAATAATCCAGGATGGCTTGAACCTACTGCTGAAAGTATGCGTGTGGACGAAATGATAAGACGAGGGAGTAATAATTGACTGAGACACCTAGATGTATATTTTGACATCTTTATATATCTCGATATGAAGTGTCATACCCCTTTAAATCTTTCAATTTGAACATCCATGTACATCGCTTGACATTGTGCAAATACAGGTACTCATGGATGTGTATCCATTTATGTAAGTTTGGTGACTTTTTGTTTTATAAGCTATTAGATTTTATTCGTTTGTGAAACTTGGATGAAGTGACGAGATTGCAGTGACGCAACTCGTCGAGAGGAAATCGCAATGAGGATTGAAAGTATTAAGAACATGATTAAGAAGTTTTTCAAAGCTTTGTGGGCGGTGATCTTGTCGTTCACCTCCTACGCTTTTCACCGCCAGCCAAGCTAACACCATGAATGAGTAGACAACGGCCTAACTATTCAGTCAAACTTGTAGCAAAGGTTTTCCTGAACTGGCCTCGACGCCAGAGTAAATCTAACTTGTAGGCTGGTATGGCTTCCACCTTGTACAAGCAGCTATTAATTTCGTTGACAATTTTGCTATTAGCATAGTCGGTAGTTTCTGCAACGTTACTGAATTTGTCAGCGGTACTGTTCTCGGGAATGTCATTGAGGCCACCAAGGTACTTGCAAGAGCCCTCTAACTGAAAATGGTCTAGAGACTGCAATCCTGAAATAGTTCTGCTCCTTTCAAACTCCAAACGTTTCACACCATCCAGTCAATTTAAATCCTGCGCTTTAGCAGGCTGCCTACTCGGTTCAGTTCAAAAATATTGTTGACGGAATTTTCGACGATTGCAAAGCTTCCGGAATTTTTTGAACATCTTGTGTTTTTAAACGTACGTCCTTCGTGTGTCCCATGAAAGGCTATTAGTAGAAGAGTATAATTTCATTTTGTGGCAAGTTTGTGTCCATACATTCATGTAGCAACCTCTGTTCTGGTTTGATCGATGTGGCCATTGTCGCAGTCTGAACACTTGACCTTATGGGCCACATTTCTTCTGTCGCCAGTTTTGAGATTTTCTTTTGTGTTTAAAATGTGTTTTTTATAGTTTTGGCGCTTTTATGTGCGACTGTGATGCTTGTGGTTGGAGCAGAGTTGCAGCTAATGTAGGTACATTTTTGGTGCAGGGGACCGCTATATTCATGTTGGATTTTACTCGTTCATTTGTCTCATTGTTCGCCCCGTTTCTTGAGTAGCTGTTCCTTTGAAATGTCTTAAAAGGGCAATTTTCTTTCACGTTTTGCGGTTTCATTGTGCCACGACGTTTTTGCTCCGCTAAACAGTGCTCGCCTGCGAGATATTTTGCGAAGTTTGGGATGGTTGCTGCGGAGGCTTAGCACCTAGACCGCATGTGGAGGGTTGCGTTGCAACTGACTTTTCCGGAGTTCTGTTTTGGGTTCTTTCTGCCTTTACATCCATATCCATGACATCAGTAATCTAGCCCCTTTTTCTTGAGTGCCTCTTACACATTATCAAACTGCACGGGTTCGACTGCCTCTTCCCTTCGCTTTTATCGGTCTGGTTTTTCGTTGATTTACTCCTGAGAATCTATTGACATATTATACAACACGTTCCACAGTATTATTGATTGTCTCACACCTCACAGATCTCAACCTCGCCCAATGAGATCAGAGAAAACTTGTAAATATCAGAGGGGAGTACTCAACCTGCAGAATACTTATAAGAATTCCTCCGACTTCTCCATGGCACTGAGGATGCACCAACATCAGGACGACGAACTTTGCAAGCGGGGACAAACTTATATTATGCACTCGAGTCCCAGCTGGCATGTGATCAGGCTACTAGATTCCTGCACCATTAATAATAATAATAATAATAATAATAATAATAATATTAATAATAATAATGTATATTTGTCGAGTCGAAAGAGGCATGCGCAAGGCAAGATCAAATTTTTAAAAGGATGATTCACGGGAAATGCAAATAATAGAATTCGAAAGGGATATAAAAGGAAAGTACAAGTATACCAGTGTAAGGCAAAAGTAGAAAACTAATTTTCCAAGACCAAAAAGAGTACCCTGGGACTGTTTACAAGCAGTTGACTACGAGTCATTTCACGTTTAAGTGCACTAAATATGCTCATTGCTGGCGCACAAAATGGACGGAGCTCAATGGTGGACATCGCTATATGGCCGGAGTCCCCAAACATCAGGAACGTTACGTAATGGGCGAAGCAGTTGAGCTGAAGAGATGAAAGGCAATGGTAATGCGGTAATTAAATGGAAGTGGTGAAAACCAGGCGGAACGTCGAGCAAATTTGATGAGACACGTATTTGACAACAAATGGCCAAAAATGATGCTGAGGACAAGGAAAGACTGTCGAGATTGTCTCAAACTATCTGGAGGAAATTTGTGAAGCTTCAAATATGGAACTCCCAAGGATAGTGAATATATTTACATAAGGATGGCGGTAAGCTGTGCCGGGAGGTTGTTGCTGTCGCAGGCTTTGATTTTAGTCAGCAGTACGGTTGGGGAATACGAGGTGCACAAGCCGTTCCGGAGACAGTAGTAATCGCGGTTTTATCCAATGGTTAAGGTGCGAGTTGAGATATCCGATGCGATAATCGGCGTAGTTTTGGTAGACTGGGCCAGAACTTGAGCGCCAGCTCTAGCTAACAGGTTCCTAGCAAGAATGATAGAATAGAAGAATTAGAATCGCCCTTGCGAGGACGGAAGCTTTAGCAGCGCGTCTGCCTTGGGTGCGGGATCTGATACGTAGAAAAGAAATAGTCTGGCTTAGGTACAAGCTTGGGCTTATGGTGATTATTGGATTGCAACAACATACCTGCAACATAGTGCATCTATTCCGCAAAATATGGCAACTTGAATTGAGCTATAGTAGCAGTTTAATGGGTGTTTGAAGGTTTGAGGCTACCAAGGACGACCTATTCAGCCCTGCCAAGCCAGTAAAGAGGATAAGATGACATGAAGAGCGAGGAGTATACAGGTTGAAAGTGCTTAAAATCATGAGATGTTGTGAAAGCATGGATCCGTCAAGAATTTCTTTGACATTTTTATCAGCCCCAGTAATTAACCAAGTGCCCACATGTACATCTCTCACAAGAGCCATCGGCTCGATGATCCGAAGGAAATTGTTGAGGCCTTTAAACCCTACTTCTCTCGCGCTCACAACCGAAATCGCCACCGTCCTTAGGCTGGCAGACAAAATACTTTCGATCATCTTGTTTAATACAGAGAAGATAGAGATGGCTTTCGCCATCATCGCATCATGTTACCAACTTGGCTCAGATGGTCTCCCCCCTGTCCCAGTGCGCTTCGGCAAAATCGATGTAGCACTTCCACTGTTAAATCTTTTTACTTCCTCAATGTCGACTGGGGTATGTCCCTTTCCGTGGAAATTTTTTACCATTGTTCCCTCCTATAAAAATTAACCGCTGAACGATTCACAAACTATCGTCCGATAAGCAAAACATCCATCCTTGCGAACATGTGTACAGAATTGTCAAGGAAAAGCTAATTGCCTTTCTCACTACAAACGCCTTAATTGGTGAATCACAACATGGTTTTCTTAGCCCAGATCCTCTGCATAACGCCAACTTGATTTTTGGATTTGGTCATTCTAGATATTGATAAGAAAAGACTATTATGATCATCAATCTTGTCATTACCAAGATGCTTGATCGCGTGCCACACGAACGAGTTTTACCAAAAATCATACCCCATGGCTTAGCAGACCCCTCTGCTCTTGGTTAACCTCGTATATCTCTGACTGCTCTCGAGTAGTCTACAGAACCCTATGCTAACCACAGCCAATCACCGGCGGCGTAATACAAGGCAGTTTATTCGGCCCCATTACTGTTCCTTCCCTACGTAAGTGGCATCTTTCCAGCAAACTGCCGTGGCACACCTTTCGTAGCCTCTGGCGATACCAAGATTGTCTACTGTTTGGAGCTATCTTCCATATGTCAAAACCTGGCCAGTAACATGGGGGATTTAAACTCACTAGACTGTGCGACGAAATTCTTTCCCACTAAAAGCGCTTTTCTTGTCTATAATTGTCACGTTCCCAGGAATTTTCATGACTGATCTCCCAACACTAACCTATCAGCACATAAAAGGTCTAGGTTTGCATTACTCCTGCACATTCAACTTCCACGATGAGCCGTTTGCCAAATCGCAAGCGCAAACAGGACTGACGGCCTCACCGTCAAAACAATTCGCAGTCTTAGATGTCAGCTGATGCTAGATATTTAGACCGCAGCTGGAGTGCTCACAGTTGATCATGTTGCAGCTGATAAGCACAGTGGCCGTTTACAGAGAAACTTCTTGGTCCAGTAGCAAATGCTAGTTTTAGAGAGCGGTCCGAGCTGTCACAACTTGACTCCATTTGGTTAAGCCTTGTCAAGCTTAATCTTGACCATGTCTGATTCTGTGAGATTCTAATAAGATTTAAGCGTGTCTGGTACCAATTTCTAAACATATCCTCATTTCCTAGCATAGCTGAGACAAATAAAAATCGATATCAAGCTTTTAAAGGCTACCTAGACCCTTAGCTCCATCTCAGATTAGGTACCCAAAACTGTGCCACTATCTACTGGCCTCCGTATAAGATCTACTGAGGCCAACGTCCTAGCCGTTATGCCATACGTCCTTCAGCTCCATCAGAAAATAGGGTAAACAAAAATAGCTTAAGCTGTGCTGTAGTCCAACGTTTTCTCCTATTCTTAACACATCAGCCTGTACAATTCTCTATTGACATTACTGCCCCCTTTATTAGGCCGGCAGCTTAGAACAGGCTGACCATGACTACTGTCGAAAAACAACACCTAATACGCCGGAGTAGTTACCAACTTGTTTGCAGCTGAATTACTTTACGTCATAGCAGAAAGCTGATCCCACTGTCACCCCAGTCACCCTACCACACGAACTCTTTATCATTAATCAAGTTACCGGTACTGTATATCGCCGAAAATCCCTAAGACAGTTGACTTAAGGCTAATTCGCCTTTATTCCTGCTAGGATGCTGTTAGCCAGATCTGACGCTCAGGCATTTGTGCGTTCAACCCAAACCACGCCGCCGATCGCCTTGGATATCTCCACTGTGGCGGCTCTCCATAATTGAACAAAACACATTTACTACTGCCGCTGGAATGGCTTGTGAACGCCTTCAAAGTTCACACACGCACTGCCGTCTAGAATCAAAACCTGAGACAAGAAACATGATAGCATAGATTATATCCATGTCTTGCATATTTACGAACGGTTCTTATCTACAACACAAACTTCTCCATTGCATCTCTTGGTTCAAATGGCCGCCAGCTGCACAGGAATCCAGTCAGAACTCTGGGAATTCCATATTCTATATGCGCAAAACCTTTTGCAAAATCTCATGCTCCAAACAGTTCTGCGGTCTTGACAGTTTTTCTTCGCCTTTTTCAGCATTTTGTCGGCTCTTTATTGTCTGTTAAATGCAACTACTTTATCCACTTTGCATGACATTCCGTTTGGTTTTGCATAACTCCCATACGGTCACCGTGTCCTCACCGATTTTTGTTTCCTCAGCTTCATTTTTCTGTCCATCACGTAACGCTCTTGACGGTTGCGCTTCTGGCTATATTCAGGCAGCCGCTATTGAGCTCCTGGCAAGTTGTGGAATCTACAAGCATACTTGGTGCACTTAAAATCGAAATGACTTGCACTCTTTTGCCCACGAACAGTCCCAAAAAACCTGCAAAATCTTGCAAAACGGTTTCAACTGGCATACTTTGCATTGCGTATTACGTAGCAAATTCTGATCATGCCTCCCGAGTAATCCAAAGTGGCATATATCCCCATGTTTTTTGGTTTCCATTATTCCTCTTTCTTCTGCTTCACCCATGCACAAACCTGATTTTGCCTTGCAAATCTAGAAATAAAAGTTGATAATATTATACCATTGAACTTCTTAATTGCGTCGAGTGTGGCACGTTCCACACCAGATAGATAAGTGGGCTGGAGATTACGGTGAATTGCCGGAACTGAGTTGCCTCAACTCAGATGTGGTCTCATCAGGAAACACAGAGAAATTAAACGCATGTTTACGTTCGGCTAGGCATTCCATTGGCGTAGCATTATGCAGATTCTAATTCCCTCCTTTCGGAAAACGCTCATCTCTACCGATCGTTGGCAGGCTTTGTCACTATATTGAGGAAGTTGGGCACGCAAATGTTATATGAACGGAGATGATAATAACTTTGTTGTATTTCTTGGACATTGCCAACACACATTGAGCACGATCATTAGGTGCGAAGATAGTGACAAAATAAGAAAAAAAGCACTCAAGGTAAAAAGCGGGGTTGTACATATGTTAGTTAATAGTATGTACCTCATTTCGTGTATATATAGTAAGAGCGAAATTGATGACGGTTTTCCACGTGGGGATTTGAGTCCAACAGGGACATCTTCTCAGTAACGCCTCACGTGCTTGTTGAGCATCTCATAGGCTGCCTTAAGCACACAGCAGACCGAAGTGAATCCATAATCCCACCAGGATGTAACTTAGGTTGGTGGGATTCCTGAATGGTTGGAATAAGTACGATTTGAACTCTGCAGAAGGGATAAATCGTAGCAATAATCAATGCAATAGATCGAGGAACGGGAAAGTCGGAGGCAGTTTACGGCGGAATGCCTAACCTGGTGAGTGGTAAAATGAGCGTACACCAGCAGCATAAAAGAACAAATATTCAAGGCAAATTTTATTGGGTAGTGGAAATCGCAACAAGGGAAAGGAATTGTGTAACTGCACGTCTGATTCATGAAGTTTGTTTCTGGATAATTTGATTATCTAAAATTTGGCTGGGCTGAGTGGTGGAGGTGGTGTTGGAAAAATAAGAGTGGAAACCGGACTAAGGTGAGGCTATGTTTGCTGGACTCTCGTAAAGAACACTCGTCAGAAGCAGCAGACTGTTTTCAAGTTTTGCAGATCAGGTTAAGTGTTCATGAGAAATGATGGTCCTCAGCCCTTTCAGTGCGGAATTTCGAGATACATGTTGGAAGCCAGCTCATATAAGATGCCTACAAAAACGTTTGCCCCGTAAGTCCGTCTTGTATATTTTGGCAATGGAAATTTAGGAGGGAGCAATAGAACGCCAGAACAAAAGGCTGCGCGTTAACATAAAAGCTATACGGCTGTTTGCCAAGGCAGTGTTAGCGTGTAGATCTGACCGAGTGCTGGCCAGCCAACCCGAAAATCACGGTTTATGGTTGAAGGCAGAAGTTGTAGGCCGCCAGCGTATCTGCACCCACACATCGCTGCAGCTGAGCTGCCTGCTCGATGTTTGCCGGCCAAAGCAGCGGGTACAGCCGCGCCCTGCGCTAGTTTGGTGACGCTGGCTTACGGAGGCGGTGAAGGAAGGAATTCGATTATGGTATAGGTAGCAGAAGGGAGACATTCTCCAAGATTGGATAATCGAAGGCTAGCCGAAACTGCGTTATCCGGAACTTGAAATAATTGTTCACAACCAAGCAGAATTGCATTACCTAAAAAGGAAAAAGAACGAGTGGCGGCCTGGCCCAACTACCAGCTATGGATTAAGAAGCTATCAATCTTACCAGCGGATCAGAAAAAATACCAGAACTTAGAGCGCAATCCAAAATATAGGGTGACGGCTGTTTTTGTGAGGAACCCATGATTTGTTGTGCATAAATAAATGGACAGGCTGATGCAGCCTTGGATCATCCATGCTCATGGTTAAGGGGAATTAAAGTGGTATCTAGGGGGACGGCCAATGAACAGCGACACTAGGTACAAGTATGGAGCGAGCTAAAACGAACAGATGCACCAGCTTCCGACTAAATTAAGTGTAGATATAACGGATTTTATTCCACTGTAGGAAACCATGACTTTAGAGCATTAAAAATGGTCAGGACAAGCAGGAATGGTAAACGGAATGTGCCTCTATGGGAGGAAGTGAATTCACCTAGAACTCAGCTTTCGCGGAGATGGCAGAAGATACGGAGTGTCTAAAATGCAAAAAAGAGATACCAATGCGGATCGTGAAGTAAAGAGTGCAAGACGTTGATCTAGTTTCGTTCGGAGGTAATCGCTTGGATCCGTCAGAAACAAAAGCGATTCCAAAAAGCCAAACTCATTTGTTTAGGGAACGGCGGTGACGAAAGGTAAGAAGTAAAGTTGACAGTGAATGTTGATATTCGAAGACGTTGGCCGAGTATGGATGCAACACGGTTTTTGTGACGCTGTTGGAATTGGTTAGCGAAGTAGAAGGGGAGAGAATTGTAGGTGAGCACCCTTATACACAGTTAGGACAACAAGGAATCGTTTGTGAAGACCGAAGGATGAGCTGCATCCAACGTGGAAAAGCGTGTACACAAGTGGAGTAGGCTTGTGTCGGAAGTTGGAAAGGGAAGAGTGGAGGCTGGTCCGCTAAATTACATTTTATGAAAATGATAGAATAACAGCGAAATAAATTAAATGGAATAAATGCGATGGGGAAATCTACAAAAAGCAAGGTGGACTATGGCGTTGGAGGAGATAACAGTTTCGAAAGTCTAGAGTGGACAATAAGCTCTCACCGAGGAGTGAGAAACAAAGAAATGACGATGCTGACTTACTTTCGGTTTTTTCATGTGGTTAAATGAGTAAGGGGATTCGTATACTTATCAGCGATGAAGGGAGATCCGACCAGAAGCTCAATCCAGTTTCATGCATTCGATCGTCATATGAGTATAGGTTATACAGAGAAATGAGAAAGCGGTAAGAAACCATTCCATGTACTTCTTTTTTCCAATGGAACAGATGATGGCGATAAAATGCGAAAATGTTGACGAAGCATGCTTCATATTGACGGAGATTTACCATTAAAGAAGTCGGCTCTCATGGATGGATTTAGCGCCAAGAAGGCCATAAGGGACTACGCATTTCGAAGATAGTATGCGATTGGGTTTCTACGGGAGTAGCGGAGACGCAGCTGTCCCCTGCAGTGATATTGTTAAAGGGCGCCAGGTTTACTCTCGTGCGCCGGAGCCACAAGAGATCTAATTGCAGTGACTCACGGAATAATTTAGGCTCGCAGATTAGCCAGTCAACTGCTTGGTAACTGGACGTTAACAGTTGTTACTGTCGTACTGCTTCATGCCAGAAGAGACTAGAGAGTAGCGCTTAGGAATGGGTCTGACGTGGAATCTAAAATGTTATGGTCTACTTTCTTTCAACTCCAGAGTTCCGCAGAGCAGCCCCAGTAATTTTCTTGTCTTCGCAACTTGTGTGGAGCATGTTCCGAGAAATTTGAAATGCAAGAATAATTTAGGCCAAGTCGTGTATTTTACAGCTAACGGAGGTAGTTACCAAGTTTGAGTCCTGTTGGCAGTATGACGCATTTACATCCCAAGATGCTGCTATTTTCGGCGGCGAACTTTATCACGCAGTAGTTTTCCCGGGAACTGAATGACGCTGGGTCTTGAGGTATATTATTTATGGTGGACTCCAAGGCTTCGGGGTGAAAATTAAAGACAATTTTGATATCTTCATCGAAAAGAAGAGGGATGCTGTTTTGGATAGCATGGAAAATATCGTTGACCTAAAAAATGGGGAGCAACGGCCCAAAACGATGCATTGGATTCCGCCGCTGTTCGCTAACCTAGATTGGGTAAGAATCAATTTGCCTAAACTACCTGGTTTCTAGTTGAGAGATATGGTAAAAACCACTATATGATTGGTTAAACAACACCGTTGGATGCAATTTTATTTAGCAACCTATGGTTGGACACTATCAAAACCCTTCGTCATGCCTAAATTCTTACTACAACTGGCTTTCCGGTGCTCAAGGCAGTAGTGATAGCATTGAGGCAGTCAGTCATTCAAATAGCGCAGGTTTTCTTACGAGGAAATCCATGTTGTCCAGTATTAATAATTTCATGCTCCAGAAGACCTGCAATAAGACTATCCTTAATCGGACATTTCATAATTCTTCAGACTACAGGGTTTTCGTTCATTGTGCGGTAATTTGCAGGGCCACAGGGTGGTCCCAATTTACGAACGGGGATAATCGCACAGGTTTTCTACTGTGACGGGTAGTTGCGGCATTGAACAGACAAGTTGAAGATGTTTGCCAGCAAAACTAAGATATCGTTCCATTCTAGTCAGAAAGCAGCCGGAGGTAAGGAAGTAAGTCTGCAGCGGAAGCCAATTTTGGTTTTTGCCACCCGATGGGCTGCTTGCTTTCGAAGAAATACGATTTTTAATTAATGCCCTGTATTCAAGCGAGGTCTGCAAGGGGTAGCAGAGATTTGCCGTTTACCGGATACCCCTGCAAACTCATGGAGTTTGTATGCACAAATGTATTTGCGAATGACATAAGCGACATGATTGTCTGAGTGTGCGGAAGGGGTGGTTCTTCGTTTAAGCAGCTTTGCTAGTGTTGCATTTGTGTCCGTCTGGTATATTGTTAGCAGCTGTAGCTGTTCGGTTCTATGGTCGGGTACCGTTCCTAGAATTTCGGTTAGTCGATTTGTTTACAGAAACAACGGAAGATCTCTGGCCTTGAAAAAGGCCCGCTGGAGTTTAGCGGGCAATCACTTTATTGGATTGCAATAATTACTTTTGGGAGGCATGTTTAGAGTGTCGCACGGAGTAATGTAACCAAGGTACTTGTGCAGTTTGTAGTATGACTTGTCGGAGGCCGCTTGCACTGCTGATTTTAGAAAAATTGAGTCCCTATTGGAGCCACGAACTAGATATATGGCCTGGGGTTCGGTTGGTGGTATCTAATCAGGAGGGGCAATGAAAGCGAAAAGACAACGGGCGGATGATTGCGTTCAGGTAAGCTAGCCCCAGTGGACCTTCGAACGTGTGTTAAGCCCATCAGAATTATTGAGTCAATAACACTGCGGTTCCTTGTTGGGTTAGTTACTTGTTAGACCAATCAGCCATGTTGAATACTTTCAAGGGAAAAGAGCAGGTTATTTGGAGCTGAAAGCTTGGAGCAGCATATGCAGGGTGCACTGAAATCCCCAGCGATCAACTCGAGAATTTTAAGATCGGAAGCAGTATTTATTGGTTCGGCTGTCATCAAAAACCCTTTTGGCAAGAACCAGCGGGATGTTATACGCATCCAGCAAGTAGGCTTTCATCGCCCATCTGAGTTCTAACCTAAATGGCTCATTGGAATTTGTTTACCAATGTATTCTGACACAATATAATTGGTTAACATTCTCCGACGTAGACAAGACATGCGTCATAAGTGGGTAAATATGAACTGCTTCCTCTAAAGTCAGTTTGGATAAGTAATATGTGGTGAATTTGATGAGCTGATTATTTAGATAGGTTTGTTTTCTTTGTTTTGGATAAGTCCACAGCCGTTTTAGCGAAGCGCGTTCTTTGAAGTTGTTTGTTTGTTTTAGTGGATACCAATTTATGTTGCCATGGCTGGAATGCAGTCCATTTGCATTACCCGTGTTTACTCCGTTTTGTTTTCATTCCTAGCCTGCGACATAAAAATTTCCTTTTCAATACGGTCTATGGAATTTGTTTTTTGTAATTTGCTGCTCTGGGTCGACCTAATTACAATTAGACTTTAAATTATTGCCCTGCAGCCCTTTCCGTGTCCACCAAGAGAACTAAGTATCTCAAAGGTGGGAGCGGATAATGGCACGGATGCGACTCCAAATGGTTATATGGTGCAGCTTATCCTGAGGTGGGCAGTGGAAATTAAGGAGTCCGTGATGAAAAATTAAGGATAATTAGACGACTGCAACGTACTACCGAAGATTGGATAGACGGCAGGACCTCCAAGCTGAGCGCTGCAGTTTCCGATGTGCAGCCTCCATTTTTTATGGTGGGTGGCTTTCGGCACGCTGTAACGGAAGAAAAAACTGATTGGTGGGGGGGACGTAATGACGTTAGTGGTTGGCATATTGCGAACGAGGCTGTAAAGAATGAAGGGTTTATCCCCTTCTGGTTGCTAATATTTAGGTCTTGAATCTCCATTGTGCCATTTAGGAGGCACCTGTGATTGACCCTAAGAAATGCAGCGTGCTGTTACCTAAATTTTTGTGTGTGATATGTACTTCAAAGTATAGTCTTGAAGATTTTCCTCTACACCCTTGGGGAAAGCGTTGTGGCGGTCCCTCGGCAGGAGGCTAGTTTGGATGTCGGGCGTGTCAGGTCTTGTATCCGTCACAAATGAGCTACGGCTGTTGATGGGTGGAGTCCAAGGATTGGTGGCATTGTGGGAGGAAATAAGGGCGGCTGCAGAGTTGGTGTCACCAAATGCGCCACTAAAACCAGACGGGCTTCCGCTCGCTGGGGAAGCGGTTTGAATTGGAATTAGCATCATTGTCAGGTTTCCGGAAAATAGCCTAAATTTTGCAAAAACTGTAAAAGTTGGGTGTGGACTGGACGAGAGTGTGGTCACAGCTAGGGGATAGCAATTGGAGGCGCCTGTGTATGGGCTGAGAAAGGTGCTGTGTTGGTAGATTTTCTTTGGTCCGTCCGTTTGCTGCTTTCAAAGGGTGTGTCGAGGTGCGAACCAGTGAAGCCAGATGGCTAGCATTTGACTGGAAAGATTTTTGCCCGGCATAAATGCTACTCGTATTGGCAGCGATCGTTTGTTTTTGAGACGTTGTCATGTCAAACACTACTTAGAAGATTTTGGATGGTGAAGCCACGTAAATTTGCTAATAAAATGAGTGGCAGTAAGTTTCGTCGGGACCTGCACAATGAAACGACATTTAGGAAGCCTTTGCGAAATCGTCATCAAATATGGAATATGTGCCACGCCACAAGTCAAGGTAGCGTGATTCTGACAGTATTCATAGCGATAGAATAGGGGAGGTTAAAAACTATGGCATTAAATGAATTATCAATTCTGCTTGAAGTTTCAGATGACGACTAGTCTGAATAACGATCGACAGCTGCTAATTTTTGTGTACCTGATTGCGGGGCAGGTTGCACAAAGTGGCAAATGTGCTAATTTTGATAAAACACTTTCAGATCTGGTCCATTATAGTTGACAGTTTTATTCTAAACAATTTGGAATACAGGTGGTCTCACTCACTAAATCTTCAGGGGCAAATGCTCAAGAAGCGCAAGTTTGCCTCTGAGATGTCTGTCTGTGTAACCGTGAGTGTCACCTGAACAACACTCGGTAACCCTTTTCTAAGCAAGGTGTTAGATACTCAAGTGGCGCTCAGCGGAATTACTCGGCTGCCTGTAATGTCGCATTAGCTGAACTGCTGAAGTTCACCACGGATACCTGACGACGGGATCATCTTACTGACGCGAAGCGCACACTGGTTCTTCGGCAAAACTAAGATTATTCAAAACTGTTTTTAAACAAACCAACTTTGCAACGAAAGGCCTACCTACTGACTGTATGGACTCATAGGGCCTGGTGAAAGTAACGCCGAGTGAGGAACTGTAAACGCTCAATAAAAAATCCGCCGTGCGATGAAAACCACCAGGATTGCGTCTGAACCGTTGCATCTGAAAATATTCCACCGGCCCTTCGGGGAGATCGTTGTCCTTTTCAGTTGGTCCCCGTGATGGACTTGCGGACAGGCTGAGTGGCTGTGAGTTACGTGACACATATAAGCAAAGTCTCTGTTTGTTAAATGCCAACAAAGCAGTGAAATGACAAGGCTGAAAGTGGATTTCGACGAAGTAATAAGTATTACATGAATTTGTGCACAAATTTTCCACCAGTTTTTTTGCCGGACCCCGGTCAACACAGGGTCTTCGCTTTCTTTAGCCCAAAAGTTAGGTCACATTTGCATTTGAAGGCGTGCATTCAAACTTCGTAACTGAATGGTTAAAAATTCATTACAATGTAGTTTTGCCTTTATCCATTCACGAGTATCCGTGATGCTCAAGAAGAGCAAACGCTTTGGGCATAGTTGCGTCGATAATTTTTCCCCAGTGTCGGTCCTGTTGAATGAGTCCAGTGATTGTTTTTTTCTTTTTCATGTATTGCAACCTAAGAAAGAGGAATGTCCTCTTCACTACAGCATCCTTAGTGTGAAAGAAAAATGTTATGAAAGCTGAGGCTTGCCATTAACGAAGTTCCAATATTTGTGCCTGCGGAAAATTCCCTGCAGTTCACCCCGGGCTATTTGGCGTGCCATGGAACGGCGTCCGAAAACAACGCTCGGGTACACTCACCCGGCGAATGCCCACCCACGCTCAACAAGAAGTGGAACTTGTGTTGTGAAGAACTAGTGCAAACACGAGCCCACCAGATTGCCATATGCAATATAATATCCCATAAACATGCTATCGACATCCAGAACTTCATGCCTGTTCACGGGAACACTGATGGAGGAGTCCCCGAAAAAGTTAGCAACCGAATAACACATTTCTGACTAAAATTACTGAGTGAGTCAACAGGCTTCTCCGGCAGATCTGGCAATCAAAATAAGGCTGAATGCTGCTTGCCAATTTGCCACCCAGCGCTTTCGAGATGACTTCGAATTTGCTTTGTGATACGTCCGCGACTGCAGTCAGCTCTACCATATCGTGCTCCGTCGGTTGAGATACATTGCTTTCATATGTCTTGCTTTCCCTTTTTCAAACAAACCATTTCTTGTGTGTGACGGTCATAGCTTCGTTGACCTTAAACTGTTAGACAAATAGAGTGAAAATCTGACACTCTGCTCATGGACCAGCAAGGGAACTTACTGCGATCCTTTTAATAACGAATAGTGGTGATAATAAAATAACAAAATTTCATGGGCCCCTCTTGCTAGAAGTCCTGCAGTCATCGTCAACAGCAACTATCAAGACCTGCACGGTTATCCTTCAAAGACAAGCATTCCAGTAATGAAAAATTACGTTTTCCGCTTTCCCTGACAGCCTATCTCAATGGTTGCATCTGCGGATTGCAGTACCTAAAATTTTCGAGCTCTAACTCGTTTGTGCGTGTTGCTAATTACGTTTGGGGGGGCAAAATAAAGTACTACAGGTTTTCTGCACTTTCGCCGTGTCGAGTCTTGCAAATAATGAAGGTAAACGTCAAATTCCTTAAGCGGATCTTTGCCCAGCTGAGTTTATTGCCATGATCCAACTGTGTTGTGCTATGGCAAATAAGCGATCGATAATGACCCTCGCGGCAACAGACATTTGAAAGGAGGGCGAAAAATGTTATTGGTTTTACCTTGAATATCAAGCAGCAAAGACCAAAAAAGGGAACCAGAATCAAATTTAGTTGTACAAAATACAAGCCATGCTCTCGTCTTATAGTAAACAGTAGGAATAAAAACCCAAAAATCGTTGTCGGGAAGCAAAACGCTTTCATTGGATGTCACCTGTTGTTGACTTTACGGGACTTTTCAATGGCATTCTTCATATCCGGAGGCAAATTTATTAATGAGCATTCATTGCTTTGCCCATGATAGGAGACCAGTGCGCAGCGACTGATTTATTTCTAGAGACGTCATTCGAAACACGTGGAACACGGGTTTTCCCGGCAAGTCATTGTATATTTGATAGGTTAAGATCAAGGAGTAAGAGGAGGAATTCCTAGCCAGCCGTTACCGGTAAACAACCCTTCTGGTGTTGTGCAATATTTTGGAGGAGGCCGTCGTGAGTACAAATTCCAGGTAAAACAGCAGGCAATGTAAGGTTGAGGTTATCGAGTCCAAATGTACATTAACGAAGGCAAATCAGCACTACTGGGTACTTCTACCCTGACAACGGAAGTCAGTAATCCTGCTGTGGGCGGGAGGCCCCAGTCCTTAAAAGTCAAGACAGAAAGAAAGTTGAAATCACTATATATGTGCGTTTTGAAAAAGACCAAGCCAATTGGGAAACGTGGATGCATTTCAGCCAGGCAGCAAAAAAGTTGGAAAATTGACTGAACAATTCGAGGATAATAGCTGGGCAAGCGTTGCGACTAACTTTTCAAACAAACAAGGCGCGAAAAGAGTTTCACTAAATAATTGAGTAAATCGGGATGATTGAGATTCTGGGCTGATATGAAGAAAAACTCAACGATCTCCTCAGAGTGCCTGCTAGAACCCAGAGCAGACGTTTATCGGTGCTATACCAGGAACGAAAACCAGGTGCCCCTCAGATGTTGCGTCCGTGGGCAGCCCAAAAATAAAACAGCAGTAGAGTAGGCAACGTCTGGCGTCGAACCGTACATATTGTACAATAACCCTTGTAGCTTTCACGGAATTGGGGTAAACCAACCAGCAGGACTGCGGGATTTGATAAAACTTCATTGATTTTCTCTACAATACTCGGAGATTATCTGGTGTCAGGTTGATGCAAATTTTAGTACCTAAGGAGCCTATGTGCAAGGATGATTACGTGGTAATAACTCCTTTGATTGCAGTACCGAATAAGTTGCCGGTTGGGCATCTGTGAATTGTTACATTAGGGTGATGAGTGAAAGGCTGCGGCGTCGGAGTCCCGATTACAGGGACGTAAAATCGTGGTTGTTAAATAAAAGTAAAATCTGTCTGGCGGGTGAGTATTACCCCTTATTGTCATTCATGACAAGCGTCACCAGGCTGTTTGCGTAATGAAATGAAGTGTGCAAAGGTAAGCAACAGGAAAGGCAGAACAACTTCAGAAGCCTGTCGTACCAGACAGAGTTACAAACTCTGCGGACAAGCAAAATAATCCACAGTGTTAATGCAAAAAGAAGAGTATTTAATCGATCAAAATTAGCAAGGAATACCAAAATAAAATGCGAAGGCAGCAACGTGCGTGCATGGACCATGAAAAAGTCAGAGACTTTGTTACTGGGCTGGATGATCAAAATTTGACCTAGGGCTAACCAAATCCATTTGAATAATGTGTACATTTAAGGTCCGCTCCGCCTGCCGGATCAAACGGAGATCTCTACAGTTCACGAATGCTCCAGGCCTGTTCGTCACAGAGACAAGGATCGCCAAAAATGTGAGTATGCCAAATACACCTTAGGAATCTGGTCTGGATGTGCTCCACCGGAGAATAATAAAAACAATAAAAAATGTATATTTCTCGATTTGCGAGAGGCATGCGCAAGGCAAGCTCAAATTTTCACAAAGATGATGCACAGGAAATGTAAATGATGGAAATCGAATGGGATAAGAGGATGGTTGCAATTATGAGTTATTGCAGAAGCTCACCGGAAATTGAAATGAGATGCTGCACAGCATTAGGGAACGCACAAGTATACCAGTGTAAGGCAAAAGTAGAAAACTAATTTTCCAAGACCAAAAAGAGTACCCTGGGACTGTTTACAAGCAGTTGACTACGAGTCATTTCACGTTTAAGTGCACTAAATATGCTCATTGCTGGCGCACAAAATGGACGGAGCTCAATGGTGGACATCGCTATATGGCCGGAGTCCCCAAACATCAGGAACGTTACGTAATGGGCGAAACAGTTGAGCTGAAGAGATGAAAGGCAATGGTAATGCGGTAATTAAATGGAAATGGTGAAAACCAGGCGGAACGTCGAGCAAATTTGATGAGACGCGTATTTGACAACAAATGGCCAAAAATGATGCTGAGGACAAGGAAAGACTGTCGAGATTGTCTCAAACTATCTGGAGGAAATTTGTGAAGCTTCAAATATGGAACTCCCAAGGATAGTGAATATATTTACATAAGGATGGCGGTAAGCTGTGCCGGGAGGTTGTTGCTGTCGCAGGCTTTGATTTTAGTCAGCAGTACGGTTGGGGAATACGAGGTGCACAAGCCGTTCCGGAGACAGTAGTAATCGCGGTTTTATCCAATGGTTAAGGTGCGAGTTGAGATATCCGATGCGATAATCGGCGTAGTTTTGGTAGACTGGGCCAGAACTTGAGCGCCAGCTCTAGCTAACAGGTTCCTAGCAAGAATGATAGAATAGAAGAATTAGAATCGCCCTTGCGAGGACGGAAGCTTTAGCAGCGCGTCTGCCT
>LUCM01004827.1:169447-186372 GCA_008360955.1 Fasciolopsis buskii
ATAGTCGAGTCAGGGGTATTCTTAACGAGTAGTATCTACTGTGAAGTGGATACTGGGGACTACCATCGTCGAGTGTGACGTTTGTACTAGAGTGGACATTGTTACGGCAAAGATTAAGGAAAAATGCAAGTTCTTATTTAACTGGACGAAGGTACAATGATTCAAAAATCCAAGCAACTCGCATGTGGCCCTGTAGTTTAAGTTAGATCAAGGACCCAGGAGATTTCTAGTAAGTGCACGCTGCCTAACATGGGACTTGAAGGTGATAATTCTGCAGGCTTGAGTGCGGACTGCCCTTAAGATCATTGTGGTAGTTCGATTAGCCGCCTGATGGTGGGCCTGCTCGTGGAAGATAAAGAGCAGTAATATTGTAACCCTAAGTCCTTAACTGTGTGTGATACAAGAATTGGCATGTCGTTTACAGAGAGGGCGCCCGGAGGAACATAGCATTTATATGTTAGTAGAGAACTTTTGTCAGCACAGAACTTCATAAGCCAATTGGAACACGGTTATCAAGGGACTCTAGGTCTTCATTGGCAAATGCAAGAGTGGAGCTAAATAAAGCAGCCTCAAACGTCTAGACTATTTTAATGTCCTCGCAAAACAGGAATGGTGCGCCATGACGAATAACTTTAAAGATAACAATAATGTATAGCGGGGAAAGGAGAGGACCTAGGACGCGCCCCGGAGTGACCCCACTGGTAATAGCAGAGGGCTGGGAAAACAACCCTTAATGATGACAACTTGAAAGAGATGGGAAATGCAGGATGATAGCCAAGATATGAGGGGAGTTCTTATTTCATAAGTCCTAATTTTGGCCAGAAGTCGGGAGTGGGAAACGCTGTCAAACGCTTTTGACACGTCTAAAATATTATGAGCATCGACCGTTGGAAATCAGCAATTTGGGTGACCAAGTTCAAGAAGTCAAACTGACAGGTGAGGCAGGATCGGCCCTTCAGGAGGGGTTGATCAGGTTGTGAGAAGTGAGGAAGCTGAACATTTGTTCTTTAACAATCTTTCCCATAAGCCTGGATAGAACTGGAATGTGGCTGATAAGGCGAAAGTTTTCAGGTTCATGCATGGAACCCTTCTCGTGATGTCATTAATGAGAGAGAAATATGTAATTAATGCTCCTGCAATGTCTACAGGGGACTCGATGCGCAAGCTATCAAATATGGCGAAGTTCGTGGTAGTTGAGGATTAGAGCTGCGAGCAAGCTTTGAAAATGTGGGAAGTCTTCCGCACTAGGTTAGGCAACCCAAGAGCTAGCATTTCTCGCCTTTTTTACCTTAGTTCGGACTCCATAAGAAATTCTTGTTGCAAGCGGTTGACTTGCACCAAGAGCGAGAATTCTTCCGATTTGTTGAAGATTTTTTGAGCCTTCAGATGTTTCGTCTGGAGCCGACAAACCCTAATAGGCTTCCTGGGTTTATGTTGAGTGGTCGGAATGGACAGACGACTAATAGTAAAAAGAAGTTTTGTGTAAAGGTCGTCTCCGCTCTCTGCGGGTCAGACAATAAAAGGAAGCTGGACCAATAAAGGGTTCGCAGGGCGTCAGGGATTTCGTCCCAACGAGTCGACATATAGGAAGAGGCAGCATGGTGGGTACACATAGGTGAGGAAGATTTGTCAAGGAGAGGGAAGCTACACATGACCATCTCGTGGTCACTCCCAGGGAAAGGTTTTAGCAATGAAACCCTAACATTAGGAGTGCTATGCGTAAAAACTAGGTCTAGGATTTTATTGAACCTTGTGGGCTTAGTCACATGCCGAGTCCATCCTTCAGCGTGCGCTTCAGAAACAACGTTGAGTAAAGTAGGTGGAGCGTATAAAGAGGACCAACAGATTTTAGGGACATTGAAGTCATCTGCAATTATCTAACGGCTGGGGGGGAGACCAGAAAGATAAATGTAGGTTTGGGTTAGACGAGGAATATCAGAACTATCCGAGTTTGATGGTCGGTATACACATCCTATGTGGATTGGGAGCTCGGGTAATTGTACCAGAAGCCAAATGGTGTCAGGGGTAGAATCAAGAAGTGGGTGATGGAGAACGGAAGCTTTGTGTGGCTGCTTCACGTAGGCTAGGCAGCCACCTTCTCTATGTTTTCATCTATTAGTTTGGAAGGGCGTATAACCCGTCAGTTAAAAAGATGGGGTGGAACGGTGGTCTGCTAGCCAAGTCTCTGTTACTAAAAAAATATCGTAAGAGTTTTTAGCTGCTAACAAACTCAGCTCCCTTACTTTATGAGTCAGTGAGCGGGAGTTCGGGAGCAGTAGGAAAAATTCACTGGAATCGATGGGCCAGTAGAGCCAAGTGCTTCATCTGCCGTGCAGCTCTGTAGTGATTCCCTTAGGTACGAATAACTGCCCGGATAATAGAAAAGTGCGTCGGTTGTGGAAAACCACTCAAGTGGACCTGGCCTCAGGCCAGAAAAACTGTAGATAAATGAACCTATCTTCCGTGCTATGACAGTGCTTGGAAAGAACACTCATTATGTGGACATGCAAGCACCCGGTGATTTGGAACGCAGTCTCAATAACGCAGCACAGATTCGTAGTTCTGAAAGTCCTACGTGACTGATCTTTTGCTTTTTGCGTGAATTGACTAGACTGTTGGAGAAAAAAAATCTGGTGCAAATCTCCACAACGTCTTCAGCAAAGCATTTGATCCAGTCAAATACAACATTTTGGTTAACGAAAGACAAAAATTAGGTGAACAGGGGGTTATGCTTGTGTAAACAGCTTTCTCGGGGAATGGTCCTATGTTGAATGGTAGTTCCTCATGACGTACCGAGTGGTGTAGTTCATGCATCGGCCAAAATCCACAAAGACTTCGCGAGAATCTTGTGCAACCTATGCCGCTTTTCCGCCATTGGTGTTAAGATAGTAGGTACTGACCAACAGAAGTAAATCGGGAATGTCAAAGCCTAGTCCAATAAGTGGAACATTTCAGTGAACCTAGCCTACTGCCAGAGACTGACTCCGGGTGAAAGGCATGGAGTGGATAGAATGAATTACACCATAGAGGTATCCCATGCCATAAACCTGGAAGCAACTTTAATGAACTTCACGCCATCCAAACTGTGCTAAAACCCGGCGGATACGGCCAGAGTGGAGCATTTATGTAGAAGCATTTGCACGTTGTTACTGCAAGATTAAACTCAGATGGGTTTGCTCAAATCTGGGTGGCTTATCCACAAGGGAATATAAGCTGCCTAGAGGGGGTCAGAGGACGACCACCAGGCTGCCGCTGGGGAGCGCGCACAAAATCTATAAGGAAAAGATCAAGATCCCGGAACTTTGTCTCCCAAACGCCCACGAGCCCGGGGTGATATGACTGATAGTTTTAATTTGTGGAGGTCTCAGGAATGATGTGATGGACTTCACCGGCCGAGAGTCACCAGAATATAGAGTTTGAGGCCACAGCAATACCACTTAAGGTTTCAGATGTGAGCCAGGTCCTTTGCGCATAACCTGATTCCACTGTGGAACTTTCTAGGCATGGATACCGTATTTGGTAATAGAGAAAAATGCTGGAGCGGGCTCAGCGTGTTTGTGCACCGTGGTTTGGGCATTTGAGGCACATGGGATATGAACAGAGGCTGAGGGCCTTTGGCTAGTACATCTTGAAAAGACTTAAGGAAAAAGGGTGAGTTAATACAGACCTCAAAGATCATTAGGGTATGGCCGAGATACGGAGCCCTACTCCAGATAAAGGGGAACGATTCACTAAGAGGGAACGGGGAAATAATTGTGCGTGAGCATGCAACCACCGGGCTGAGGAGCAAATATGTTTCCATACGAGTAGTGAATGGATAGAATAAGTTACCGAAGAAAGTGGTCGAGGTTGAATCAGCGCACTAATTCAAAGGGAAACTGGACAACGTATGGCTAACTGTGTTTGGAGAGGACAGTGTGTGAATTTTGGGGCTAAGGATATGGTCGAAAGGAAAGCATTTTATTAATCGTTCCCGCCCTTGTTGGAACTGAAAAAGGTTTCCACCCTCCTTTTGTCGAAGCTTCGTCTGATCCAATGAACTCTCGACTGAAAAACCTGGACGATCAAGTAAAGCGTCACATAGTCCTGTAATCTAATTGGACCTGGAACTGGAAAATACCGCGGATGGATTTAAGGAGGCTTTTGATGCCTACCGGCGTGCAGATCTGATATTGCATGTTACGCTGCCCTTTAAAAACCAAAACAAACATGCAGTGTTAGAGGCTACTAGCCATGACCGATAACCAGGAGCTTGAGTGACTATGCTTGCCAAGCGTAGTTGAAAAGAAGAGGGCTAAAATCACATTTTCAGGGCACAAATTGGACGGTGTACCTGCGATTTGGTGTGACCTTGGGGTGCCTCGGCCCCTGCTTGTGTCGCGCTTGGTGTAGGCCGCTCCATTGGTTTACTTATCCAAAAGCTGATTGATTCGTTTTACGGAAATGTAATGTCGCTGGGTAAAGTGAAATTTCGCAGGAACAACCGAATTTTCAGTTTATAATCACCTCTTCAGAACTGCCTTTTCTAATGTCCCATATAAATTGGACGCAAACTTGTTCTAGCGCTCTCATGTCTCAATTGTCTTCTTTGTTCTTCATTGAACATCACAGCCATTCGCTGCTTGTAGGAGTATTACTGAGCTAGGATTTTCGCGGGGTGCCTATCCTTCTGCAGTCAATTTCTATAATCCGCTCGTCAACTTTTGTGTATTCGGGACTTTAACGAATGTATGTAGACTGACGACAGCCCATGGGGCGTGGTTAGCAATTTTGTCTTTAGTCCCATCTCCTACTCTCTATCTGCAGACAGTCTGACCACGCCAAAGGAAGAGAACACTCCCCAAATGGTACCCATGTAGTCCCTAATATAGCCTTAATGACACGTTACGACGACGATTCTTACCCCCCAAATTTTTGTTTGTGATGGGTACTGTTTTTTGGCTTACCAGGGCTGATGTAGGGACCATTCCCCCCTATGGGGACAATAGAAATCGTCCGCCGTTATGCACGATTTGCAGTTGTAACTGTTAACTTTCCGCACACGTAATGCAGATGGTTCATTTCCCAACTCCAGCGATCTGGAACCGATTGGCAGTATCCACTAATCGGTCTTTCCTCTCGGACATCATTGCTATGGCCACTGTATGGTAACGGAACGTGGCAATGGATGCATCATCGACCACTTGCACCACCTTCCAAACTTTGGTGATCTTTGATACGGGAAATCAAAATAGGTGGTGGGTATAAGGTTTTACACTATACCTGTAAATATTTACTAGACCGAACTTTCATTGATAAGCTTCACGGTTGTCTATCGGGTTACAAGGGACTGTCTGTATTTGGGTAGGATTATTAATAAATATATTGAAGCTTTATCCATGCACAGTCCTGCACATTGGAAAGCTCACCGAAATATGGGTAGCGTGGTACGTGAAAGATGTACTGAAAGTGACGTACCTCGTCTTCATAAGAAATGGCTTTTTCTTTTGTGGATGCAAAATATCCATTGTGTTGCGTTGGTTCATTTCATTCTAGGCAGCGCCTTCGAGTAACAACAGTTGTAGGTTGATGCAATATCATATTGTAGCATATGTCACAATGACAGCCTACCAGTTATAATATAGCAGAATCTGCCGTCACAAAGCGCCACTTTCCAATTTAGCTGATCCATGGTTTCTCTTGTGGCCAGAAAACGGGGCTGGAAATTAGACATACATTTAGATCCCGACTCCGTGAGATATTTGGATATTCGGGCACTTCAGTATGTGTATTAGAATAAAGTGGTTTCCGAAGGAGAAAATATACCGTGTAGCTTCCCATTCCGAAACTGTATATATATATATATATATTTATCGAATTTGTGGCGCCAGGAGTGCGCATGGAAACTCTTCGTCGAAGAGTCCACAGAAGAACCATAACTGTGATTTGTTAGTACTTCAGTCATTTGGGCTAAGCCAACCTTAGGAACGAGGGCAGAATACCCCAGAATATACAACTGTATATATAGAAGTAGTAAGCAGTATCTGTGTGAGTGAACAAAATTCACCCGTGGGCACACGACCGGTTTCGCAGTTATTGTCGCTCGTCAGGTATGCCTACCCGATGCTCTCTTGTCCAAACGTCCTTGTACTTGTAAACTCCGAATTGGTGCGTCTCATCAGAATCGCATTTGTGGCGACGAAGAGCTTCCGTGCACACTCCTGACGACACAGGTTCGATTCTGGTGAGACATACCAATTTGGAGTGTACAAGTTTAAGGAAGTTTCGACAAGAGAGTACCGAGTACGCATACCTGACGGGCGACAGTAACCGCGAAACCGATCGTGTGCTCCCGGGTGAATTTTGTTCACCCATACAGATACTGCTTACTACTTCTATATATACATATGTATATATATATATATGTGTATATACATGTACAATATACTTGCTTGGAAACGAGCATGGTGCCGAGGCCACATGTAAATGGAATTTTGCAGGAAGTGGGTAAAGTTTGGGGATATAATAATAAGCCACGACAAACCAGTTGTCTTTTCGTTTTCAGCGTACGCGTTTTTTGATCTTTTTGGTTGTTTTCGGATTTTTTTTACAAAGGACGAGTTCTGCCGACCGGTCATGCAGCATTCGCTACACTAACATCGGCTGTGAACCACATCTTCCAGCGTCTCTTGGGCCCCAAACAGGAAGCCGAGAAGCACCCACCAATGCCAAAGCCGAGACTAACTTTTTCATACCTCTACACCAAGTCAGCCTGACCGCCACGTCGCCTTTTCCAGCCTTGCCCAGCCCGTTCATAAAGAGCACTAAAAGGTATCCAATGGGTAGGCGTACGCGATGTGAGTGCAACCCACCAAAGGCTATGCGGAGCGATTATTTCAGTCAGAAGATGACTGTCTGGACTAAACACACCGCGGTACACCTCGTAATTGCTAACCTGCTGTCCCCACCGGACTCGCGCAAAAATTCGGAGACATCGGCGGTCGAAAGCCAAAAGTCGCCGGACATCCTGAATACCGCAAAGTAGAATACTGCGAACTGCCTCATTGTACACCCTTCTCTTGGAGGAAAACCAGATATAATGAGGACGGCACAGAAGTCACAGGTTTGCAAGAGCTGCTCTGGCTTTCGCATTTTGTGGTGTGACCTCCCCAACAGCCCCGCCAGGCGTGATCAGACTCCCGAGGTACTTGAAGATATTGACTGCCTCTGCCCGATTACTGCAAAGGGTGAATGCAGGCACAGACTGCTGCTAGTCCTGAAGAAGCACATTGCATTTTGAAGGAGCAAAGTACATAACCTACCTATGGATCTCAATTACCAATCGATCTAACGTGTGTTGAATCGCCTGTGCATTGTCACTCAATAAGATGATATCATCGGACAAAGAATGACGGACGAGAGTAACTTTGGCGGTATTAGGATCAGGCTAGTAAAGCTATGACTATCCCGACCTCTTTTTTGAAGATGAGATAACAACCGGCTCCTGCCAGGTGATATCCAAAATGTTTTGAGGAGAAGGAGTAGTTCGGTTTACCCGCCATTTTCCTTAGTTTCGATGCAGTCACTATTACCTCCTTTATACATCGTCATCTTACATCCTCATCATCGTCCATCCTTATCATCATCCATCCTCTTCATTATCTTCGTCCTCCTGCCCCTCCTGCTTCTGCTCCTGCTCCTGCTCCTCCTCAACCTCTTCATCAATCATCGTCATCATCAACCCTTTACCTCATCATGAATCATCACCATCACTATCATCATCATCACCATCATCATCATCAGTGATCGTCATCATCAATCATCCTGATCATCATTCATCGCCATCGTCATCAGCCAATCATCCTCCTCATCTTCATGATCATTGTCACTCAGTTATCGTCATTACCAATCATCATCATCAAACAGTCATTTTTATCAATAATGATCATCACCATCAATAAATCAACCATCAACATCATCCATCTTCATCAACTTCATCGTCAGAAATCAATCATCTTCACCTTCAACCAGCATCATTTTCAATCAGCCATTTTCATCGTCCGTCACCATCATCATAAATCTTTTACCCCCCCTCCTCGTCCTCATCATTCAAGCACCCTCTTCATTAATCGACATGACCATCACTAAATCTTCCTTGTTGCCACCCATCATAATCATTTATCAATCATCCATTTCACCAGTCCTCATCGAAAATCAGTCATCATCATTGAATCAAATCATGATCAATAATCGTATTTGCCCTCATCGTGAGTCATCAATATCATCAATCGTCAATCAATTAGTCGTCCTAATCATCACTCATGATCACCATCAGTCAATCATCGTCATCATCCTTCAGTCTCCCTCATCGGTCGTCCTCATCATCAGTCATAATCACCATCAGTCAGTCATCCTCATCATCCATCATCAACATCACTATCCATCACTATCATCGATCATCGGCATCACCGTCTTGAATCAATCATCCTCATCGTCACTAATCATCCTAATTGAACCCTGCTCGTCATCACTCATCATCATCAACAATCAGTCATCCTTCTCAACAATCATCAACACCATTAATCGGTCATCCTCGTCATTTTCATCATCAATCAATCATCGTCGTCAACATCAATCAATATTCTTCATCATCACTCATCATCATCGTGATCAATCGACCTTATACTCATCATGAGTCATCATCATCATCAATCACTCATCCTTATCTGCAGTCAGCGTCACCGTTACTCACTTGTACTCATCGTCAATCACCATCATCAATCAATCACCCTCGTTATTACCCATCATCATCATGATTAATCAGTGATCCTCATCGTCAGTCCTCGTCATCATAAATCAATCCCCTTCATCATTGTTCATCATCATCATCAGTCATTCATTCACATGATGAATCATCATCAATCAATCATCCTTATCATTAGTCATGATTATGATTATCGAGCAGTCATCGTCATCACCGATCAACATCACCATCATCAGCCAATGACCCTCATCGTCAATCGTCATCAGTCAACTATCTTGATTACGCATCGTTATCACCATCAATCACTGACCGCCTTCATCACTCAATCTTCCTCATTATTATCCATCATCATCATTTATCAATAATCTTTTTTATCAGTGCTCATCATCAATGAATTGTTCTCATCATCGTTCGTCACCATCAGTGAATCAACTGCCAATCAAGAATCATCATCATCATCATCAACATCAATCAGTCAACCTCATGATCATCAATCAACTTCATCATCAATCATCATCATCATCATCATCATCATCATCATCATCATCATCAATGAATCTTCCTCATCATAAATCATCATCATTAAACATTCGTCCTCATCGTCATTTAAAATCATCATCAGTCAGTTATCCTCATCGTCAATCATCGTCATTGTCTTTAATCAATCATCCTCACCATCAGTTATCTTCATCAATCAGTCTTCATCATCAACCATCGTCATCAGTCAATCATCATCATCCATCACTATTATCATCACCAACCAATTATTCTCATCAGCATTGGTGGTCGTCACCAATCTTATATCGTCATCCTGTTCAGCACCATCATTCATTCTTCCTTATCATCAATCCCCATCATCCTCAATCAACCTCCCTAATCACCATCGATCACCATCCTTTACTAATGACACTTTCCACCGGTACTCATGACCATGAATCATTCATCCTCATCATCATTCATCGTCATCATCATTGTAGACCGTTTCACCTACCTTGGTAGCTGCGTGTCAAACGGTGGTAGCTCGGCAGTGGAGGTAAATACGCGTATATCGAAGACTCGGGTAGCTTACGCTGGACTGAAACGCTTGTGGAGTCGGCCTGATATTCCACTGAAGTTGAAAGATCGTTTGTACCGTGCCGCAGTGCACTCAGTTCCGTTGTACGGTTGCGAGACGTAGAGTATGCGTGTCGGAGATGTTCGTCGGTTAGAGGTTTTCGACCACCGATGTCTACGTAATGTGGCTAGGGTTGGGTGAAGTGACCGGATGAGTAATGTAGAGGTCAGGAATCTAGTACTAAGTGTCGGCTGTCAGAGCACCTTGTTTCATCGTATGAAACTTGATAGACTACGCTGGTTTGCTCACGTGTTGCGTATGGCGAACACTCTTCCACTATACCGTGTCCTATTTTGTGTTCCTCACAAGGAATGGAAGAAGCCATGTGGAGGTCAACGGATGACGTGGCAACGTGAGATGAGAAAATCTACGGCGAACTTAGATAAAATAGGTGTCTCATGTCTTCGTGGTTGGGGTCCGAAAGACTCTTCATCTAGTTGACTGGGGACACTGAAGGATATCGCGGACAGTGGAGATTCTGTTATCATTTTCTATCGAATCACTTGATTGAAACTGTGCGTTTGTACAGTTAGACTGTGTTCCGCGTGTTGGCTGCAGCAGGATATTGTATAAGTCCACTCCCTTTTTCCCTTGGATATTTGCTCTTTTTATAGAAACGTTTGACTCTGAGGAAAAGGTAGCGGTCAGTGAGGCTTGCCTTGCTGTTTAACGCTGAACGATGATGATGATGATGATGACTGTCAGTCAATGATCCTCATCGTCAGTCATCGTCATCATCACTCAGTCATGCTCATCATCCTCATTCAGTGCACCTCATCGTCATTCATTATCATCACCAATCAACCTTCCTCATCATCATTCATCACTGTCATCAATGGTCATCATCCCCACGATCAATCGGCACCATCACTACTCAGCCATCCCCCTCACCAACCATCGTGATCATCAACCATCATCGTCACCACCAATCAATCATTCTGTTCGTCAGTCACCATCATCAATCATTCCTCCTCCTCTTCCATCATGATCGTCCTCAGTCAATCATTCTCCTCGTGAATCATCATCGTCATTCAGTCATTTTCGTCATCTTTCGTCGTTACCGTCCGTCAGTCATCCTCATCATTAATCTTCGTTATTCAGTGTTCTTCATCATTGATCACCATCATGATCACCATTCAGTCATCCTCATCGTCAGTCATCATCATTATATATCAATCAACCTCATCATCAAAATTATCATCATCAGTCACTCATCCTCATCATCAACCATCATCACCATCACTCAGCCATCCTGCTCACCCATCATCATCGACAATTAGTCATCATCGTCAATCACTCATCATCGTCATTCAGTCAGTCTTCCTATTCATCAGTCATCACCATCGTCGTTAATCAGTCATCCTTGGCATGGATCATTATCATCAATAATGGTTCAACACAAGTTAGCGAACAAGCTCGTTTTCAGTGATTCGTACTCATGCCATTACATCACTATATGTTTGGAATAAATTCACTTTAGAAATGATTGGATTAGTCAGATAAAAATATTGGGTGGGGATGGGATTTGTGGTGTTACATGCATAACTCGAATACCCAAGAACGTGTTGTGTTAATTGTTTTGTTGTGTTGGGTTTGCATTAGGACGGAGGATAGGCCAGGGGAGTTGAAGCGCAACTACAAATTGTTTTTGAGAGCACAGTGGAGGATTGTGAAGACGGATTACGACAGCTTCCTCACTTTGCCAACCCGGATCGTTGACCTCTGACCTTATACAGGGCTCAGAAAGCTTGCGTCACAGTCACGATGTGGTTAGTCTGTGCTGGATGTGAAACGACTGCGCTATTAAGTGACTTAATTGTTCCAGTGCCCAACCATACGGGGTGGTGCTCACGGATGCGTTCAGACAAGCGTCTGGTCGTGCGGCCGATGTACATTGTCCCACAGGAACATGTGAGTGAATAGATACAAAACGAGGCTGCAGAATCAGGAACTTTGTCTTTCAACCGTAACGACACTACGGGGCAGGATTTGAAGAGGATTCGAACTTTGGCTGCGTAAAAGTTCTTATTGATAGCGCTAGTCAGTCTTCGTCGTGCTATCTCTGCTAGCGTGTCACATTTGAATGGCTGAGATAAGTATATTGGCTTTCTTTCCACCGTCGCCCTCCTAGGAACTTCCTGTTCTGTCTCCAGTATCATACCGATTAATCTAATTGAGAAGCCGTTTTCGGTGAATACTCTTCTGACTGTCTGCAGTTCAGCCTCAAGAGTATCTTCTTTGCATATTCTTTTTGTCCTGGCAGTGGGACATCTAATTGGGTTCCTCTTCACATTAAGAGGCACAAAGCTGTAGAAGTTGATGCATTGCCCATTCCACGTGTCTTTCCTGTGTACTGATCGCCAAATTGAGCCGTCTTCTCGACGACTTAGTTGTACATCTAAGACTGCTATTTCATTGTTCAACTCCATCTCTGTTGTGAATTTCGCATTTGCGTGATCCGAGTTTAACTTATTCAACAGTTGGTTAGTTTTCATCGAGGGGTTGAGTACACAGATGTCATCCACCTAACGGTTGTATAAGTAGAGCGATTTTATTGACGACTCGAGTGGCCCACGTTTCAGCTTTGCCATGAAAATTTCAGCTAGTTATGGACCGACTAGGAACCCCATTGCTGCGCAGTCCTTTTGACGGTAAATTTGATTACTGAATTTAAATTGAACGTTGTAGGTACAAAAGAACAACAGTTGTTTCAAGTTTGCTATCGTCATTCCTCATGATCACTAATCAATTATCATCATCATCATTCATCAAAATCATCACGGGTCGTCATCCTCATCATCATCCATTATTGTCTTCAATCCATAATCCTCAACATCAATCATTCATCCTCATCATCCATCAAGATCATAGGTCATCCCCGCCTTCAATCACCATCATCCTCGCTGTCAATCGTTTACCTAAACCAGCCAGTAATTCTCATCAATCATCACCGTCATCAATGAATCCTCTTCATCATCAATCATCATCACCGTCATCATTCAGTCCTCCTCATTATCAGTCATCATCGCCATTAATCACTCATCCATATCATCAATCAATATCGTCATTCTTTCATCCTCGACATCAATCATTGTCCTCATCAATCAGTCATCCTCCTCATGAATCACCGTCATCATCAGTCAGTCATCCTCATCATCCCTCGTCAAGGTTCCTCGTCGTTTATGTTTACCATCATCCTCATCATCAGTTATTATCATCATTAATCCTCCTTATAAGGCGTCATCGTCATTATCGCGCGTCTTCATCATAATCGTCTTTCATGATCATCAATATTCGTCATTATCAATAATCATAATAATAATAATCATCATCGATCATCGTCATCAATTTTCATCGTCAACAATCATCATTATCATCAGCAATCTGCACCATCATAATCATCACTAATCATCATCATCATCGATAATGGTCAATTTCATCATCAGTGATCATCATTACCATCATCTACATCACCAATCATTATCACCAATGATAATCTTCACCAGTCATCAGCATCATCGTCAGTTATCATTATCATCATCATAATCATCATCATCACCATCCTCAATTATCATCATGGTCATCAGCTTCTAATGCTAAATCCGGACATGCCCCGCTGACTGCTGCCTTTACGCCAGTTACTTTTTTCAATAAGCGGACTCAGTTAATAAGGGGACAAGCATTCCACCTACACAGGCGGGATAAGAAAGGAATGCATCAGGCCGACGCCACGAGTGCATCAGTCTAATGTACGCCACTCGAGCCTTGCATATATCCTTACGCTTACCTCCCATATCGTGATATCATCATTATTCGCGCAGCTTTTCAGGTAAGTGAAACGGTCAACGGTCGTTAGTTCCTCTCTATCCAGTATCATGTTTGGTAATAATTTTGTCCATTCTTGTAAAGGTACTTTACACTTTGAAGGTGCAAAGCACATGCGGAATGGAGCTACCACCCTCGAGAGTCTGTCTAGTGCACGTTTCGCGTGCTGCCTACACAAGGTCGTCTGCGTAATCTAGTTCACACAGCTTTTCCTCGTTGTTAGTTCGATGTCTGCATCTTCGAGATCTCCTAGGGCATGCTCCATTACCTCGTCTATAGCGACGCTAAGCAAGAGTGGCTAGGTTGGTTACCCTTGTCGAACAGCGCTAGTGGTTTCGCGTGAACGTGATAGTTCACCGCATACCTTCTCGCGACCACGGGTATGCAAGTACAAAGCTCGCATGAGGTTCAAAAACATTTCAGTCATGCCCTTCCGGCGAAGAGCACTGAATAGTGCTGTCCGGCCTGCTGAGTGGAACGCGCCTTTCAAGTCAGGGAAAGCCACGATTGTGTGGGTGGCGGCGGTGTGTGGCGCGATTCGCGTAACTGACAAAAGGTGAAAATCTGGATGCAACCTCGATCTGGACGTGATCCGATCTGCTGTTCGCGGATGTTACTGCTCCGACCCGGTGTTAAACGGGGCAGCATTATCAAAGCTAAGACCTTAGTAACTATCGGGATTAAACTAATCCATTAATGATGGCTGCAGTCATTCCTTGTGCTCTCCTTAAAGATCTGTACAATGGGCGACTCATCGCATTCCAAATATCACAAATCATGGAGGCGGGTGATTTCATCAAGTCTTCTCCATCTCATTTGCAATGAACTGGGTGGAGTTCGTCGGGCCTACTGTTTTTCTTCTCTTCAGCAGTCGAATGTTCGACTCTGCTTCCAATTCCGTTGGCGTGATCCAGACACCCAGGGATTCGCAGCAGCAGCAGCACACCGCCAGCTCAACTTATCTTTCAGTTATTCGGCCCAACGGTCCCGCCTTTGCGGGAATGAGCTCACCGTTTCTAACGCACACGACTTCATTAACCGAAGTTCGCCGCCCACCGCTGGCGCGCATAATTTTAAACAATCTTTGATTGTTACCTTGAAGCGGCCGCTATGTCTATGTCTTCGGCTACCTTAATCTTCCAGTTTTCGCGTTCTTTTTTAAGGTTTATGGTCATTTTACACCGCAGCGGGCGACGCACCTTATTTACCGTCCTGCATTTGAGGAGCATTGGTGCGCGGCCATCTAGACCGATTATTGAAGTGCTCAGCCCAACTATGGAGCCTTTAGTGTCTATCATGTATGACCTCCCCATTTCTATCGTAGACAACTTACCTGACTAAAGTTTAGCGCCCACTAATGTAGCGTTTTAGTTCGAAATATCTTTGGTACTTATCAGATGCAGTCGCGACCTCCGTTTCACGCTCATTAAGGCTTGTTGTCACCCGATGCCAAAGGTGTCGTTGCATTATACTTGCTTCCTTGTGCTTAGGGAGCTGATGTTGCTGCTTCATTAGATCCAGCGACCCTTGCGAAATCCAGTGTCTTTGATGAACCCTAGATCTAGGATCACAGGCGAAACCTGTTTTCAAATGCATCGCCTACTTGCTTTAATTCCAGTGCTCATCTACAATGTTGCTAGTCGAAGTTCTTAGTTCCTCGGATAGTATCCTCTCGTAACTGGTGCGAACAGTCAAATCAGACATGTTCTATTGTCAGCCAAGCTTGCGGTCTGCCTCGACGACCGTTGAGCTGCAGAAAAAATCTTATTCAAACTATCGCGTGGTTTGGTTTGACGTACGTTGCCCAGTGCCATCTACAGTTCTCTGCTGAACTGCGCCAACGGTAGCTTATCGCGATGTGGTCGATCTGACTCAGACTGCCTGTCGAGTTAGAGCGTCATGTCGCTGTGCGACACGAACTGTGTGGAAAATTCGTGCTAGACAATGACAAACTATTGCCTTCCCGAAATAGGAGAAGTTTGTTCTGTTTATCTGCATGCTGAACTAGCAAAGCACAGAGCCAACCAAAAGGGCTTTCGATGCACCGAGTTTTCCAACTCGTGCATTAAAATTACCTGCTAGCATTACAGTGTCGGGGCCGTTGCTCTTCCGGACAAGAGTAACGAGTCAGTCAAAAAAGTCGTCATTTTGCTTATCACCCCTACAATATTCTGGGACGTATCATCATCGTTCAGCGTTAAACAGCAAGGCAAGCCTCACTGACCGCTGCCGTCCCCCAGAGTTACACGTTTATATAAAAAGAGTGAATATCCAACGGGAACAGGGAGTGGACCTACACAGGCGGGAAAAGACAACATACTGCTGCAGCCAACACACGGAACACAGTCTAACTGTACAAACGCATGCAATTTCAATCATTCTGATTCGATAGAAAGTGACAGCACGATCCCCACTGTTCACGATTCACTGCCATATCCTTCAGTGTCTCCAGCCAGCAAGTCGATGAGTCCTTCGGACCCCAACCACGAAGGCGTGAGATATCGACCTTACCTAAGTTCGCTGTACATTTTCTCATTCCACGTTGCCACGTCATCTGTTGGCTTCCACATGGCTTCTTCCATTCCTTAGGAGGAACACAAAATAGGGCTCGATATGGTAGACGAGTGCTCGTCATACGCAACACGTGAGCAAACCAGCGTAGTCTACTAAGTTTCATACACTGAAACAAGCTATTTTCAGAAGTGACACCCAATACCAGATTCCTAACCTCAATATTACTCACCCGATCACTCCATCCAATCCTAGCCATACTATGTAAACATCGGTTGTCGAAAACCTCCAACCGACGAACATCGCCCACACGCATACTCCATGTACAACAGAACTGAACGCACTGCAGCACAGTACACACGACCTTCCAAATATCAGGCCGACGCCACAAGTGCTTCAATCCAGCGTAAGCTGCCCGAGCCTTGGATATACGCATACTTACCTCCAATCGCGAGCTACCATTGTTAGACACGCAGCTACCAAGGTAGGTGAAACGGTCCACAATCGTCAGCTCCTCTCCATCCAGTATCAAGTTCGGCGCTGCTGTCGTCCAGTCCTGTAACAGTACTCTGCACTTTGAAGGTGCAATGCACATGCCAAACCGAGCAACCGATCTCGACAGTTTATCTAGTGCCCGTTATGCATGGTCCGCAGACTCGAACAGGCACACAACGTCGTCTGCGTAATCTACGTCGCATAGCTTTCCTCCATTTCCCAGTTCCCCTCCTACAT
>LUCM01004829.1:0-21037 GCA_008360955.1 Fasciolopsis buskii
ACCCCAAGAGAATTGAACGGGTGACAAAATGGACACAATACAACAACACACAGAATTCGCATATCTTAGAGTGTGACTGATGTGAAATGCAAACAGGACAATTTCCTTGAACCATCTCCAGACCATATTAATGTTAATGTATGCATGAATAACTGAAAACGAGCTTGTTCGCCACGTTGTGTTGTTCTCAATAAATCATCCTGTATAGCTCGTTGGATCATGGAGGCACGCAAGCCGTCACACCACGTCTGTGATGTCTACATGGTCTGCGGTCCGGCAATTGCCAGTGCATGCGTGACATCAGTAGTTTGTTCCCAATGTTCGCTCTGAATCTGAGCATTTCGCTCTGCCCATATTCGCTGGAACCCGGGTGGACAATCAACGTCTACAGGCATCTGCTCAGGATGTGTGGTTTCTGTGTCGGTGCAACCACAGACTAGGTATAGACAAACGCGAGAAGAGACCAAGGCGCGACTTGGGTATACAAAAGTGGACCGGTAGTGACGTTCGGAATTAATCTGTACAGGTACTGAGACAACTCATCTCTAGCTCCAAGAAAGTTGTGGTCACTGAACCCATACACAATTGCGAGTGTCAAGTAACAATGTCTCTGTTGATTAGCATTGACGTGCACAACTGTACAAAAGTTACCGTTGAGTGAGATCTGGCCCCATTGACCAGGCTCGACATCCCCATGAGCATCAAAAACCACACCCAGGGGGGAAGAAAAGTGAAGCGAGGCTAAGGTTGGACTTGAGCTACAAAGTGTAGCTACAGAGATAAAATGCTGTATGCGAGATTCGGACACACAGAAACTGTTGATCTTAGCAGGTTCAAGAACCTATTGCAAACACAAGGCGATCAAACGAAATGAGCGTTTAACCTAAGTAGAGCGTTCAGCTAATGTGCTCTCCCAAATTAGTCTCGTCAGAGGGGTGAACCGAGCACCCTTCATTCATAGAATCTGCCATGGTCCCGTTATTCGGAGAACAGAAGTTGGTAAAATTCCCAAAACGGTGTCGATGTACGGGCGAGAGATACCCTGCGGCTGTCTATTTTCAACCGGTCAACAGCAGGATTAGCAGTTACTACGTAATCACCCGTCGTAGTGTCTCTTGACAGTAGAGTTTACAAATTCTCGAATCCGAAATTGGTCTAACAACAGATCATACTGCACGTACATGCATGCGCAAGAACACAAACACACTATCCCGCATCACTGTTTCCCCTTTTATACATCAACCTTTCCGTCGACCGACTGAAGTTTCCGCTTACACCTTGTCCGCCTGCTGAAAGGCGCCTAGTCAGGTATGGATTAAGATCACATTTCCATGTTGCATGCCGAATTACATTCGCCTTGGTAACCAGTGTGTCACTGTTTGATCTTTATTTTGATTAGTGCACTGGCTAACGCTGACTGATCCTTTTCACCTGATGGGCTGAACTCAATGTAGCCTTGTTTCGCCAGCGCACTACCGATCCTAAATGACCGTATGGGTAAGCTGAATTTATTCCCAACGTGAGTGACAGATTAGATTTCACCAGAAATGATTCGCCGTGCATTATGAAACTTCGGCTATCCACAAAGGGCTACATATATATCGGCTTGAAAACAAGTATGGTGCCAATGCAATAACATGCAAATGCTCCCGAAATGGGCCACGAACAACTCAAACAATGACCACTAGACTATCTCAATCGACTCGCAATGGTTGTCGAATTTCATCACGTGGTACACTACCTGTTCGTTACCGAATTTCCATGGCTACAGGCTGTTGAAGGGGTCTAATCGACTCTCATAATAGGCCATTTCCCAACGGGCAGCCTAAGAAGGACGAATATTGAACAAGGCCTTCCTTTCATAGTGCAAGCCTGCAAACGTGAACAGAACGACTGGAATCCGAATCGCTTATCGTGGTCACCAAAAAGCAAATACCAAACTCCAAGAAGTCGTGATGAGTAAAAAAACTTCTGAAGCCGTGACTGCGACACGACCATCCGGTTCCAGTAAAAAACAGGTGAATGAAATTCGACATTGTCGTTTAGAATGCATGCTTATGGAATAAAAAGGGATTCCTACACTAAGCGATGAAAATTCACAGCGGTTCGGAAACTTTCGTTACGACAACAGCAAGTCGTACACACTTAATGAGAAATTTAAGTCGAATTACAAGTCAACACTGCGTTCCGAATCACGCTAAATCAGCTGACATCCTATTACTGTCATAAGTAACCTCAATTAAGTTGCAGTCTAATTCCAAATATGATGACTTTAAACTTGATTAAGTTTCACTACAGTATTCCCCGTAGTTACCCACCCTCAACATATAGTTTTTTAGCTCCCATTCATTGTTCTCAAATCCATTAACGATATGTTTACTAAGCGGCACAACATAAAGCTCTGAAGTATTGGAAAACATTTTGAAAGTTTATTCTCAAACTACACATTTACAAGTCCGCTTTCGCGAAATTACTATTAATAAAAGTTGGACAATGGCAGTCATAAGAGGCGCAGTTAAAAAGGGAAATACTCCGAAATACGATGTGGCAAGTAGCTCCAAGGGACTGACATTGGTGGGTTTTTCTTGTGGTTCGTTCACGCAAATCCACTAAATCATCTCGGCATCCCAATTCAGGGTTCTTGATGATGAATTGTATTTGTTGACTCTACTATCGCCAGCTGTTTCAGCTTTCACAACCACTAACTTAGTACCCAAAGTGTTCTGGTTTTGATTATTACCTCAAAGCACCGCCTACTCGAAATAAAAAAACGAGAAATAGTGGATTATCAACTCCAAGATTATAAGTTTAACAACTGCATGGTAGCTTATCCAGCTACCTTATACCGTTCACGAAAACCCACCTCCCTGATGACCTCTATTTTAATGGACTGTTGACATTTACCTACAGGCAAAAGTGGAAGGTCCACCGTGGCAGTGGGCCAACCAAACCGCTCTCTAAAACGCCCTTGCCAACGCGCTAGCCGACGTTTGTGAAGTTTAGGCGATGAGCTACGAATCCTCACTTCGTTTCCCTGGAAAATGATTGAGACTATTGCCGATAGCCGCAGTGTTCACTGCCCTATCCATAACAGTCATTTCTCAAGCTCTTGGTCAGTTGACGCCTCCGGGGTTTGCGCATCTGTTTTTCTGTTATTAGCAACACCAAGCATAGTGCGTGAATTACAACTGACTATTACTTCAGGGCTTTCTGACGTAACCACCACCCTAGTCCTGCGCTATCTCCGTTATCTAGATCCCAATATCTACTCAACGAGCTGTATTTAGCGACTCATGTAACATCGAAAACAACCGTGTTTGCTATTGTGTTCTCATGTTCCAAATGGGTATTTTCCAGTATCATAATGCATAGAGGCAAAACTCCATGAATGAAAGCTAAAAACCATACGTTAAGATTATATAACCAAGGAAAGAACTGTAGAAGGACCAAAGGAAGCATCGAAATAATCCGATAAAAACACTGTGATTAAGACATTGAGTAATAAGCGGCTAAGGTATTTCACAAGAGACCAAGTAGAGGCACAATGCACACAAAATCCACGATGAATGGCAAGATTCGAGATGTTCAGACATCTTATCAACATACATGGATACAGTCATTCACTCACCTCTTTTTTCGAACTGCAGCAACCCTTGATGCTCGTCTCCTGACTACAACCGGACGTTTTACTAGTGCTCGCCGTGCCGGTGGATCGTTTTGCTCCAATGAGGTAGTGGTACTTCCATGAAGGAGAGACATCAGATGACCAATGGGAAGACAAACGGTAAACGTCTGCATTTAATTTGTGCATAACACAAACCCCACCCCTACAGGTGCTTTAACTGGGAGAAATAAATATCTAAGATCTCATTAAGGATTGATCACGAAGCAAAAAATGGTGCGATCATACCATGCGTCCACGGCTTTCCAAAATCAACGCCCCCTGCAGGCCAATCAAAATGTTTAGGATCATTGAACAATATGCAGGCGCGCTGCCCCCTCGCAAAACTGCGTCAGCGTCTGTACCCAACAATGACAGTACCGGATCAGGAATTCCGCGCGCACCTGTTCACTGACAATGTCGCTCATAAACACCAACCGACCCCTCGGAGGTCGTTTGTACTACATCAACTTTTCGCGATCTGCCACTCCCTGAGAGTAGTTGGTCAGTTATACTTTTGGACGACCGATCACTGATCTTGAAAAACTAAAAAAACATGGAAACCTTGTAGCGTGACTTTCCTGTTTCCTATAGTCCCATGTTTAGACAGACACTTTATTTTCAAGAATCATGTAAATTCAAAAATCTGATGAATATACCTGAAATTTAAAACAGATCCCATGATTTCACCATATCGCGTAAAAGTATAGATTAGTTTTGTTTCAAACTAACGATGGTAAGCCTGAGGAAGAGAGTTCGTTTGAAAGAGTATCCGTCTTGATGAATTATACTGTAAAGTCACAGCAGTACGTTAACCAGAAACAACGGTACTTTTCATGGTATGTACGACGCACGAGTGCATGAATGACCGCTACGACTCACTACTACACGAGGGTAAGGAAACAGTCATTTATGCGGAATGACTGTATAAATACCTCATCAAGGTATCAAAGGCAATGGCACTACTGAAAAACACCCCAGTCGACACACAATTTAGAATCTACCGTTTTAGCAGGACGAAGTTTCAACTCAATGTGACGGTAAAACACAGGCCGCAAAAGCTAACGGATATAAGCAACAAAAAATAAAATTTCGGTCAACAGGAAGAAACGAGAAATAAACTTGTGGAAATTTTGCTCACATCAATGGTCCATCCAGCCTTCGAACGCTGGTTTGGGGCTCTTCGGGGAAGCTAACAAACGGAAGAAGTGTGTTTATTACGGATGAGTTCTCTCTCAATGATGATTGGTACTCAATTGGAAAAATACGCGCGTGGAACCTCATGTTTTACCCAGTTTATTAGTTCACATCACGTTTGATATTTTATTCCTCCGCTTCGGAATCCCGAAGTGTTCTTTAGCTATTTAGTAGCACGCTGAAGGTAATGACTGGTTCCAACAGACAAACAATTTTAGCCATTGTGACTAAACCCGCCACGATATAAAGAGAACCGTTCTTTAGCACACAGGAAACCACTGCATGGAATTAATAAATTATAAGGTTAATTTGTAAAACTACCAGTTTGGCTTCATCATCATCATTATCGTTCAGCGTTAAACAGCAAGGCTAGCCTCAATGACCGCCTTTTCCCCACGGTTACGTGTTTCCATAAAAAGAGTGAACGTCCAAGGGGTTCAGGAAGTGGACCTACACAAGTGGGACAAGGTAAGATGCCGCTGCAGCCAACACATGAAACACAGTCTAACTGTACAAACACACTCTTCTAATCATTCTGATTCGATAGAAAATGACAACACAATCGCCACTGTTCGCGACTCACTGCCATATCCTTCAGTGTCTCCAGCGAGCTAATTGAAGGGTCTTCCGGACCCCAACCAGGAAGACGTGAGACACCTGTTTTACCTAAGTTCGCTGTACATTTTCTCATTCCACGTTTCCACGTCATCTGTTGACCTCCACATGGCTTCTTCCTTTCCTTGGGAGGAACACAAAATAGAGCACGGCACGGTAGACGAGTGTTCGTCATACGCAACACGTGACCCAACCAGTGCAGTTTGCTAAGTCTCATACGCTGATAACCGCTATACCACGGAATAACAAGAGATGATAGTTGCTTTGCCAAATGCATATAGTTAATCAACTGACTTTATCGGTGAAAGTTGAGTGCTCCAATTTCCTTAAGCGGGACAAGAATAACATTGGTGAGAGTGCAAGAGACTTCATACCCGGCCCTACTGAAGGTCGTGAGAACACTGACCGGTCATTGACGTAGTAAGTTTGACAATGAGGCGCGCTTCTTGATCAGGTACAATCCGGGAATATTTTACCGGTCGAAAACTTTAAGCTTGCATCTAGTCTGCATCTAATTGCTCATTGTTGGGCAGTTGCATCGCGGTTTTATTTCCACTATTACTATTTTGAATTTTGTTCTTTAGAGCTTGCCTCACCGGTTCCTTTTCCTTTACTTTTGCCCGTTTACCCCGGTAGATCAATTGAGAATGATATGGGCGGCCATTAAATACCGCCTCTTACCACACTGGTATACAGACACATTCACATCCGGACACAGCAAAGTGCGACTGAACGCGCACAACTATTCAAAGTTATAGTTGTATAGTTACTGCCACCAAATCAACCATCATCTTGATTTCCGGTCAAAATGGGAATAATTTCACATGATACACTCACTTCGTGGCAAGTTTCCGTTTACGCAGGGGACGTCTAAAGGGGGAGGTTTGGTTATCCGAGAGAATTCCATACAAAACATACCCTGCCTGAACTGCACAATTCCGAATCACCGGTCTGAAACGAATGATGTAGGGGGAAATTATGAAAGATGACAGAAAGAGCAAAACTCTTACCGCTTCTGAATCGCCCGATTTTTGAAGCAAGGTCTACAATGGGAGAGGAAAATGAAGTAATACAAATAAAAGTTCAGTGGCTTACCGTACGCGAACGCACTTTTCCGTCGGGGTGCCTGTATCGGAACATGAAGATTCAGAACAAACTGGTCTATGAGTAGAATGAAGTTCTTGAAGTGGAAAATAAGTGATTTACGTTTCGGTAGTCACTGAGGGGCAGGGAGAAGCGGCAGATTGGTCGATCTGCGAATCCGTAGGGTTCACTCTGCATGTAGGAAAAGATGACTCCAACCGGAAAGAGCATATACCTACGTAATTTGCGCTGCTTCACTCAAAGCATCACTCCGACTGTAGTTCACTGACGGTCTGGCGATTCGACTTCAGGAAGGATCGGGGCACAAACCAATGAAAATTTAGATGTACTTACTACAAAAGACCGTGCGTACTGAGTTTGCTCACTTGGATACAGGTCAAACTAGTGGGAACGTTTGGACTGAGATGAGGTGAAGACATCGACTTAAGATAAACCGGAAACATACGCAATATCCCGTGAGACCACCTCTGCCGCATCGTCTCGTCTGCAAGAAAAAAAGAAAGCAGACCATGCGCTGTATAAGGTAAAATAACACGGTAATACGATTTATTGTACTACACTTGACGGAATCGTTTAGTTATGACATCGCTTGCGACGGCGTTGATTTTTAAAATTCGCTGTCCCAAATGTTTTCGCTACACCTAAAGTGATATACAGCAAAAGCGTGGACGCGGGAGTTGCGGGCGGAGGGGATTCCTAGATAACGGCTAGTATACTGATTTTCTTTCGAGGATAAACAGACTGGACAAAATTGGGTGAACGAGAACTCGACGCGCAATGTGAAGTGCCGCAATTAGGGGTCCGTTATTCTTAGACAACTTTTCCAACGTCGACCAGCCATGTGCTCACGGGATAGCTGGATGAACCCTGCATAAAAAGGAGTTTTCGCAACAAGCTCCGAATGATTGAAAAATGAGCCACGGGTAAGAGGAGAGACAAACAGAAGCAGCTGCATGGACACGGTTTGGTGACAACAGATTCGGATCGTCAACCAATCGGATGAACCTTCGCTAGACATAGTCACCATAAAAATCAGATGACAAATTAGTATTCCACATTAGAATGCAATATTCGAGCGTCAGAAGGATCCGGACTTTGCACAATGACGGATCAGACAGGTCAGAGAAGCCCCTTGTTCGGTACGGTAAACTAAGCTCGTGTGCGGTAAGGAAACTACAAAAGATATGAAAGGAAAGCCAACACAACGTAGCAGTGGATAAGCCAAGAAAATAAGTGGTCCGTGGAACAAATAACGACATAAGTAAAAGAAAAATTTGGGAGCAATTAATGATTTTTACGAGAATTATAAAGTTTTGGAAGTAGATTTGTTGGAGTCCCAAGAGGTTCAACAGTTAGAAATCCGGCGACTAAAGAGCAATTGCAATGGACGCCGTTCTCGGGCTAACAAGTGCGCAGCAAAAGAAAGATGACATGAATTCGACTGGGCGTCATGAAAAGATGATAGTTAATGAGGACAAGAAAGTTAATGGGTGTAGGTACAGAAACTTGAAGGGCCACCAGCATTCACGGAGAAGAGTTGCGACAAGATACCATTGACTCGTTCGTCGAAAACTTGCCATAAAACGAGTCGCAGGTAGTTCCAGTGTCACTAAGTTTGTCAGTATGCCTTTCTGGGATGTTGCGAAGATACCTAATAGTCGATGCTGAGCATGGCCGCATGTTCGATTTCGCAGCGTTAGATCGCTTTTGGTTACATCTCGATGGACCAGGATGACCACCATGTCGTTGATTAGTTATGCCTATGAAAGAAATCGCAATCACCGAATAAGCTGCCGCGGACAAGCAGTGGGAGTGTGGAAGACGTCGTGGATTTTGATCTGACAAGTTCTCTCAGTAAAATATCACAGAAGTCCGTTGGTGGCATTGTGACATAGCAAAAGTAGTTCTCACTCGGAAAGCAATGGTATTCTCTCTATATTTAAGGCGTACGGAACGAATTTTGCAGTCACCCGCTATCCTCTAATCCCGGAGAGCATTGAGCCCCTGACTTAAACTGATCGAAATGAGTATGAACTGGAATACCGGTTAACGAGCGCCCTGTTTTGCTCTGCTGCTCTGTTGATCAGATCTTCGGACCAAGGTTCACTAAACCAACACTATTTTGGGCTGTGCAGCCGGGTAGTACAAGGCTAGCAGATGAAGCACGTATTAGGGCGTACAATCGATGATGCGGAAGAACTGTGGAGGGTGTTGTGTGTCATAAACACGATATATATATATATATATGTATATATATATATATATATATATATGAACCCTTCACTATCGGAGTTTGTATATAAAATAGGTAATGATATGTGCAAGAGTGGAAAACATTCTCCGAAGTGCATGATCAGCTTGATGGATTTAGTCGCTCATCAAGAATAGATACACAGTATTTCTCAATCAAGTAATTTACATACCTGAACATTCATATTGTCAGTTCCTATCATATTTATCATCGCTTCATTGGACAAAGCATACCAACAGAGAAAAAATGAACAGACCAAGTGAACAAGGAGTGGACTAACAGCGGTAGAGTAAAAAAGAACGTCATGCTAGCCAACACTTGGAATAGGATCCAACTGCGCAAACGCACAATTTTCAATTAATCTGATAAGAGATGAAGTGGCTATACGGCTCGCTGTCATATTCTTTAATGTCTCCACCCAAATGGTTGGCGGATCTTTCGGACGATAGCCAAGAAGAGGTGAAGCAATTATTTTACCTAAGGGCGCTGTAGGTTTATTTACTCTACGTTCCCACGTCATCTGCTAATATCTGTTTTAGAAACCGTGTTCGTCATGGTCACCACCTCTAGCGCCTTCGGTCTTCTGGACTCTAGGCCAATCCCAGTCTATCTAATTAAGCATGAACGACCAAATGGGGCTCTAGCCGCTCAACACGTCAGTTTTTAGTCATAGTCAGACCGTTTATGTAGGTATATATAGGATAAACCTCATAGGCCGATTGCCCCCGTCTCTCGGCCAGATTGTTTTTTCTTTGATGTTTGCTTCGAACGCAGCCTTTGTTTGCCCCCGAGCGCATCAGAAAAACTAGACCGCTTTTCCCTTGTTTCGCAGTTAGGGCTCGGCATCGTGCCTTCAGGATTGCAGTCATTCAGATCTTTAGACCTTGCGTCATTCACCTGAGTGCCACCGGATTTGTTGGACGGTCTTCACTGTTACATAACTGATCGTACGGAGACAAAGCGCCTTTGCACCTCTGAGACCAGTCCGTAGTCTTGCTTCACAGCCTCCACGTAACTTATTCCATTCGGTGTCGCGGTACGGTAGATGGGTGTTTGCCACACTCAAAAGTGACAACAAACAAAGTCTACCCAGTCTGACATGGTGTGATAAAATACTCCCAACCGATTTCCAATACTTAATTTCTACACTACACTACTCACGCGATCACTCCATCCAGTATTACCGAAGCAACGTGAAAATCGATGAACAAAAAACTCCAAGCGACCAAAATCTACAGCAACAAAACTCCATATCTCGAAACCACAAAACAGAGCTGAGCACAATGCGATATGGTACACAAGACCCTTCAACTACAATGAAATAGCAGGTCAACGCCGCTTGAACCTCTGATGTACGTGTGCTCACCTACAATACCGTACTACCATTCTTCGTCATGCAGCTGCCGAGGCAACCGGAACGTCCAACAATGGTTAGTTTCTTTCCATCGAGTATAAGCTTCGGTATTACTATCGACCAGTCTTATAACCATCTTACACTTTGAAGGTGCAAAGCACATCTCTATTAAGGCTACGACCCTCGCGAGTCTATCTAGTGCACGTTGCGCTTGTTCCGTAGATTCGAACAAACGCACAAGGTGGTTTGCGTAATCTAGGTCACACAGACCTTCTCCATTTGCCAGTGCGATGCCTAGACCCAGATGACCTAAAACATCCTCCATTACCTCGTCGACGATAATGGAGAAATAAGAAATCCTTGCCGAAAACCGCTAGCCGTTTCGAATGAACCTGATAGCTCAGTTTACCCTTACGCGAATTCAATGCGCGCGAGCTTTTCTGGCACATCCTTCCGGTAAACAAAACTGAATAGCGTTTCACGGGCCAACTGAATTGAAGGTGCTTTTCAAGTAAAAGAAAACTACGACTGTAGGGCGACCTTGTGTGTGAGGGCTTTGAATAACTGCCGGAGTGAAAATCTAGGCGTTGCAAACTGGGTAGAATCTAGCTTGCTGTTAGCGGACGTTACGCGAACCGATAACAGAGGATACAGCATTATCGAAGCTAAGACTTTAGTAATGATCGGAACCAGACTAATCCCACGATGATTGCCAAAATCACTGCCTTCTCCGTTCTTGAAAACGAGTATAATCAGTGAATCACGAAGCAACGAGATAAGTGTTTTAGCAAAATATCTCCATCCAGTTTGAAAAATGAGGGAAATTTGTGGGGACTGGACGCCTTTCTCTTCAGTACTCCAATGTTCCACTATACTTCCACTTCTGCTGGGTGAAGGAGCAAGAGAGATCTCCTAAGGATTTACACGAATTCACTAAACGAAGTTCGCTGCCCATCGGTGTCACGTATAAGCTTAGGCAGTTTTTGACTTCTCCGAAGCGGTTGGTAATTCCATTTCTTAGGCCATCTTAAACCACCAGTTTTCAGAGTCCTTCTTAGAGTTCGTGGTCACTTGAAGCGGACTTAGTTATGCTTTGTTCAACATCTTACAGCTAATGAGCCGGTTCTTTTGCCCCATTAGACTCGACGACCCTGTGTGCGACGGATATAAGATAGTGGGCGAGATCTACTCGCAAGTGCATCGCCGATTTGACTTGATCCCATTGCTCGTATACATTGCTGTTTGTCAGGGTTCTTAGCTCGTCTGATATTTTATGTTCACAAATGGTGCGAGCAGCTGAATCAAAGAGACCTTGTAAGACCGCCTGGGTTTGAGATTAACGGCAGCTACTGAACTGCAACGAAAGCCGGATTCAAACTAATGCATAGACCGACTTTACGCACGTGGACTAGTTCGTTTTACAGTAGACTGCTGCAATATGGCCGATCTGACTCAGGCAGCCTGACGAAACAGAGAGATATGTCGCTGAGCGACCCGAACAGTGTGGAAAATTAGACTGTCTGCACAAAACTGGAGAAGCTTGTTACCCTTACTCGTATTCTGAGCGAGTAAAGCGCCACGCACAGCAAAACAAGCTTCTGATGCACTAAATCTTCCAACTTGTGCATTAAAACCACCTACAACTACTACAAAGTTGGAGCCTCTGCTCCTGCGAAAAAGAGTGATAAGTTTGTTATAAAATTGGCATTTGGTTTTTCAGCGCTACAGTTTGTTGCAGCGCATGCCGAGAAGACAGACAAGTTACGCCTAACACAGCTATACTTTCGGACATTGGCTGATCCCTGCAGTGTTACGACACAAGCGACTATAAGCTGAGGTTCCAGTCTGAAGGGGCAGTTTTAACCTTGTCAGATAAGACAACTCCTAAACCAAGCTGATCCGCAGATCGAGCCACTTCGTCTACCGAGATGAGCAGGAAATATCTTTAAGATATCAGGCGTAGCTATTTGAATTACACTACTCGAATCCCGATTTCGTATTCCACTGACGTATCAATCGCCAATGAGTCCACTGTCAACGCCAAACACGACTGCTGCATGAGCTCACACATTGGAGGAGCTGAGATTCGGAGGCTGATGAAACTTGTGATCTTCCAGATTGAAAACCACCTACAACACCGCTTGATAATGAACTGTTGCAAGTATCGGGCATATTATCAGTGCAAGCGTTATGGATAAGCAGAGCAGGAAAACGGAAAAGATCGCGGACGAAGGACACAGGCTGAGCAAAGAAGAGAGAACTCTGGTCAAAAGTGCGCTTAGCACTGCCTATCATGCTCGGTGCAATGGGCAGTACGGTCTTGATTATCCTGCACAATGACCGTTGCAGTACGGAAAGGTGTGGAATGGTGGTCGGGTACTTCTAGAGAGTCCAGCCGCTAAACATGAGAACGACTAGGGTTCCCAGCCAAAGCCTTTAAGTCTAACAAGAACCTGTCCGCAAGACAACAAGGAATGGTAGGAGACTGCTTAAACCGGGGACCAAAATGGTGGGCTACCGATGGCAGGTGGAAGTAGGTGCTCCAATGTGCAGCGAATGGAAGGCGCTTTGACTGCCGAACGCTCGCTTTTAGCTTGCACGAAACAATGGCGGTAGCCCCGAGTGGGCGGGAGATGACAGTGGTGAAATGTTGAGCACTACAAGCGTACAGCATTATCACATGCGTGATAAACTACTTGGGAGACTTACCTGCTTTGGGAACCTCTGGGAGAAAAATAAGTCAAGCCCTGAGGAACAATATCGGTAAGGACGGAAATTGATGTGGAAGCTTCCGAAGTAAAGCAACAATGATTTCAAGTACGGGGAGCTAAGTATAGCAAACCACCGGTTGTAATATAGCGACAAAATGTACCGAGGAGGGCAGAGGGCTGTGTCCGGTAAAGTTAACTAGGGATGCATTGCCAAATTAGTCCGATGAGTCAAGAGGATGCAGATCAAAAATACTTGAGTGGAGGGGATAAAAAGAAGCAAAAATAAGATCACGAGTATGGGCACAGTCGCCATTTCAATCGAGTATATATGTGGGAGAGCCAACCAGTTGAGAAAAATTGTTGACCAGTGTGTGTTTCGGCTTCGCGCTTTATGACCGAGGTGTTAGAGGAGTGTGCTATGGTCGATGACCATTCCAAGGTTTTTGGAACCGCAGATTTCATTCCTGCTACTAATTTTCCAAAAGAATCTATCCTTTTTTCAATATTTCGAAATTGACGTTATTTTAAATATTGCGCTTTTGAATATTTTTATATGTTTGCGAAATGATTCATAAAAGCCCGTTCTGTGATTGGCTAGTCCACACATCGATCAAGGCCACCGAACAAAACCACATAAACGATAGAGCTCACTTGAATTCGGACTTGTGTTGGTGGGTCACCAATAAACGCGCGGCAGTACTCTATGTTGATCTACTCTCTTCCGCTAGCGGGCTGGGCTATCTATTCGTATTTCGCGCCGCTTATTGTTCCGAGTGGCTGCTTATTCAAGGGAGCAGCAGATCTGTCCCATTCGTTGTGCGACTACGGGCCTTGAGTCTTGAGCCCGAACTTTTTGTGTCTCCAACCTCTGTGTGTGTGTTCGTGTCCTACTAGACTACAGGCTGTGTGCTCCTGGGATATCGCGCACTGCGAGTACTTGTGTCTTGTGCTTCAGTGTGCGCATAGACCGACCAAACTCGACAACATAAGAGTGTACTAGCCACTCGCGGTTAGGGACACATAAATCTGATAAGATAGTAAGATAACTTGAGGTCCGTAATAAACAAGCGTTTAATGCTTAGAAATAAAAGGTCGAAAATGGAAGAATCGGCAACGCTGCGTAACGATAAACGACAGAAAAGCGGTGATTGAAAGGAGTTGGAGTTTCAACTACATAAGGTGAAATTCATGATCGGGTAAGTCAAGATTTGGTATCCGGCAGATGGCAGCTGAATGATGAACAAAAGCACAAACACCTGCCTGGGGAAAAAAGAGGAGTGAAAAGTGCAACTAGGAAAATGAAAATATATGGTCTGATGAGAGCAAGACTTGATTGCCAGTCAAAAATACAGTAAAATGGGAAGAAGGTGGGGAAAATTGATGAAAGCAATCAACGTTGCAGTTTAGTCCACGAATGTTGTGCAGGACAGAGGTCCTATCGACATTTTGGTTGTATAATGATAATGCAAAAACGAGTGCGCGTGTAACTGTATATTGCCACGGTTAATTTGGGAGAAAACCAACAAACACGGTCCTGAGGCTTAGTGTGGCGAACCACATACAGCCCCAACAGATTGGGTGTGGTAGTGAGCCGGGCGACAACAGAGCCGTCCATCAAACCGAAAACATGTGCATCATTCGAGAACTGTGTGACGCATTCAAGTAACTTAATGAGGTAGTAAGAATTTCGAAAACAACTGCACATTTACCCCACAAGTGTTCAACTCAATTCCAGGATGTTAAAAATAGTTCGAAATTACTAAACCAGGGTCAGATGTTGTTAGGAGGCGGGGAGAACTTGTACTTTCCACAGCTGACTGGACAGTGACAACGAAAATTTTGTCCTTTTGTAAATCTAAGTGGAAGATAAGGGAAATCTCCATTTTCCACTAAATAGGCAAGTGGGGACTTTAGCAAACAACTGAGCGCGGTATTTCTGAACACCGTGTCCAATGTGTTCCCATTTGGGTGAACATTAGGAGGCAACTCGGACAGGTCGTTTAATTTTTCAGACTAATGGAAGTTTTAGCTGGTAATTAATATGAATAACAAGTGACTGATGATACCACTGTAACCAACGCCTACGGCTAGTTCCACTTTTTCTAAGCATCGCGCGTAATAACCTCCAAATCATATCCGCCCATAAAAGACGGTTAGATTTTTCATACAGCAGTTCTGACAGCAGAATGTCGAGTAAGTTACGTCTCTGCTTACACCCGATAACCATAATAAATACCTTTCCTCAGAAGCAACCAATAGTCGACCTCAGTCTCTCTCTCTGGGATTCACAACAAGGCGATATCACCCATTAGAAGACATCTCTGACCGTCACTTTGCTGTTAGATCCTTTTAACTGTGTACTCTGACTGGGCATACAAATTAGACAGCATGAGTCAAAATGCTTAAGTTTCGGCAGACTTCAAACTTAAATCACGAACTGTGAGTCTCTAGAGAGAAATACAACGCCCTTCAATATTGAGGACAAGGAGGAGCTACTATCCTAATGCTAAAACTCAAGGACAAGGGTAAAGTACCACCTCTTCTACTCAACCTGTCTCTTCTGTCTCCAACCCAATCGGTTTGCCCCTTCTGCCTACCCATAGTATCTCCATTGATAACACGCCCGATACTTCCAACGGTTTATTGTCAAGTAGTGTAGTAGGTGGTTTTCAGTCTGTTAGCTCACATTTTCTCAAGCCTCGTCAGCCTCTGAATCTTGATTCCTTCAATGTGCGCACTTTAATGCAGGCTGGCCAACAGGCGTGTTTGGCTCTGATAGTGGACTCACTTTCGATTGATGTCTGCTGCGTGAGTGAAACACGAATTCAGGATTCGAGTAGAGTAATTCAGCTAACTGCACCGAACGTCTCGTCAAGATATTTTCTTCGCACTTCAGGATACGAAGCAGCTCAAGCTGTGGGTCAACGCGGTATAGCAATAGTGTTAAGTGAGAAGGCTGAATCAGACCCATTACGCTGGATCCCGGTTAACAGTCGCTTGCGCGCCATGGGATTGCAGGGATCACTCGGCGTCCGGAAGGATAGTAGTGTTAAGCGTAGTTTATTTGTTATCTCGGCATACCCTCCGACAGACTGCAGCACTGACACAAAAAGACGACTTCAATGACGAACTTGTCACTTGTTCGGGAGAAAAACGCCTCTGACATCGTAGTGGTGGCAGGTGATGTCAATACACAAGTTGGCATACTTAGTGCATCGGAGTCCTGTTTAGGTGGGCGATGCGCCTTGCTTGCTCAGCGAACAGATAACGGGGAAAGAGTTCTCCAGTTTCGTGCACACAATTGTTTGTTCCTTTCTAGTACGAATTTTCGACACAGTTCGCGTCGCATAGCGACATGGCGCTCTAACTCGACAGGTGGTCAGAGTCAGATCGACCATATTGCAGTAAGCTACCGTTGGCGCGGTTCAGTTCAGAACTGTAGATCATACTGGACCACGTACGTCGAATCGGACCACGTGTTATTTTTAATGCAATTTATGCTACAGCTCAACGGCCATCGACGTAGGCAACAAACCCGACTGGCTGTCGAACGTGTCATTCGGCCGTTCGCGACAACTATGGGCGGAAACTAACTCAGGAACTAAGAACTTCGACGAGCATCAATGTAGACGAGCAGTGGGATCAAATCAGGCAGGCGATGCATTTGACAGCAGACTTTGCCTGTGGTCCTAGGTCCACTGTTCGTCAAAGGCATTGGGTCTTGCAAGGGTCTAATGGAGCAAAAACACCAGCTTCCCAACTGTTAGGAATTCAATAAGATACGTCGACAGTTGCGGCGTCAACTGACGATATGCCATAGGAATGACCGGGAAAACTGGTGGGTTAAGGTGGCCGAAGAGATGAAGGAAGAGGCCGCCTCAGGTAACAGTCAAATACTGTTTAAGCTTACACGCGACAGCAGTGGGCGGCGAACTTCGGTTATTGAAGTCGTTTGCGATAGGGATGGAGGATTCATCTATGGTAGACAACAAAGGCTTGGTCGTTGGGCAGAAAACTTCAAGGAACAGTTTAGCTGGCCACAAGTTAACGTATTTAGTCCGACATTTGGAGCTGCGAATCCTTGGGAGGTGTCTGTCGACTCCCCAAACGGAATTGAAGGTGCATTCGAATATTTGGCTTCGGAGGAAGGAAAAAGCAGACGGTCCCGACGAACTTTCCCCCCAGTTCTTTTTAAATTGGGTGAGGAAGCTCTAGTAACCTCACCTACCTCTTTACTTCATGATATTTGAAACAAGGAACGTGTTCCGTTATCGTGGGGTGAGTCACTGATTGTACCCATCTTCAAAAAGAGCACATGAAGTGACTGTAGCAATCATCATGGGATTAGTTGAAATTCGATACTTACTAATGTGTTAGCTTAGATAATGCTGCGTCGTTGGGCACCGATTCGCGAGAGTAATATCCGCGAACCGCAGGCCGGATTTCGTCCAGGTCGAGGTTGCATCGACCAGATATTCACTCTCCGGCAGTTGCTAGAAACGCGCCACATGCAAAGCACTATTGTGTTCCTTCCAAGGAATGGAAGAAGCCATGTGGAGGTCAACAGATGACGTGGAAACGTGGAATGAGAAAATGTACAGCGAACTTAGGTAAAACAGGTGTCTCACGTCTTCCTGGTTGGGGTCCGGAAGACCCTTCAATTAGCTCGCTGGAGACACTGAAGGATATGGCAGTGAGTCGCGAACAGTGGCGATTGTGTTGTCATTTTCTATCGAATCAGAATGATTAGAAGAGTGTGTTTGTACAGTTAGACTGTGTTTCATGTGTTGGCTGCAGCGGCATCTTACCTTGTCCCACTTGTGTAGGTCCACTTCCTGAACCCCTTGGACGTTCACTCTTTTTATGGAAACACGTAACCGTGGGGAAAAGGCGGTCATTGAGGCTAGCCTTGCTGTTTAACGCTGAACGATAATGATGATGAAAGTACCGTCGTCTGAATTCAACGTCAGATGCAGCTTATCCTATTTTGCCTACGGTCGGTGACTACCCTAAGCTGTCGCCTTGAATCAGTATGCCATATAATTCTGAGGCAGCCTAATGTTCTCGGTCGAATTTGGAGGCCAGGCTATAATGAAAGACAAAGAATAATGTGCATTTTTCACTGTACACATTCAGTTCAAAGCAGCTGAATCCCAGTGAGCAGGAACGGAGTCATCGTAGAATCAAATAAGGTGGCAATGGCGACCATTAGGCTGAGTAGGAGCTACACAAGGATGAAACAGACCGCATACGAAGATAAACCATTTTGAAAGGGAGTATCGTTTGCAACTTAAAGCACCTGGAACCCAAGGTGACCTCAGAGATCAAGAACGTCAAAGCAACGGACCTACAGTGTTGGACGGTCAATATGAATACAAAAATAACAGTGATATTCCGAACAAAGAATCGCACAAACCAATTTCGAAGACTGTTACTGACTGGATTTATCAGGGCAATGCGCAAATAATTTATATATAAGGCAATCTCGATGCCAGTCTTGCGGAAAACGCTAGAACGGTCTAGGAACTGAAGCGGAAAACGTCCGAAATTATAATCGAATGGCATCTTGGAACATCCCCATTCTGTTCTTCCATGTGTCACTAGCAAAGCCGCGTGACTTTAAACGGCCAAGTACGCGTAAACATTAGGTCAAATACAAGTCTTCATGTCGAAAACAGGCACTTGGAAAGATACCGTAGCGATTTAGGTTCACTATACCATAATGTACTTGGATTTGGCAACGGATGCCATTCTCCCGAAACAGCCGCAAACGAAAAATCGAGGGACAATGTTCCTGTAGTCGTATCATAAATGAAGTGCAAGTACAACTGAAAGTTCGACTTACACGGGCAATGTCGTCGGAACAGAATCAGAAGGTATCAGTTCAACAAATACGACGTTATCCTCCGTGCATTGCGAGGGTGAGCCTTGGGGACTGGATTCGGATCCAAGAACAGGTTCCCCGTGTATAACGCTGGGGGAGAACGGCGAACAACAAAATCACAAGAAAAATAGTCGACAGTAATTTAAAGCCAGAAGGGATCGACCCGTTAAGTTGAAGTCGAAAATAAACCTGACCAAGTAGAGCAGGATATGACAGAAGAAACGAAACCTACTCTTCCGACTGTAGATGTATAATACTTCAGTTCACACTGAAGCATCAGTATAAACGATTTAACAAAAACAGGTGGCACCGACAAGTTAAAACTCGGTTCGACGAATATTGACTGATCAATCCCAAGACAGACACTGAGTGCGCATACGATTACGGCCAGGCCCCCTGATCGATGGAGAACTACGAAATTCTAACAGCTTGGAGTCAATGCCAAGTAAGACCAATCAGCTGACGCCCAAAAGGCAGTAGGTGCCGGATTTCTCCTGGCCATTTCTCGAGGGGTGCATTCTCGGATTAACTACACACTTCGGTGAGCACTGCCAATTGGCAGACCAAGCTATGCCCTCTACTGTTTGTACGGCCCTTAGGTTGAACAGGCAGGGCCGGGCATGAAGATCGATAATATTTAGGATCAGCTAGTTAGAAACCGTCCCGGCTATATCCCCCAATCCCAGCGAATACAATTAATGAGGGAAAGAAGCAAGCTTAAGGGCACGGAAATTTCTGGAGAGTAATACTATTATCATTTCAAACAAAGAAACTAACTTCATGTCCCGTTCCGTTTCTGATTACCCATTATTCACGAAACAATCGCGGAAACCGAGAAAACAGTTCCGTTTAAACGGTAGAAAACCACCGTTATAAGCGTTAGATTTCAAACAAGAGGGGTAATGTATCTGTAAAATAGGAGTACCTCGAACTCAATCACTTACGAGGTTGTTTCTAGGTTGTAGTTCATTTAGTAAACGAAGACAAGCATGAGATCGGCAGCAGACGACCTACTATGCACTACGTAGCGACCTTGGACAGGAAGGCATGACCAATCTGAAAGATAAGTAGAGAAGAAAAGGTGAACCGGAGGCCATTAGGCTCATCATTAAGCATCAATGCCTAAAAAGACAAAAACGCAGTATGCATGCGAGGCCACTCGGAGTGCAATCCATAAGGTAATAACTCTAGAGGTACAGTGTAAGATCCCAGGTTTAAAAACCTTCATGTCCTTTTAGTGAGGGGGGAGGGCAAAGGACATTTCTTTTTTTTGCCCTGGATGCGAAGTAACAGAAAGAGACCTCCTTTGGTGCGGATAAAGTTTGAGCTCTGAGAGGCGAATAGGCTATGTCAAGTGAGAGGTCCCCTGAACGAGACTCTCCGAGCCCCTTCTATTGCTTCCTGGTTTCAAAGGAGGCCGGTATGCACGGTCTGAATCTAATAATCTAGAAGAAAGCGAATGAATGTTCCGTAGACTTTCGGGAAATTTTCGACTGAGCTGCACGAGAAAGACCTTCGCATCAAGCGCAGAACCCGCAATGCAGTCTATTTAGCCAGTTTCGGGTCGAGCTTGTACAACCATTAAACCTGTACCAAAGTGCTCTGGTTTTGGTGGCAAACTCACAGTACCAAGTACGTAAAAGACAAAAAGAATGGCTAGTAAGAGATCACTAGAAAAACAAGTTGAACAACTATACAGAGGAAAAGTGAAGCCACTTACAGAGGCTTTGAGCAACATCACCCAGTCTTCAAACATTGCTTAGGGGGGTCCTGTTAACCTCAACCCGACGGTCTAGCCGGACCTACTCGAGCCAAACTACTACATAAACTGTTCACAGCACGAGCCATGTTACCGACCGACCATATCGACCCATTCTGCAGCCACTGTCGCGAAAAGCAGTGCACAACGAAACAGTAGTCCCGTGGATGTGTAAGTCATGTCCCAGCTACCTTAATCTATTCTGATTCGACAACGAGACTACACCTTGACGTGGTGTGACGGCTTGCGTGACTCCATGATCCAACGAGCTATACAGGATGGCTTATCTCAAGCCAAAGATCCAATCATGCCTGGAAGGTCAATGGGTAGAGGCCTGACGAAGTAGTCTCCTGGTCCTACAAGTTGGGGGTTGATCTGAGTTAGCGGCTTAGTCGGAAAAAAAGAGTGGGAGAATAATTTATCCAAGTAGATGGGCGCCCACTCGGCTATTCCCCACTGTCTTCCGATAAAGGATCTTGTCAGAACCAAAGGCTTCGGTTG
>LUCM01004829.1:23463-82850 GCA_008360955.1 Fasciolopsis buskii
GAGGTCTCCGGGATGTAGGAGTCGAACTGGGAAGTGGAGGGAAGCTATGCGACTTGGATTACGCAAACGACGTCGCGTGCCTGTTCCAGTCTGCGGACCATGCACAACGGGAACTAGATAGACTGTCGAGATCGGTTGCGCGGTTCGGCATGTGCTTTGCACCTTCAAAGTGCAAAGTACTGTTACAGGACTGGACGACAGCAGCGCCGAACTTGATACTGGATGGAGAGGAGCTGACGATTGTGGACCGTTTCACCTACCTTGGTAGCTGCGTGTCGAACGATGGTAGCTCGGGATTCGAGGTAAGTATGCGTATATCCAAGGCTCGTGCAGCTTACGCTCTATTGAACCACTTGCGGCGTCGGCCTGATATTTCACTGAAGTTGAAAGGTCGTGTGTACTGTGCTGCAGTGCATTCAGTTCTGTTGTACGGTTGCGAGACGTGGAGTATGCGTGTGGGCGATCTTCGTCGGTTGGAGGTTTTCGACAACCGATGTTTACGTAGTATGGCTAGGATTGGATGGAGTGACCGGGTAAGTAATATTGAGGTTAGGAATCTGGCATTGGGTGCCACTTCTGAGAATAGCTTGTTTCAGCGCATGAAACTTAGTAGACTACGCAGGTTGGGTCACGTGTTGCGTATGACGAACACTCGTCTACCATACCGTGCCTTATTTTGTGTTCCTCCTAAGGAGTGGAAGAAGCCATGTGGAGGCTAACAGATGACGTGGCAACGTGGGATGAGAAAATGTACAGCGAACTTAGGTAAAACAGGTGTCTCACGCCTTCGTGGTTGGGGTCAGAAAGACTTATCGACTTGCTGGCTGGAGACTCCGAAGGATATGGCAGTGAGTCGTGAACAGTGGCGATCGTGTTGTCATTTTCTATCGAATCAGAATGATTGAAAACACGTGCGCTTGTACAGTTAGACTGTGTTTCGTGTGTTGGCTGCAGCAGCATCTTATCTTTTCCCGCCTGTGTAGGTCCACTCCCTGTTCTCTTTTTATATAAACGTGTAACTCTGGGGAAAGGCAGCGGTCAGTGAGGCTTGCCTTGCTGTGTAACGCTGAACGATGATGATAATTCAACAACTATTCTAAAAATCGAGTTCTTTGACCCAATAACTTATGCCCAAAATCTGAATTACCGATAAAATTTTAACACCATATTATACCAATACTATGAGCACAGAGGTGTCCGAACACCAAAAATTCCTCACACACCTGCTCTCATCGGTCATGTTTCGGAACGGTGCGGCAGCAGCAACTTCACTGCTGCTGTGCATACTGTGCCGATGACCGATAACTGGATCTCACGCTGACGTCGTAGATGCCTGGTGAAATGCAACTATCCAAGCAACTAAGTTCATCTATTTCACCCAGTTGTTCCTTTGTCAGACCAAGATTCGGCTTCCAGGTAATGCAATCCTGTGAGAGCATTTTGTTTTGATGGCGCAAAACGCACTTCAAACACACCAACACTACCATTCAAGCTCTCGGGAATAATCTTCCACTTGCTTGGGTGTTCTCTTGGTAGGAAAACGTCGTCCGCATATATCAGATCGGAAGGGCCCCCGTTCGTGCCTATATCCACAATCATTCCAATGAAAAAGTTGAAAATAAAAGAGGAAGAACTACTCTGATGAAAATTGCGTGTCATGGTAGATTCAGGTGAAAAGTCGCTGTAAGAACGAACTCGACTTCCAGTGCTTGATTTTTTCGGCATACCCTTCAATGGGGAGCAGCACCGCAGAACGACACGATCGACTAAGTCAAACGCCATTTCCAGATCAAGAAAGACAGAAACCGCGGGTCCAAGAAACGCGTCTCGGTGTTCTGAGATCCGCCGCAGGTCGATACGGCCTCAAATGGGTCAGAAACCTGGTTGGTACTCATATACAGTCCGCAATTACTGGACAGTGGGCGAATCATAATGTCCTGAGATACATTGGAGCGACGCTGACCAAACTAATTCCTGTGATTTTCACACGAGGACGTATTACTTTTCTTGTAAATCGGTACAATCACTGACTACCACCGGTCCTTAGGATAGCGCTCCCTGGTCCAAACTGATCTCAGAAATTCCACTAACTCCCCTTTTTACATTTTGCCATTGCCCTTGATGAAAAATAGACGGCTCATCTGGTCCAGCATCTTTAGGCCTTTTAAGGAAGCCTATCTCTCCGTTGACCTCCACTTTTGATAGAGGACTACTGTATTGTTTTATTCGCAAGCATGAGTTGGCGTTCCAGTAACGATGGGTCAATTAAACTGTGCCCTAGAATGCTCTGTCCAAGGTTCTAGCCGATACCCATGGAAGGGGGTCGGTGAATCGCCCGGTTCTTTGACCACTTCGTCTACACTTGGTTTCAGTAGATCAGTATCCCTAATCACTACTTTCGGTAGCCGCAACCTTTTTGTTCTTCTACCCTCGTTGTTATTTCCCGGGCTCTTGGTCCATTTGGGTTTCAGGAATTTACGCATCATCGCATGTGGTATCCGAAGGGACGAAACTGCGAGAGACTGAGGTCGTTTACACAGGATGGAGTCTTGCGTTGCCGTTATCGCTGACCGTATAGCTACTTCCATCTGCTCCTAGTGTTTTCTCGGATCCTAGACATTTTGCTGTGTCAACAACCTCTTGGAAAGCTACGATCTGGACTGAAGTCAGCGATTATCGTCTACAATCAGCTGTAGAGGACGCAGGGTTTTCATGTTGAAGAAAATAAAAGCGTGCAAAGACCAAAGCACGATTTTAGTCCACATGTGTAGGTCAGAATCATCGAAAATCCTCGATTGATCCACGCGACTAATGACAACGCAGTTAATCTGAGTTCAACGTTGTGAAGAGGCGGGGTGGGCCGATGTTACATTTCGCGGCAAACCCGAGCAGAATACTGGATCCGGTGCCAGTTCGGTGAACTCGGACATTACATGTGGAAAAAGTCCGGAAATGCTACCGGTACCGGCCCAGTACCGGATGGACACGAGATGGGCACAAATCGGTTGGCGTTCACCACAAACAGTCTGCAATTGGAACAAACTTGGATAAACCGATCAGCGTTGTCGGTGAGATAAGCAGGCAGCAAAAATAGGTCTCTGTCTCTGTCTGTCTGTTAGATAGCCAAATTGGAAGTTCAATCACCAGCAAACACCGCAACTTAAGTGCGTCCGACGGAATTCTGTCGGAGTAGTCCAGATAAGTCCCGGTAGAACTCGCTTCTGGCTCTATGAGGGCTGCAACTAGTCAGCGCATAAATAGACAGCAATTCAGTCAACTCCCATTGACATGCACAGAAATACCAGACCGAACTGCACATAAACGACTGCCGACCGATAAAGACGAAACTTCCATGTTGAAAAGTGGGTCCTGTGAAGCTAAAAGATAATTGTTATGGAAAGGGAACAAATGTTACTGTGCATTTTTCGGAAATTATGAAAATGGTAATCTCGTGAACCTGATTATTGTTTAAACGGACGATTTTGGGTACAAATACATCCTAAACCGGAAACCACGTCAGCCCCGTCAACACCCCGCCGACCAGGGCCCGGCGTAACAGCGCGCGCTCTGATCTCGGGCACACAACAATCCCAAGGCCGGCCTGATCACGTGCACTCGAAACCACCAGTGTTGCCACCAGATAAATCTATCGAGCCACAGGTATTCGTGACACGTTCCTTAGTTCCCATAACGAAAGAACGAAGGTAAGTAAGGTTTATTATATATAGGAGGCTAGGGGTATTCGGACGATCGGCACTTCGGTGCCGCAATTACCGCCTAAGATTTCATCCGTGGGTTATAACGATGATAGGCTCCGGATGAAAAGACTTGGCCAAAACCCAATGCGACTTCAACATCATCATAATCATAACCATCAGCATCGCTCAGAGTCAAACAGGGAGACAAAACTCACTGAACACTGCCGTTTCCCCTAGTTACGTTTCAGTAAAAAGAATGAACATGAAAGGAAAAACAGAGACTGCACCTGCATGGGTGTGCTAAGGTAAATTGCTACGGTAACCAACGCATGGAACACAGTCTGACTGTGCAAAAGAAATTCCTCAATCATTATGATTTGATAGACGATGACAACACGATCGCCACTGTTCGCGATTCACTGCCGTCTCCAGCCCCCTAGTTGACGAGTCATTCAAATCCCAAACACGAAGACGTGACACATCCACTTTACCTACGTTCGCTGTACATTTTCTTATTCCGCGTTGCCACGTCATCTGTTGACCTCCACATGGCTTCTTCCAATCTGTGGGAGGAACGCGAAATAGGGCACGGTACGGTCGACGAGTGTTCGCCATATGCAACACGTGACCCAACCAGCGCGGTCTACTAAGTTTTATAAGCTGATATAGGGCATTCTGAGATTCTACACCTAGTGTTAGACTCCTGGCGTTCAAATTATTTACACAGCCACCCGGCGTTTTCAGCAACGCACTGGCATTTACAAGATCATGTACCCTGCTTGGACGGCGTGCTCTGAGTTTGATCGCGAAAATGCCATGCTTATAGATGTTAAAAACTCGAGTCCTCTGCAATGAATGGGTCTCGATAGTTATTAGTGGCCTCCATGTTTGTCTTGATAGCGGCGGCGGTACTCTTGGTTGAGCATCTAAATGATTTGCGATGACTGTGATCAGGGATCTTGGCTCCGTCTTTCTTTCTAACTGTTGGAAGTTCTCCTGAGTTGATTGCCATCCGCCTGTGGATGGTGCCCAGATCCGACTGCGTATCATTAGTAGCTGTTTGCCATATTAGCTGTGTTTTGCCCGCAAACGAGAAGCATAGGATTTTTAGCTCTACCGCCGAAACGTTAATGAAGACCAGAATTAATGGTGGCCTCAGTAACGAGCTCTGAGTGAACCCCACGGTATGCCTTCGTTTGCGAGGATCTTACGCCGTCTGTTCGTAAACAAAGACTTCCATTGATGGGATATCCGCGTATCCCATTCATAAAACTGTTGTCGGTAAGTTTCTTTGAGTAGTCCGGCTGACAAAGTCAAGATTTTTCCGAAAGTCAAGATAACAAACTTCCACTCAGTCTGCATAGCCAATTCCTGCGGTCACCTCGTCGAGAAACGACAGATTTTTGACAGCGGTTTTCACAAACCCATGTTACTATGGTCGGATGAGGTCATGCTGAATCGGGTATCGTGCAACTTCGTCCCTGGTCACTTGCACCTGCAACATATTGAAGTGTGCTTTCGATCCTGCACATATGGCAAAATTTGGGACAACTGCCAACCCCCCACCTTTCATTATTTAGCCTTACTATAGTAATAAGTTGAAGAGGCTTCGCAAGAGTGAAGCAACCATACCAACTAGTGGCTTTGATACTGCTTGGCGCACTCCGTCAGGCCTTGCATTCTTGTATTTATCTAGCCCTCGGAGCATTATTCCCACTCGTGGTGACCACATACTTGAATTGCTCACGCCAGGTAGCTGGAGGAAAGAAGTAGGTAGCAGGACTCCCATATGCTTTGGTCGAGCTCTTATCCATCTTGTTTGCCGAGGAGACATGCTTATCCCCCCAAACTGGGCATCTCCAACTCTCTTTCTCATAGTACTTTTTGACTGCAGGTCACTGAAGTTCGTTTCCTTCTCTGTCTCTGTTGGAAGTGGACTTTGAAAACCTTTGCTTAAGGTCGGCATGATTCATTGCTCTTACGCACTGTAAACGGCGATAGAGGCCCTGGGTTTTTGAGTGTTCCCAACCCTGACGCTTCTTCCACTGGGCCTTGGTTGCCGCGCATTTCCACCAGCGGCAGAGCATCGTCTATGATATTTGCGTTTAAGAGGGGCAAATTCCTTCGTTAGATGGTTTAGGTCATGCTTAATACTCACCCATAATTCGTTAACCTTAAAGCCTAGAAGAAACTAGTGAATGGTTATGATGCTAGACTCAAGTCTTCCGACGTCCAGGTTCTTGAAGGTACTTCACCATTTTTCGGACGGCTAGCGTTTCCAGACCAAAAACAAACTCTAGTAATCCACGACCACTGCATCCCAAAAGTGCACAATGGATAGAGACATGACTACACTTGGAAATTTGATCATTATTATGTCTAGTAGGGATGGATTTTTCCAATTCTCCAGGGAGTGGGCTGGAGGACGTGCTGAACTAGAACCACGTTAATTTGTCCAAAGAATGAACCCGCGCGCTCATTCTTATTCCCAGGTTGCTTTTGGCGAATTACGTCACACAGTGACAGCAAGCTTATACTCTGTCTCATTATCTGCCTAATATAGCTGGAAAACTGTTCACCTTCGCCAGGGGTTGGTGCAGGACTACGGTATTCCCCTGTTGCGGTATCTTCCCTACGGCAGCGGGCCAGAACCACAGACACCGCCTGCATGCATGCTGAAGCAAAACATGTCCTGGGGATGTCGGTGCCAAACCATCAGCATCAGCACCCCGGCGCCTGTTTTACCACCTGTTCTGTACTGCCGGTACCCAACATATTTCTGATGGCACAAAAGGGCCGCTGTTAGCGTGGCACTGTTGCCAGAATTTTGTAGGAGCTATGCAGTTTTAGTTGGCAGCTTCCTATCGGGATTCTCGCTAAAAATGTTCTATGCTGTCAGCACGTTTTTAAAAGACCTTTAAATGTGATAGCTGAATGATTGAAGACATTCTTGACGAGAATGGAATGGTAGAGAGCAGCAGGCAGTTGCGCATTCTGGGGTGAATGGCAGCAGCCCCTAAGGATGACCTGCATATCCTGCCTTAAAAAAGAGATAGACAATGTTTGGAGTTTACCTGGACCTCGTTGGTTAAACTCCCTGATTCACTGCAACCAAGAATGTACGGCCCAGAACTCAGCACGAGGCAAAGCTCAGTGTAGGCAGCAGACGGCATCGACATCCCCATAATCGAATTCAGTTTGACATTTTAAATCACGTCCTTCATATCACCCTGATATACCGGCACGGGACTGTGTTCCTCCATGGCATTCAAACGCGTCACAGTCCGGAATGGGTAACAAAGGGAAATCAGTCTGAGCGAATCCCCAGTAAGGGTTTCAGTAAGATTCAACACTTATGCAGCCAAGTCCAATATGGCATCTTACAAATTCCTCATTACATCATCAACGTGCCCTAACAGACTACAATTATTTCACATTTTAGACCGCACACCCGCGGAAGAACAGTTCAGTTCAGCAAGCACAAGACAAAAATTTGGCCTCCAGGAACTCGAGCGCTTACATTGGTGAGTTTTTGGCCAGTTTCCATAGCTTCCAACGCTGTGTGATTCCTTTTGTTTTTGAAGGACATAGTGCCAGTTAGTGTACCAGATCCAACACGTTTTACCTTCTCTCCAGAAAATTACTGCTCCAGCTCTAGTTAGACTGTCACCCAGGAAGCACCCAGAGCTAAATAAAATCCATCAGCGTTATTACTATTAACTACGTTCTGGTAGTCGGTTCCGTAACAAAGTCACCCTGTTGTTGAGGGACCCAACTTACTTCAGAAGCATTGTGTGCTTGCGCTGCAGCTTTAAGCTGTGCCCTCTGGAGGTACTCTCTGGTATAAGATTAACAGTTCCTCATGTTTTATGCCTGAACCACCCTTCAATATTTTGAACGTTTCAGTTGGATCCCCGCTTCTGAGACAGAAAAGGCCAAGGTAGTGGAGTCATTCGTCACAACTTTTGTGCCTTTGGCCAGCCATCATCTTGCAGGCCAGCCTCTGTACAGTTATCAGGCTATTCATATTCTTTTGAATTAACGGCGCTCAAGTTTGAGGACAACATACCAGGTGCAGTCATAAGATAGTCGCATACAGCGCCCAAAACTTCGGATTACCTACAGGATGTTCTTGGCCTGAGCCTATAAAGCTCATTCTTTCAGTTCAATTGGGTTCAGTTTGCACAGAAGTGACCGCAACGGCAAAACGCAGGCAGATAGGTATGCTTTCAGCAAATTTCCCTGGATTCCAAAACTGCTTTGGATTTATTTGTTTTATGGAATGAAGTTCGGATATATTTGGATTGCACAATAGAGCAACCCGTTTTTCCAATGATATATGGAAGTTTTGACATCCGCCACCGTCAACATCGCCTTACAGTTCCAATTGAGCTTGGTACGGGAGTCATATATCCGTTAAAATCCGAAAGAGTTGTCAACCGTCTAATACCATTGAAAAGAGAATGTTATCGTGCTTGAGTTTCATTATTGGGAGGCGCTAAACAGATAAGTGTTCACAAACTGACTGACTAACAACAGCAGCATTTCATATCGCATTTATCTGGTAAAGTTTCAAACGTTTTCAACTTCACGAACACCCATGGTTTCACTGAAAGCTTGCTCCAAACTCCGACCACACATTCGCTCAAACAATGGCGCGCACATTTAATCTAGAACGCACCCGCTGCGGCTTTGCCCCATCGCTTCGTGTTCGGCACTCAGTACCTTGATTAACCGCGTAGCTGTGGCCCACCCACGTTCAAAATTTAAGGGTTCTGGAAGATTTTGTTATGTCAACCATGAATTGACTAAGTAGTTGTCTCTTCATTTGCATTCTTGTCGTGCTCCCTGAGTAAAAACGGTGTTCCATACACCAAAAAAGGGCGCGGTTTATTTCGGCTTGTGAATGCGCTCGCATAATATTTTGAGTCAGGCACCCCTTGCCGTCCAAATTTTACCCAAGTCCTCCTGCGTATCCAGGGCTTTTGCGGAAAATCCCAAAATTTTAAGATTTATGGCCTAATTTTGCTTCATTTCCGTCGATTCTGTTTTACGACAAGGCTAAACATCGAAACTCGTCTAACTCAAGGTGACCGGAGACCACTTGTCACCGATCGGAGGGGTAGGTCACTTTGGCGAGGTTTTCGAAAGTCGAATCCGGTTTGATCCGTGCGGGGGACTAGGAAAGTGTTTTCAACCACAGCAGATGCATAAATAGCTGAGGTGAATTCGAAACACAGGTATGAATAGCTTTGCCAAAAAGGCTCCTACGCGCAGGCAGGAATGGAAAAGGATATGGAAACACAAGGAGACCACCGAACCATTTTGTAGCGCAAAAAGCACAGCCTCGAAAGAAACGGCAAAAGAAATAGTGGCAAAGGTCCTGCGTACGGGTGAATGGGGACCGTGGGCTAACGACAACAAAATCCGACGACGAAAAAACAGAGGCCATGGTATGGACAAATTCCGAAAGGCTGGTTTACCTTCAACAGCATCGATGGTCGAACGTTCCAGAGTAAACCCATTACGAATTCTCCAGTTTAAACAGAGAACTCCACCACCGCAGGAAGTTCAAAATATGTACCGGTGGGACTTCTTTCTGTTCCTAATGAGGAATTCGAAAGCAATAACTTAGGCGATTAGGGGTCACACCGGGCAATCCGAAGTATCTAGGGGTGAATACCAAGCTTCCAAACGTTTCCAAATCTGAGATTGAAGAATATAAAATAAAGATCAAGCCGCTAGTGCGCTGTGATGCAAAAGGAAGCCGTGCCATTGGACAGGTCCTTCCGGAAAGCAGGGGTCGAACCTGTGGTTAATGGGAAGTCAGAAGGGCCAAATGTCAGGAGAGAGCGAAGCAAATGAAGGCTTTGAAGCAGAAACACATGCTACAACAGATAAATTTGATTCAAGCACGGCAATGGAACAAAAAGACCAACTGCGTTGGCCAACCAAACTGAATTTCCCAGGGTTAAAAGCCCGGGCAGAAGTCCCTGCTAGCCTTATGTTGCACCAAAAGGCGACCGTGGTACCAGTGGATAATCACACGGACCAGTCTGATTTGGATCCTGGGCTGGCTTACAGCGGAATACTGCAATCTGGAGGAGAGAGTCATAGGGACCAGATCCGGAACAAGGGCCCAACTGACCCTCGCGCATCGCCTTTGAAAAATTTACAAGAGAAAACAGCAGGTGCAAGCCAAGTATATGGCAAGTCTGCGCTTTTAGCTTCAGGTTAATTGGGGGCGAACTACCCAGTCAGGACAAACGCCCCAAAAAACCCCGAAACAGTCCACAAACCGACTTCCCATTGACTGTGGTACCTACCCAAAACAGGCACTTCACAGAAACTAGCGTTCATTTAGGGGACTGTTTTGAAAAACCGTCGGTAAACACCTCGGTATGCATTTCGCGAAGTTACCCCACGAAACCTCAACAACAGCTTACCAAGATCCTGATATAAACGCCCGCACGAAGAAATCCTTTTACGTACAACCTAACTGAGTACGAGTTAAGGACGCCCATATTTTCCTTCCGTCGATCCGTATAGACAACTGCATTTGCCTAGCGCAACGGTCTGCAGTGAAACAAAATAAGACTAACAATGAAGTTTGTAAATGTATTAAAATACAATTTCCACAGTGTGCCTCAAATGCCGAGGAGATGCGCGGACTGGTTCTGTCTGTTCACGAGTGAGCAGTCAGTCGCCATTCTTCCATATCCCGAAATCAAAGGGAACTAGGCATTTACTTATTGCACTTAGCTGAGCATGACTGGTGCTTAACTTGCCTAGTACACGGGCAACTATTCTGAAGATGACATTACTACTCCAGGTACATTTACCTGCTAAATTTCGAGGAAACAAGAAATAGATAACTGTCCGAAGAATAATAGGAATGCACTTACAAATGCAAGGTAAGCTGCATTATGCAATCGCCGCATGGTGACAGAGTACGCTGTTCATTGACGAGCAACGTCTCACCTCGTCAGACGAAAACTACCCAGCATCGGTCAGCAAAACTCCCCCCAAATGCCCTGAAACAATCCCAGAACATACCCCAAAACGACCCCGAAGCGTCCCAGAATCGTCCTTCAAATAGTTTTCAAACTGAAAAACAGTGGGAAATGGCCTTATTACTTTACTTCACTGACAGAAGATGTTTATGGTGCCAATACAGACTAGCAGTAGGAAACGCTATACTTGACGGCAGAAACAAAGCCGTGCGGCATATACATGTCAGATCGACAGATATATCGTCGTTATTTCTGTTTCGGATACATACATATACTTTATAATCACCTAGCAGGCGGCTCACCGCTGTCAATGGATATTGAACAATTACGATCCGAGTTTCTGAGGTTGTCTTGAGTGCATTGCCCACAGCTTGGGATGTACCGCCTCGTCTTTCCCCGTGCTGTCTGTACAGTAGTTCATGTATAGCTTATAAGGCAAAACACTTAGAGAGGTTGGAAGTAACACAAAAGTGAGCCTAACTATAACCAAAAAGCAAACATTCCTGCCATATAAGGCCGTTTTCTTTTGAGCGCCTTTCACATTAAGCCGAATCATGACCGATGTTGTCATTAACTGAGACATAACATCCGGAGTTCCATCACCGAATGATAACGCCCGCATGTCCAGGAATAATTATCAAAAATTAATAGATTAAAGAAAATTAATGGCAATTATTCGCAACTTACTACACGGTTGGAATTTGGGTTCTGGTTGCCTCCACTGGTAAACTCATTTGCGAAGCTGCTTGACTCATGAGAGAAATCACGGATATCGCAGGAACCAAGTCTGTTTACAGCAAAAATCAAATCCCCACTAACGTTTATTGTCCATGTTATTACTTTGCGTTCGGACCTGGGTTTATGGGTTGAAAGCTAAAATTAAATATTGTCACTAAGGGAGATCTAATTTACGTCTGTCCTGTGGTTAATCATTCGACCAGAAATCATATGCGCCGCTAGTTAATGCGCCAAAGTGCTCAGTTTCTTCCTCTATTTTCCCATCACTGTAATTAATTACGGAAATAAAACTGTTTTCCCAGTAAAAACTTCCGAGATATATCTGGCGCCTAATTCGCATATACCACAATTGCCCCCATTTAGTCTCCACTTCCCAAGTCTGAGTCAAGAAACGTAGCGCTTTAACCTATTCATCGCAAACAACGAAAATTTTTAGAACCCATTTCATAGGTTTTCGATCCATTGTTCATAGTGAGAGGGCTGTAATGGATCCATTTGGTTGCGAGCAACCATTGGTGATTCTTTTCTTCTTCCCCACAACAATGTTCTGGAGTGACCACATACGTAAACACGACCTGGAGCTATTCTTGCGCCCATCTATTGCCGTAATATTTATAGCGAAATTCCTTGACAGTGGGACTTTACATAGGAATTTATGTCGTGCATTGTTTGCGTGGACAAAAGGGCAAAACGGAAACTCCAAAATGCAGTGACAGAGAAAAATAGGTTAGGCAGTGATGTCCAGGACATCACCTCAGACATTAATCTAACAATCAGGTTATGCCACTGAGTGCCGTTTACAATAAACGGCGAAATTACAAACAACGTCAAGCCTCTTCAGGCCTGTGTGTTGTCGAGTTGCAAGGGTCTGTGCATACGATGAAGCACAGAACGCAAGCAAAAGGCATTCCACGCAGCACATGAGCACACAGTCTGCGGCTTAGCAGAAAACACTGAGGCTTGACTCCTCCAATTCACAAAGTGACTAATAATAGATGTTACTGCTTTTGTCAAATGTTTGCATAGTCGATCGCTCCATGCGTTATGCGATGGAAGCATTATTTTCGATAAGCCCGTGCACAGTTATAGGTTTAAGGTCGTAGTTTGGATTTGTGCAGCACCTCGCTCGTCGGATCTAAGGTAGACCAAAGATGATTTTGATCTAGATATTTCCCCATGGAAATTGTTGCCGCAGCGCTCCGCTCCATCTATGTAAAATCAGACGTCAAGAGTCTGATGATGACTGCGGCATAACTCACGGTGACAGACCCGGGGAATGCTGGAAGCATAATCCACATTTGCGGGAACACCGAGGATGGGCGCACATTCATAAGCAAGCAATAAAGACAGTTCAGACGAGGAAAGAGGTCACCTTTGATAGGTGAAACAGCTATAATGCCGACTTTCGGCTGCGCAGAATACTCAGTAAACTTCACGAAGACGCGGACGCGTTCGTCATTGGGATTTTGGGCTGAATGTTTAGTAGGCAATACAAAATTACGCAAGCCCACGAGCTGTAGTCCATGTAGAAAACCATGATGAGCGAAATACTGGATGGAAGTAAAAGCAGAACGTCGGAATTGCTGGAAAAAAGAAATCCGCCAGGTGCAAACAATAGCGATAAGAAATGCATCAAAATCCATTTCTCATCAGATTTCAAGAGGCTGCGGTCATAAAAGCAAAATTCATGCGTTATCCTGAAAGTTTCCTGCGCTTAAAAAGTGTTTGTTCGTACTTACCGGACAACTCACATATTTACCTATCGGGAACCACGTGGAACACCAGCATGTTCCCATATATTGACCTTGACGCTTGTTCTGAATCATTGTGACTGCATATTTGGGGCGTAATTATGCTTGCTTATCGGTTCACTCTGCAACCACATTTCGTGTTTTTAATTGGGATTATAATTCAGCTAGTCACTACTGCAAAGCGAGCTACCTTATGTGGCTTACGGTCGAATATGATAGCAAACTAACCGGCATAAAGAGTACAAGAATGAGATGAGTTTCAGCCGGCGGAACAAGCAACAACGGCGAACTACGCCAGTTATTGCGGAACAGCGGATAAGAATAGCAACCGGAAGTAGGACGAAAATTGCTGGATAAACAATGAAGACTCCAGAAGCCGATCACGTCACATACAACGGTAATCTAAGAATTGTTTGAAGGCTAGGAAGAATACATCAGTTGATAATAAACAGGGCTTAAAACTGAGAGCTGCGTGAGGACGAAAACTGAAATGAAAAAAGCGAGTTATTTTGGGAACGATGTGGATTTAGGAAGTCTGAAACAGAACTTGCGGTACTCGGCGAAAATTGTCTGGACGCGCTTTACTTTAATGTCAAAGTTGAGGAAAGCGTTTACACGGGAAAAAATGAGACGCGCTTGCAATGAATAGAAACAAAACGTTTACGATAGTGGCACTAGTTGGGACTGACTGTGCGCTGTACACTCGACCGAAAAAATGACAGTAGTAATGCTTCCATGAGGGTAACCCGTTAGCCTGTCTACGCCCACACATGGATGCAGCCAAGCTCCCAACTCGATGTGCGCCGACCAGCGCGCCGGTCCTGGTTGCCGCTCACAACTTTTTGGCTAAAACCTGTGTACTTTGGAGGCCTATCACGCCGTGGGAGGAAATTGCGCTGGCCTGTTTATGGTACTACTAAAGCACATGTAAAAGCGAAGGGACTTGAACAAATAAACCTAAAGCAGCGGTCTGACTCTGCCGCCAGTTTCCTTTTGAGAAGCTGACAATCGCGCTGTCAGTACAGAAAAAAGAGAGAAAAGTTTTATATTTTGTAGATTGCGATTTTTAGTTTGGTCGCCGGTGCATCCCACTGATTCTGAAATTAAAGTGCAGCCTTCCAGCTAGATACAATAAAGTAGCAACGGCAGAAGCGATTGAACTAACATTTAGGAAGCTATTCGAGGAGATCGATATTCACATAAAATGAAATCACCAAAAATAGGAAAGCAAAGGTATAAAAAAGTAAACAGGTACATGCCTGAAACCGTAGTCAGAGTGGTTCAATTTTACGGAGACAAACTCTTATAAAAGACAAAATTAGTCGCTGGAGAAGACGTGATCTATATGCGGTGAACCCAAAATTTGTATAATGCCTTCAATCCCGGCCGGATACTCCTAGTGATATTCACTCTTCACCTCTTCACCTAGCTCCCCAACCACACTGGATACTCTTTTGTTTGGCCAACAACATTTATAATAATGTATATTTCTCGATTGCGAGATGCATGCTCAAGGCAAGATCAATTTTTTACATAGATGATGCACATGGAAATACGGACTATGTGAATCGAAGAGCCAGGGGGTGAAAGCGACCTCTAGTGATTTGGGAGGCTTGTTTGTTTTTGTGTATATATTTCATTTAGTTTACATCGTGTGAAATTGGTTCAAGAGCCCTACTTCATGCAAGTTTCACGTTCATTTTAAATACGTGATCCACTGTGGATACCATGCTGGAAGTTTCCAATCTCCGGCAGTTGTCATCAGTTCATCTTCATGAGGAATCTCACAATACACCATATAATGTTCCATCTCCATGAGCACTGTCACAGTTTGACAGTTTTTGTTTAAATTTCCTTGAACGTACATTCATTTTTCCTTTATCCTTCACTCATCTGTCTCCCGAGTAAAGCCATCTTCTCTGTCCAGAGAACTTACGAAACCGAGCTCGAAAAGGTTTTAAGGATTCTAACCTCAGGGCACAAATCTTCCTGCCCCTTGAGTCACTCATCACCATATCAAACAGGAAGCATTTGTGATTATGCTAAGTTTTACTTTGGGTTTTGGCATTTACTGTGGCCGTCTGAACCAGCTCTGCAAGTATCCAAACATACCTTTCGTTAGTAACCGGGAGGTACATTCGTGACGTCACTCCTGGCGGCCTCCGACGAAAATGTTAAGTTTGCTGAATACGCGGATTTTGCCCATAGAGTGTTGTCCGCAGAGAAGGCAAAGACGAAGAGCATGAAATAAAGGTGAGAGGGTAGTTGTATATTGTAATGGCGATTTGACAATAACATACGTCGGAGGTTTTCTAAGGCGTGAGCGATGGTGAGGGCAAATATGTACGTGCATTTTGTAAACGAATAAGAATTATCAAATTAATGATCTCTTTAGCCTGCGAGGTTTATTTGAAACACGCAGGGAGCAAGCATTGCGGCAGAGACAGTATGCAGGGATTAGAATGGCAAATTGCCATGGACCTGGGTGAACATGAAAGCATGCGCGTCCAACCATTATTTCCCCACACAACAAGCACTGGTTATTTTTGTTCATGATATGCAACCGGTTACACATCAAAGAAAAGCGAAATTGCATGCGAGGCGTTATCTTCGGAAATGAACTTAGGTCAATGATTTATGGTGCAGTAAACGTGGCGTCTGAAAGTGGGCAGCATATTTCGGGCAGGAAGAGCTCATAATGCAAAAAGGAGCCGGATATGCACATAGTTGGTCGAGTTATGGCTGTGGCAAACAGCAAGACTGGGCATGGAATGAAAGGCGAGGACATTCTTCTGCAGGACGATGAATCCTGGTGATACACATTTTGATAGAGTGCCGCATATACAAAATACATGAGACCAGTCTTGAATGTAGGAGGATGTGACGAAGACGTAACGGCAAACTGTCTGATATATGCGGAATTCGAAAATAGAGAGCAAAACTAAATAAACGACGCGATCACTTTTGACCGTATCAGTAGTTTGTTGACCCCGTGACTTAAAAGGAAAAATGTTGGCGCCTCGTTGGGAAATGCCGAACAGTGAGCTGAAAGAAATGGCCATTTGTAGGCTTTAGTCTAGGGTACGTTGCTGCTCAGCACAGCCATCGATGTTTACCTGTGCCCTGGCAATCAGATGATGGCGCAAAATTATATATATATAAATTAGTATATTTCCCGCAAAATAGTTCAAGAGGCATGCTTGGTTGCATGATCAAATGGTACAAGTAGCATCAAGTAGCAAGTAACATCAAACAAGCCAGTAAACATGTGGGTAAAAGTGACGGAAAATTTCAAAACTGACATTTTAAGAAGAACACGGTGTTTGTATGCACCGAATGTGCGCATCACAGACGCAGAGTTTAATTGAAAAATGGCCGCAGGTGTGGAAGTGTCTATAGTTTTCGGATTTAACGGGTCTATAAAATGGACATGAATGTTAAATTACCATGAAGAAATTCTTCAAAGTCCATAAGTGCAAGGTAAAAATTGTCAAAATGGACCAAATCTGATGGATGTAAAATATTTATGGCCGATAGATACCCTGTAGTAAAATGGATAAGAAGAAAACGTCGGTCATATTACCTTGGATCCTAGAGCCAAGAAAATAGTCAAATGCCTTTGAGAAATGCGGATATACGAAAAAGACTGAAGAATAGTTTCGGCAAACCATTATTTGAAGAAACGAATAACGAAAACGTCGTCGGCATTGAGGAAAGTGAGGATTGATTTATTATGCATGGAATTATATGGCAGACGCTGAGGAGCCACTGTGAAACAAAAAATTCCTTTGCTCTTTTGTTTGCGTTTGAGGGCTTAACGGATAACAATTACTGGTACAGTGATATCCGCGGTTGTCGAGGCGAAAGCTGGGGGCGAAGTTCTCGGTAGACGATGGTGGCGGCAGCTGAAACAGGTATCCAACTGTGAGTGCTTTCGTGGCGCTCGGATATCAGCGTGGTGGACATGTTAGCCACGGGCGGGCAGCTCTAGCAGTAAAGCTGGGTAATTGGGAGAACTTTTTCGCTCAGAGAATCACAGGCGTTGTGAATCAGATTATGTGGCTTGGATATCTAGACAGACTTGCAACAGAGTCACCAGTGTATGTTGTTCAAAATACAATCAACCTTCCACCATTTTCAACCGTCTTCTCGTTGAACCGATCAGTGTTAAGGTTTGCCAGCATTGCAATCGTATTAAGCCGAGTGAGAATGACGCACAAGTGGTCACAAAGGTTTGGGGCAAGCAAAGATAACACGAAGCAAACATTTCTACCAACTAAGAGAAAAAGAAATAACAAATGTAAAATGAGGCATTAAATGATGCCGAACATAGCCCTTGGGATGGGCTAATTGTCAAAGGCGTGCAGAAGAAAGGGTTTATGTGGGGAATGAGTCAGAATGTGATATGAATATGTCTAATTACATGCCTCACTACATACGCACCAAAAGAGATGGAAAGTTAGGTGAAAAATTGCGCTGACTTGTTGCATTGACGGAGTTTTTCTGCCTATACCTACAGTGATTTTTGCTTGTGGAAACTACTAGGAATAAAAAATGGCTAGGCCTTGTTGATTGGGTTTAGATTGTTATACTCAGTCAACGTTCTAGGCCCGATTCATGGGCTGCTTCTATCGGAGTGCAATGATCGTTTAAGTTTAACAAATTTTTGTACGGTTATTGCCATCCTAATTTCATTTTTAAGGGTAGTGAGGGAAGCAGAAATCATCCTTATATGTTGGGGTAAATTATTTCTTAGGTTTCTGACCTTGTGAGGGGAAAATGACTTCGTGGTTAATCTCACAGATACCTGTAGGAATGTGGCATTTGTACGCAAGTACGCCGCCTTTGGTGGTCCAAGAACTTCATCGACCAAGCTGTGCACCATGAATCTTGCGTTATTAAATATTTTTGCAATATGCATGATGGTTTTGAGGTAACGAGGGGGAATGTGTTTACAGTTTTTGTTTCGTCAGCAAACGGAAAAGAAATGCCATGTCCAATGATGGGGAAATTTTGCTGATTTACAGCAGAAAAAGTAGTGGATCTAGTATGCTTCCTTGAATAACCCTGTATTCTAGAAGTAAAATAATAGAAGAACCTAGCCGGGTAAGTGGTTACTATACTAAGGATGTTGACTCTCGTGAAAAGCTTCCAATGAAATACACGATCATAAGTCTTCGCCATATCTAAGAAAATCACATTCACCAATTTTCTGTTGTTGACAGCCTTTGTCTTTGTTTAAGACATCGGTCATTCACTTAGAACATGATTTACTTTGAAAGAAACCACGTTGGTCGGCGTTAATGAGCTCAAGATCTAATGTGTTAGTTCTTAATTTAATGTTTTTATTCGTTCCATATTTCGATAGAAAACTGGGGTGCAAATGATGGGTCTGTAATTAGGTGGCTGCTGTTTTGAACCGCTTTTGTGAATTCAGACAATGGCAGAAGTTTTTCACTGGTGGGGAAATTGCCACAATTTAAGGGAAGATTAAACAGATTGGACAAAATTGCGAGAGTGCATGCATCCCCAAACTTGAATAGGGCTGGAAGAAGGTCGTCCGGTCCAATGTGGAAAAACAGTTTCACTTTTGCCATCAGTGGTTTACCATCACTTTGGTGGAGGGGATGCAAGTAAGACTGGGGAAGTCCGGTGTAATAGTGTTGTCGTCGCTGTCATAGTGGAGGCGACATGATCGTTGAACACCTGGAACATCAGCAGAGGGTCATTTGCACAGACGTCTTTGAATATAACGGATATGGCTTGTGTAATATGTGGGGAGTTGTACCTTCTTAGTAGTTTTGCCAGTGCTGCAGCCCTGTTGGTAGAGTGTAAAGCTTGATGTTCCCTCTTTCTTTGAAGAGAATGGGGAAATGTCCTAATCTCCTTAGACAGACGGTTCATTCGAAAAATTAGAGAAAACTTTTATTCTTTTGATTCTTGTTTGGACCAAGGATTACCTTGTTTCAAGGCAGTTCAGGGTACTCAACTTTTTGGGATTGCGCCGCACTGGGTTAGGGCGTTTAAATCAAGGCGCACACCTGCAGTTGCGCAAAACTGGTTGGAATCCAAATATAGAAAAAATTGTTCCACATTTGGCTACGGATTAGGGAAGGATGATGGCCCCATGAAGCTCTATGCTATGGTTTAATGAAAGTCGGGCAGGATCTAACGGACGCCGAAATTAAGAATTTGCAAACGATCTGAAAATGATCGCATCCGAGTAATTTGTTTTGCATGGACGTGCGCATTCGTGTTAAGCTAGTTGTAAGGTTAGGAGTAAGTATACCGTCGGCCCTTGTGCGTAATAAAAATGCTGTGTGCCCCACCCAGTCGTGCACTGGAAACAAACGCAAAAGGTATTTTGGGAGCAGAAAGAAGACCAACAAATCCCTGGGGTGTCGAAGTAGCCCGCGGATAGCTTAGGACCTAGAAGGTCGGCGGCCGTGTTAAGCGCATCAGTTAGTGGGAAGAACACTGGCTGACGCCTACTCGGGTGACGGTAGATGCAACTGATTAGTAAGTCCTGATGCTCAGTAGCCACAACCAGCCAGATAGAATCTTTCAGGCTTTTAAAGATAGGGTGGCTGTACCATGAGGCTGAAACGGCGTCTTTTGTGTATATGATCCAGCCTCCATCGCGCTCACTTGTTCTGTCTTTCCAAAAATCATTGTAACCAATTAAATCAATGTCTCTGTCGGGGGTATTTTTAGTCATTCATGTCCACTGACAACAATAAAATCATATCTACACGCATACACCAACGCGAGCAGCGCGTACACCTTATTTAGTATCAAGCGGGTATTTAATAATAACGATGAAAATGACTCGGTGGTAGAAACATGTGAATTATGATAGCTTGAGTAAATAACATCAGATCTGTAGGATTTCACTCGAGGTGAAAATTCATTGAGACAAGGAAGGAAGAATGGATGTTGATGATAAGGCCCTTAGGTGACCATGTCCTGTCACTTCTGATTCGTAAGCTGGGTAAGGTTCCACCCTGTTCTTTGGTATAGCCGGTGAGCAGCGTGCGTTTGTTGGGGAGTAAAGAGACGGTACATCGTTGATAGAGGGCATGGTATGGTTGGAGGAAAAACCGGGTAAAATAAAGAGTATCCCAACGATAGTTGGAACAAATTAATAGGTGAGAGGATGTTGGAAGGCCTAAATTCTAGCTGATTGTAAGCCTGGAAATCTGGTATGGGAAGGTGCGATAGTAGGTGTAAGCAGGTCGACTTAAGCATTATGTTTATAGGCTAGAGATGGTAAGTCAAGGGTAACCCGGAAAAATGTGGTCGTGTTCCGAGTGGCGTATGATTCATACGTACCTTTGGGGGAACAGGTGACGGGCCAGCAACACGGAATTCAGTTTCAGTTCTAGGACGTTAACCGAGTTTGAAATTATGATGATTAAATATCCTCATTGGATGGGGTAACAAGGGATTGTTCTTAGTGCTGCGGGGTTATTTTGTGGCGCTGAAATGAAGAGATTAAGGTCTAACCGAGTTAGAAATACCTCCCAAAGGGGCTGAGCTTTGTGACCATTGTAGATCTAACGGGACAGGACATGGCACCGTGCTATTATGTATGGGCTTGGCGGCAATCTTGGGGGGTGAGAGAGGTTTACGTGGCTCACGTGGACGCCTTCTACTGAGGAGGGTCGCAACGTCATTGGTTAGAAAAAGTCCCTTTTCTCTGTGTTAAGTTCATCACCAGTCATTTGGGGGCTGCAGCCTGTTTGGGCAGGGCGGAGCATGACAACGAACTACAGGAACTGGCTTTGGCGACCATATTGTAGACAGGGTGGGAGGTGGACTGGTGTTTGAGCCTGACTAAACAAGGTGACACTGAGCTGCTGCAGCCAAGGTGGGGACGGTGGGACGTGGGCTAAAATGTGGTGGGGGGACTCGATACGTCTGAACATATAACTGTGGGGCGTGAATCCTTGGACTGTATTTGCTCCAATGGATGGTTGAGTGTTTTGGAGTTACAACGCCCGTTTTAGGTGACTCCGCTGCAAAGAGCCATGCATCGTTTGCTGGTGGCATCTTGGAAATGGGACGCGTCTCACTGGAGTCGCGTGAAGTGTTAGCAACAATTTCCCTCTAGAGGGGCCTTTTGTTTGTGGTTATTTTTGTTTTTAAAAGGTGTAGTTGCAGAAACAATGCTTTGCTATCTGATAAATAAATTTGCTAGAATTTTTACTTAAAACTGCAACATGTGGAGACCACTATGACGTTAGGTAAGCTTCCGCAGCCTCGTCATTAGACATGGTGTGTGCGCCAACAGTTGATCTCTAAGGCCATCCATGGGATTACGATCAGGAATGTTAGAGACAATAGCGTTGCATTTTTATTCACTATCCTCGATGTTTTGAAGGCGAGCACATCCAGGAAGTTGTCAGTGGCCACCAGTACATGTTTATCTTGCCGTGTTTTAGGGTCGATGAGGTGGGATAAGGTTGCAAGCACTGAGGTAACGCGCTCAAAATTGTAAACGTGGTCCATTAAATTGGTTAATCATTTTTCGAACATCTGGCCCCTTTCATGGGCTTCCCCCAGCAGGTCATTAATTGCTGTGGAGCATTGGCTCATTGTTCCCAAAAGAGGGGTAACTTTGGAGCGTTTTGCAAAGTTAGTTTCGCGGACAATATCACTGAAGATATTAGCTCGCTGATGGACACCACAAGCCATTCTGCTCTGGCTTGAAAATTTAAAGTATGGGGCAAAGTCTATGTAAGGTTGTGAAAGCTGGCCACTTATAGTTATAACGACTATAATGATGACGGGATACTGTGTGCAAACAGGTTGGTAGAGTTCTTTAGACAGAATTGCAAATAAGTCCTGTAAAAGGAAGCAGTTTGCAAATAATTACAAAAACTAAGTGAGCATCAAAGGTGGGAGCATGTAATGCGTTTACAAAATGGGTCTGAGGGCAACTTAACGGAAAAATAATAACCTACGACAGATAACAACAGATAAAGACTGGCCAAAATAAATGTACAATGAAAAGACGTAACGAAGAACATACTGAATTGCAATTTATGATGAGATAGAGGGGAGATGCTGTATTGCATTGTACTGTGTTGGATGTACTGTACACAATAGAGTCAGCAATGTCGTTTTAAGCCAAAATGAGGGTGTAAAAAATAAAATAAGGAAAATGAAATTACTAAATAAAATTTAAAAACATCGCCTCGCATAGGATATGAAGGTACTCATGCAGGAATGATCGCAACGCGCAGGACAGGTTGCTCCGGAAATTGGCAGAAAACTGGAAAATGTTTGCCAAATTTGTGCAAAATGTGGAACAGAGAAGGTACAAGAGATATTGGTCCTAGAGGGTATGGACCAATAGTCTAGAAAGACGGAGCGCACAGATTTCACTGGTGCGTTTAAGAACTTACAAATTTGGTGAATGAGGGAGGCGACAGCGTCAAAAGTGGACCTGTTAGATTTACAGGCAAACTTGATAGAGTGGTCAGGAGGATACATAGAAGAACGCGGGCGCTTAATTATAGCACGTTCCGTCAGTTTAAGACCAGAAGATGTTAAGGCTATGGGCGAAAACGTTTTGCTAAAGCAGTAGAACCGTTAGATTTAGGGATGGGAATAATAGTGACGGGTCTCCAGCAGTCAGGGATGGAAGACGAGATTAATGACGAGTTAATTAGAGAAGTAAATTCATCCGTCAGAGTCACAGCACCATGCCTTAAAAGAGCTGAGGACAGACTATCAGTACCAACACCTGTGGTAATATTAGTGACGCGGAGAAGTTCGAGCACCTCTTCTCTAGAAAACCTTGCAACTGTCATATCATCACCCTGACCAAATATGACCGGGGTATAATTGGAAGGATGGATGAAAGCACGATTGATACTGTCATGCTTCTTCTACTTTCCACACAACAGTCGAATGTCTTGCCGTAGGAATCGATTGTTGGTACCACCCAACAGTTGACTGGCGAATGTAGTGTCGATTTGTTCGATTTCAGCTCTTATTAGTTTGGAAATATACCGCGACCTTGAGTTATTATGAGGTTTATAGAACTGCTCCTTTCATCATCTTAAAGATTTCAGTTTCTGGGTGAAGACATGGTCGTTTGGGACAAGTGGTGTTTCTGGAAGGCACCAGATTTCAAAGACTGCTTTGCCTGTCTCTGTGAAATGTTTGACATTGTCATTGAGCAGGGGTTCAAAGGAGAAACAGGCAGATGCATATGAAATTCTTCCGTGTGAAAAGTTACGGAGGTGATCTTGGATTTGATTTGTTTGCATGAAGGAAAGGAATACTGACCTAGAGTATATCTTGGGCCTCATCAAAGGCAGACAATGTTCACTGCTTGAAATTGGAGCACGCAGTTTTAGGGAAAATAAATCAGGTGGTTGGTAATAACTCTGTCTAAAATGGAACCGCCTCTGGTGGCAGAAACACAGACGCTAACCACGTCGAACACAATCAGTGGTAGAGTAGATGCATGATTGAAATCACCTACAACAATATGCAGAATATCTTCAAGAAGAGTAACAATAAATACTAGAAAACAGTCAAAAACGATGTGATATTGTGTCGCGAGCTGAGAGGGGCAATATATAGGTTTGTTATGATTTTACTGGTATGGCGAGAAAACCAAGGATGATGCTGTGTCACGAGACAGTCAGTTCCGTTTAGCGAGTACGTATAAATAAATTCGGACTTGCGGGACCAGAAGGGGTTTGTATGTTGCCACACCGCCTCTGATCTTTTTCTTGTTCGAAACTCTGTCCTGTGGATGGAGTCTGAAGCTGTCTATCAGCACGAGCGAATCAGCGATATCCGAATTCAGTCACGATTCTTGTATGCAGATGACACACGTGTGAACGTGGGTCGATGGTTGAAGTGTGAGGGACAGATCCGACATTTTCGAAGACAGAGAGCGGATGTTGGCGCTCAACAAAGCTGAAATGGACATCTTGGCTAGGAGAGTGCATTTAAGTGGTGCCTTCCAGCCAGCACGAATGCCTCTTCTAGATCGGTTAGAAGCTCGTTGAGGTGCAGCAACACGGGATCCCAATATATGTTGAGAAACGGTACGGTTCTTGAACAAAAGTGATTCCGAGCGGTTGTAGCGTCGAACGGAGAACGTAATCAATCTAAATATCCGAAAACATAATGACGAAATATGTTGGCACGGAACTGTAGCGCAGCCAGTGAAAGGGCGCACGTAAATATTCAATAGACAGACCGACATTTGCGTGTACCCGCGAACCGATTAAGCAGCCGGTTGAGTTTGTATAAAAGAATAAAACTTCTATGTTAGGACCAGGTCAGAGCTGGAAATGTTACCGCGCATGCTTAGACACAAATTGGCAAAATAAATAAACATTAATCAGATCAAAAACCTCCATGCTCAGATTAATCAAGCCAATTTTATGCTTACGAAAGTGATTTTTATCTAGCAAATAATGTCAGAATAGCAAAAGGGGACTTAAAAATTATCCGCGCCAACAGCTCACAACGTGAGATGGCGTAGCGCAGGCTCTCCCTTTGTCGCTTTTTTCCTACTTGTCCATTGCCAGAGAAATAGCCGCTTGTGTTTCATCATCTTTAGCTCAGCAGTTTGCGGCGCACCGCTTTTTTGCGTTATGCTTTTGACGTTTTCTTGCCTGACCATTTTGTTCAAGAAGCATTGCTGTTTGCATTTTTATATCACCACCTCCCAGAACAGTGTTTCATCACAAGCCATTAGAATATTTGAGCGCTGCTTTGGAATTCCTCAAATGCATGCCTGACTTCAAACCATGCCAAAATCCTCCCGGGCAAGTCCACGTGTTCCACAGGTTTTAAATAGTGTTTCTGATGCTAAAAGCAAGATTCCCGAAGGGTCCGTTAACCGTAAATGAATATAAGATCGCTTCGTGTTTCTCAGAGACCTCATGAATTAGACGTACTGCATTGGTGAGTTGTTTGGCACCAAAGTATCAGCATAATGGATTGCGTTGCCAGACTGAAAGTTACCCGCAGGGAACTTAGTGTCTGTCGGTCGCTTTCCGGAATTGCTGTTATCTGAACGTGCAAATACCTTTGATGGTCGCACCAACGGTTTAATCAGTAAAAGCCCGAGTTTATCGGCCTGGATACCGCTAGAAGTGCTCCATTCACCTTAATAGCATTGAACATATTCCGTAAAGCAGAGCTGACGGAAATCACACGAGAATTGCCTTTTCTATCAGATTTTAGGAGGTCACTGTCATACAAATGATTCTGTTAACTTCTCTTTTTCACAATTCTTTTTTCTTGAAAGTTTGTTTGCCCTCACCGCACAAATCTGACGCTCACTCTTTTAGGACCAGCGTGAACCCGAAGAGTTTTTCTGCATAGTGATCTCGGCCCCCCCTTTGAATATCTGTGATGGAATATCTAGGTTTTCGTTTGCTTGTTCGTTGATCCACTTTTGGATCCGGTATCGTGGAATTAGCGAATCAATTGTGTTTTGCTTTTGATACTCAACTCAGTCGTCGCACTGCCCAAATGTTGCTTAAAGTTCTCTAATTGATCAGCTTGAAACGAGAGAAAACTCAAAATGCAGGGGTATGCCTGACAAGGGCAACATGGCCAGTAAGTACCCTGGGCAGTCCCTGTGAACTTTGTGCTCATTTTGATTCCGTCAGGCTGTTTGGGTCACCTAGTCTTCCCATCGTTAAATCATGTCTCGTTAGCCACGACTGTGTTGACACTGATGCTTATAAAGGTAGATTCGCCGTTTCTCTATCTGCTTAATGCAGGACCTATCATCTTCCTCCGTAAAGCACCCAACATTTTCAAGAATATGTAGGAATACAGTGTTAACTAGTGCTGCGTTACACCGCTCCTCGTGGTTAGTTCTCTTTTAGTTTTTATAGTCAACTGGGGTGTTTTTGTAGTAGCTTTACACCTATAGAGCTTTGCTCTGGTCAAAATGTGTGCCAAATTTTTCTGGACACCTTGTTTGCAGCTGATCCCAGCTTAACGATTCTGCTTATTTTCTACTTGAGATCTAGCTGTAACACTCACAGCTTTAACACTGCGTTCTAATAAACTCCTTTATATCGTAAACCGCAGGCAGCATCGGTCTGTCTTTCTCTTTTCACGATTGATTGCACCAAGCGACCTGTCTACCCATTTTCTCGTTTGCCAGTCCCGTCAATTATTATCACTATCTAGTAGCCCAAAATCAACGCGACACATAGACTGCTAAATATTTTTCCCGTATCGTTACATTTCCGCAGTTTCCGACAATCCTTCTTAGCGGTCGTCGGACTTAGCTGGTTTTTATACTCTCTATTATTTACCTACTGCTTGAAACGTTTTTTGACGTAAATGGAGCCTTCTTCATATAAATTGTCAATGGCCTATTTCTATTTGATTATATTTTGAATAGCCTTTTGACTGCCACCATACTGGTGTTGGCACAATCGCAATTTAGATAACGACTCCTTAGATCAATCCAAGACCTCTCTACGATTTGAAAAAGCTTTTGGCATTCCCAGGAGCACCCCTTATAACACAACTACACTGCTATGGACATCGTCCCGCTTTGTTGAAATGGCGGTCTCTAGGCCTAAACGTGCAGAGATCGTAGCAGCTAAACGAACCGTGTCCACACCCTCACAACCAATTCGCCGGCCTCCAGCGTGCACTGTTAGTGTCACAGACGTGTTCGTGGAGACTAATAATAACTTACGAAAATTAGAGCAAGCGATTCGTGAGATAAACAACAAACGTTTTGTGATAGAACTAGTGATTACAAATCTGCGTCCGCTCACCTACCTAACTAAGACGCCCGAAAACCCGGCACGCGAACATCTCGCTGATGTCTGTCGGCTTATCGACTCGATATCATCAGAAATTAAGCCACAAAACTTAAGATCGTCTAATGCTGTGGTTTATAATGCCCCTGACAGCATTCCACTAGACTCGTTCAAAAACACTGTTCTCTCTGATTGCAATATAATGGGACACCCCTGCCACTGTTTAAGGCTACGTAAACGAATGTAATGTCAAGTATTGCTCCATTTCCTGAGCTTCGCTGCTGCAGAGCAGTTTTTGAGGAGTGAAGCTAGGATAGCCTCAACTACCACGCTCAGGTTCATAAAAATTACTTCTGATAAAACTTCTATTCAAGGGGATGACCTCAGATAGTATGCAGGCAAGAACTCAAAAACGGTTCCACACAAATTCCCCAAGCTACCCGGGATAGCTAGGAGCTTGGTACCTAAGCCGGTCCCCGTGGCCCCAACACAGCCACAGGAGAAAGTTGACTTAGACAGCTCATTACCGTTTCCTGTGCCACGGCCATTCCGGAAACGCCCGCATATAAACCACTCACCTACGAATTTCTCCGTGGGCCTCAGTAATCTCTTTTCTCCCCGCAAAGCAAAAATATCTACCACCAATCCAAACTCGCCCTGCCCCATCCAGACCCTTAAGACAATAGTTACTGATGGTAAACCTGGGCTAACACCATCACCAAGCGACAAACTACTCCCCGGTGGAACAACGCCGACGTCATTAGCCCGGCTTCCAAACTGCTCCGACCCCACCTTATTTCATCCCATTGTTAGTTCCATCACCCCGGTGCCTCAACTGCCTGAGTGTAATCGTGCTGACTTTCTATTGTCCGTCGTCTTTTCACGGGGACCGAGAGGTGACTGCCGAGAGAATTTCCGAGCCGGAAGAAAACCGCAGACTCGCACCGTAGATACCTAGCAATGCATCAGCTGTTCCTCGCCAACGTCCTTCGCTGTTGCGTCGGATTTCCCAATACAGCTGTTTCTGGTTTCCATTAAGCATGCTTCCACCGTCATATCGGCACTACCATCAACCTTCGGTTACCAGCCCCTCGGCCCAAACACAAAGACCGTGCCCTACTCCACTAATGTCTCTTTTTCGACCACACCCACCCAGCCAGAAGAGTCCCTCTTCCTCCCACCTTCGGAACCACCACCGCCACCTCTTTTTATTACCCAAACCCGCGCCCTTCCTTTCTCCCTTTACACTGGTCCCCCAGTGCTAGCGTAATGAAGAACGGCATACACCCTCATTCTCCCTCACGTCCATCTTCTTCTGCCGTATCTCATTCAACGCCAACTAAAATAGAATTACTTCTATAGACTTACCCAGCTACTTCCGTTACAAGTAACCCTCCATGCACCGTCTCTTTGTCATTGCAAACCAACCACTCACCCAATCTCAACGGCAATAAACCCTTCTCTTTCGTGCTAATTAATTGCCGTTCAACCCTTGATAAATTCACTCACTTAAAATGCTTTGCTACTTCTTCCAACCTGGATATAATCTTCATCACTGAGTCCTGGATTACCGCGGATACACCTAACAATGCAACTTCTCTTGCGGGATACCAATCCTTTAGAGACACCAGAAACGATCGCCTTGGCGTCGGTTGCCCTGTTTATGTAAGAAAAAGCCTATCAGTTTCCGTTGTTGAGCATCCTACACTCAAACTGATCCAAGAATCGTTATGGCTCACCACTCGGGTGTCGTCCTGTGTTATGATATCGAGAAAAATGTTTGGTTGCATGCCCAAGTGTTCCAGCGTTATTACACAGCCCATGGAAGGGAATACTTCAAACATGAAGGCGAAAATGGGGATAAGTTTTGATCAGGAGGTTTATGAGTCACGTTCAACAGAGCTCAGCGTTTAGATACACCAACCGTGCATATTGCAGAGGGAGGATTTGGTTGAATGGTAGCCGCAGATGTCGAGGTATGGTCGAGGTGTCCAGAATTTAACAAGTTTGCGTGATGCTCATGTGAGTTAGTTTGCGACAAAAAGTCAATTAAAATTGAGTGATGGGTGAAAAATTGTCAAACTGGATCAAAAGTTCTGAGGAAAAATACGAAGGGGGATAATGAGCCAGTAAAATCAAAATGGGTACAAAGCGAGACACCGTGCATTGTACGATGGTTTCTGCATCCAGGGAAGTAAGCAAAAACCATTCGGAACGGTGAACAAAGAGCACGAAAATAGTGTCGATTCATTGTGAACTATTGTTTGAGGACATGAAGAAAATGTCGCCAAAATGCAAGGAGAAATATAAAGAGCTTTGTGCGGTACGTTAAATAAAATATCCCATGCTGGTAAGCCACTGTAAAATTAGGATATATCTCGCTTCTTTCTATTGGGGTTCAAATTGTTAACAGAGGCAGGAAGAAGAAAAGCCTCGAGGGCGAATGGGCGAAGATATCAGGAATTCTGAGAACATTTGAACAGAAGGACTGGTAAGTTGGTGTTTTTGTAGATACTCACGATCTGACGGTCAAGCTGTGCGGTCGGAAAGATTTGTTTGCCTCTACTTCCTAACAGACTTGCATTGAGGAGCGGTATTTGTCATTGACAAATCAAGCGGGTGAAGGTCATCGTTCTATTCCAGCTCAATATAGAAAGTAGACTATGTTTGTCTGGCCTGGAGTAGCTTATGTTGCTCTTGGGCCAATTCGCGTTCGTGATGTATAGGGACATGCGAGATGGCAGCTGCAACCTGGAAAGCGGACCCCTGGTGCGAAGGCAAGGGAAGCATGTGTATCTGAATTGCAAACGAAAAAAGGTGGCAGCCTGGAGATATTCCGGCTGAGCCTCATGGTCAGTGCAACAGTAACGACTGGGAGTGATCGCTACAGAGGGAGGAGAATCAGGAATAAATTTATGCCAAACTTAACACACTGGTAGAATGGAATGATGATCACACGTCTACAGGCGAAGGCTTAGATGACATAAATTTATTGGTTGCAGGATGTCAGCATGTTGCAGCGAAATCAGAAGGGTCAAGTGATTTTATGTCGGCGAATGGGCCCAGATAGAGTTAGAGTTAACCGGTGGCCCTAGAAAGTCCACGCGTATGTAACGCTAAGGCGATGGAGCCAATCAAGGTATCTTGGACGGAAAAAATGGAAGGGACATTGCGAAACAACTGGTTTATCTCGTCATGTGGCCTGGGTTATAGCATGGCTGCAAGTTCCGCTAGTTGGTCATGATAAGATGGTTTTATCACAAACATTCATCGGACTAGAAGATTTTGGGTGAAAAGCATTTCTTCTTTACTTGCCATTCCTGTCTGGGGCTTTAAGACCCACAGTTCTGACGGTGTGCAAAGTCCTGCCTGCGTTGCGATTATCATCAGGTTACTGTTACCCTATTGAGTCAAAGTTAGAAGCTGAGGTAGATAGATAGAGAAGAATAGCAGAGTTGAATATGTAGGACTCAGGGAAATGGATTAGACCGATTATGCGCGTTGTTTTCAATCATTTTTTAAATGATATATAGTGTGCATTGTGTGGTGGGTTCTTTCCTTCAACGGTGGTATGAGGGCTTTCCACCATGAGAATAATAGGACGGAACCAGGACGTTTGTCGATGATTGAGGGCCGGATTCAAATAATGTCGAAAATAGACGGGGTCAACAATCTATTGTGGTATGCTCGGTGAACTGCACTCCATAATCGGATAGGCGTAGGAGAAGAAGTCAACTTGGGCACCGTCCTTTGGCAGGTCGCTGGGAATTCTCCGCAAACAGGCTGAATCATAAGTCACTAATGAATTTCAGCCTGTTCTTGCCTTCACGCCTGGTATTAGCGCGTTGCGTTTGCGTGATTCATTTTCTTTTTTTCGCAAGAGCACGATCGTCCACTGGGGAATTCGCCTCCCTTGATTTTGCTTGTAGCATATGATACTCATAACTGCATTGGAGATGACTAGTTTATTCCGTTTCCAACCGTATATACCGACAACTTGCCATTGCAAAGGGGGTGATAGTGACTTGAGCTAGAAGAGTGCGTGCCCGGTACAAACAGTCGCACATATATGGAAGGTGTGAAGAAGTGAATGCTTGTGCTGAGTACATTCTTGGGTGGAAAGGATCACTCAAAATATCCAGCCGAGTACCCCGATTGATAATTAAAGAAAGTGCAGTTTCGCATGATCAGTCAGTTGACTGTTTCGTAGGGCTGTATGAAACAGACGGAACAGGTCAAGTAGGAAAGAAATGAACAGGGAAACGAGCTTATGCAATGGGACAAATCGGCTGGATTTGAAGCTGAGAAAAAGAAAAAAATGAAAAAAATTAAGGAACCTAGATTGAATCAACTGGGTTATTAGGAATTTATGAGGGGTTGTGTTAGTGATGAGCAATCAGTTGTGTCATAGTCAACCAACGATAATAGTAAGCATATAGATAGATAAAGCTGGAGTTTCCAAGGGCGGAGTTTACTGTTGAGTTATTAGTTTGCAATGTAAAAATCTGTCCAGTGATTGTGCGCTCGATCCACCACTTAAACGCACCATATTGCCTACATTGAGTTCCGAGTTCTAGGCTTGACTGAACTGCCATTGGATTAACAATGCCGAATGCCAGTATTTGATTTGTTCAAGGGCTTGGAGTGTTCGACGGGAAAGAAATCAGACCTTAATTTTAGTGTCGATCGTAGAACACAGAGTCTAAAAAGCGTTTGCCGCAGAAAATAGCGTATCTAAGGCGCGTTTCATGGAATCGATAGAAGACAACGGGAGAATTAATAGGTCAGTACCAAATGGACAAGTTTAGGAATGAAAGTCTGAGCAATAATGGGTCAGGTTGACGTAAGAAGAAGCGTTCCTTATATGACAATGACGAGGAGTAGCCAACGGGTTTCCTGGTAAGTAAACATTGGACAATCCCAGTCAAGAGTCAGTTCACTTTTTTACTCTAGAGAATATAATTAGGCAATACTCTGAAAGCGGCCTGCACTGGGATAATTATGTTTTAAGAAGCTTGGATGAGCTAAATAGGGGTTCGACGAGCCTTCTAGCCTTAGCATTCTAAAAGGACAGATGTCTGGAAAATGCAACTTCACATAAACATTTAGGTCCTAGATCACGCACGGATGTGTTTGATCCAATGGTGGTTTGATCAAACCTCATAACGCCGTCCGGAAATCGGCATCTATTGGTCATATAGCAACCTGTAATTGCAGAGAACTGCATCAGGCTAGAGGTACATTGATGGTTAAATCGTTTTAAGACGTTAGTGATAGTGGAAAGTGTGGAATTTAGAATACAGACACGATCTTGATATGATCAGAAAATATAAATAGTACTATATTTCGGAACAGCAAAACATTGTTACTGTAAAGCAGGAAGAGGATGGTCCACTATGCTCCATTGAATGACGCCGCTGGTTACAGACACGGGATGCGAGAACTCACCCTATACAGAAACTACTAGATGGGGGTTAGAAATGTAGGATTTGAATCAGACAGAAGGTTACCCAAAACACCACAGCTCACGAGCTTGGTCAGAAATTAAGAATGAGCCACACGGTGGAATGCCTTGGTCATATCGAGATTAATAACAATATGTGAAGTCATGGAAACGGCTGCCATGATAACGAAATCGAAAGGTCATTCTAACTGGTTGTGGGTGAGCAAGATTCTGAGAAGCCATGTTAACCAGTATGAATGAGATTTTTGTGATAAGCGAAAGTCCAGTGTACACTGTTTCACAAGTCGTTCCATAATTGTAGAAGCGGCGGAAATGTGGTTAATGGGGCAGTAATTAGGAAGGCCACGGACTGAATGACGTCTTTCAATAAGGTGGAAATGCGACAAATTCAACTGCAATGGTGAAGATGTCGAGTCGCAAATTCGCGATATCATCACCGTCATTACAAAGGCGGGTTGGTAGGATGCCACCCTGGCCAGCTCTTGACGATGGTTTCATCGTTAGAAGCATATGAGCCACTTCTGACAGCCCAAATTCAATGTCAGGAGACAAACGCTCAGTAGCGTTAGGTACAATAGGTGAGTCGAAGCAATATTCAGCGCTCATAGATTTTGAGAAAAAATCAATCTAGGGCGTCAGGGATTGTGTTGAGAGGAAGGACTTGCCGGGTAAATATTATACCAGATCGACAGAGAGTGAATGCCAAGTTGAGGACATTACTCCTCTTGGTTGATGATGTAACTTGTTATGAGGATATGGGAAATGGAGTCAAACAGTCGGTGAGGGGCACTGAAGGAATCCAGCTAACCTTAGGTGCACCAAAGTAACCCGCTATTAGTTTAGAGCAGAAAGACTGTCGTTCAAAGCAATGATAATAGGCAAGAAATAGAAAGCAACCATGCAAGGAGATCGATAAATGTACTCCCAGAAAATGGGTGAATTCGACAGTGTGATAACCACCCAAAAGGAGCCAGTTGCAAGGATGCCCAGTAATTTCATTTCGTTTACAATATATAGCCTTAACCACGGTGGACTTGCTTCTATGAAACATAATGGAACTTGCCAGAATGTAGTAGCTCGATGAGGCTGGATTTACAGTCCGTGTCATGGTGATAAAATTTGTGTCCGGATTTATTTTGTAACAACTTTAAGCAGGGATTTAGGTTTATCCATTGATGACCGGTAGTTTTTGGGCAGTCGATTTCATCTGGGCCATTGAAATCAGAGAGGTAGTGAGGTATTGATTCCTGGATCTTTTGGAGCTCTGAACGGACTGATATAGAGTGATGGTCATTGCCGCTGTGTCTACTTAGTCTGGGAGCAACTGTTAGTGAAAGCGAGGGTATTTCGCCTCGGATGCCACATAAGTGGAATGTCAAATGTCCAGCCGAAGAAACTTTTCGCAGTCAGGGGGTCGGGGTACACCGATAGGAACAGCGATAGAAGTATGCAAAGAAAGTGGGGCAGAACGACATGCTGGAAGTTTCCTGTGTTAACCAAGGTGGTAATGGGTCCCGGGACCTAGACTTGATAGCGTGCAAGGGACACTTCTGGAAAAAATGGTTGGCCTCGGGTGATAAGTCACGGGCAACAGAGTAACCGGGGGAAGGTTAAGGGAGCACGTGAGTGTCTGACATTAAACTTGGTCCTGGGTAACCACGGGTTCACCTAGATTCTGGGAGACGCAGTACCCTACAGGCTCCACAACGATCAACACAAGAAGCAATCTTGCTGCGATGTGTCCAAATGCTTATGTTTTACGAACAAACTGATCGCATTGCGCAACTGGGTGGTATGGCTCCCTCCTGTGAGCAGTAAGCAGGGGCTCGTTTCTCAAGGGGGATCATGGAAGTGCGTGCTCAAAATGCACCTTCTGAAGCACTCGTCTTACCATCGGTTCTTGGTCACTGGAGTCTGTCACTTAAGTTGGGTTTTTCTAAAGGAAAAGTAGATAAGACGACAGCTTGAATTTTTTGCCCTCATAACCCTGTGGCATGACATATCCAGTGATGAGACTTCAGTCAGCTACTGTGGCGTGTCGACAGTGTTACGCGTCGTTGTAGTTTTCTGATATCAATAAGCAGCAAGAGGCAACCTATTGACGAACATATGAAGTCCTATAAGGAAGACTGACCAATCGGATGGTCGGTTATATTCCTTTAGACATTCTGATTAGCCCATTAGATGTTTGTTCCACCCATTGAAGCACTCATCACCGAGCATCCAACTTTAGCAAACCGAAGCAACGGTGCGGTGGTCGTAAACTTGACCAACGACAGACATTTAAAAGTAATAAAAAAGTCGTTCGGTGTGCCATAAATTTCAAAATTTTATTGAAACCTAAAATTCGTGCTTAGTAGTACATTCACGAAGATGTATAGCGCAGGGTAAAAGGAATCTTTCCAAATACACTGCAGAAGATAATTGTTAAATAATAGTTCTATCTTTAACACCGTCGCAGCAGTGCACTTCAAATCACTGAAACTGAGGATGCTAAAACAAGATAAATAAGCATAGTTTTGAGGGAATTATTAGAATTTTGGAGCGTCTAATAAATAAAATACCATCTTGGATGCCATTACTAACTGACTGATGATTTCTGACGAGAACGCCGTTATCGTGAAGCCGATTAACGTAGACAGTGTTGTGAAGGAGGATTCTGGGTATGCGTGGATGAACCTGTCCTATTTTGTTCAAATTCTTTACGTACACCGGTAGCCGTGTTCTATACCACTTTGTTTGGGAATCCTTCTCTCCATTTGTCTATGTATAAGATCCACCAGCACGAATTCTGAACGAAATATGCACTTTGTGGGACACATGAATAACTAAAAAAGGAAACGCCGAGAAGATACCAAAGTTCAGAAGTGAACCACAAGCCCCGGTGGATGAACCCAACTGTGAACACTAAACACTGCTTCATGCCCACCGAAAATCTCACGTAATACTGAACCCTCGGAGAGGCGCATCTGGCGATGCAGCTGTTGCGGCCACCGTTGTGTCGTAAAAGACCATCAGTCTAGACACCGTGCATTAAGAAGTGTCACATAGTCAGTGGCGTAAATTACCTTCATCCTGGTTCATTGATACATTTGTTTTACTCTTCCTTTACACATTTTTGCTCTGGTCAAAGCTGACTATTTTTGGTTTCGGAATCTCGGTTTGCTCAGTTGCTTACATGACCGGTTGCTACAATGTTTCCCGTTAGTTTGCAACTGGAGTTGAAACGTTTGGTTTTCTTCTACGGTTTCTCGTTGCCTACGGCCTACCTGAGACTAATCCCTATCAGATGAACACAGTTCATTGAATCTTGTATCTGCGCATCATTATTGTTAATACCATGTTTACAAGAATACGAGGAGTCTTTGTTCCCTGATCCATTTGCGTTTTCGTTCGAGGACTAGATTTACTGAGCTCATTGGAACGATTAGTGGTCTTGCCTACATAAATCTTCAGTTAGGCAAGGCCGTAACAGTAGCAGAAACAAGGAGCAAAAGGATTCATAGAAAATTTAGTAGTTATTTGCAACTTAATGGAATCGGTACATATGCCCAGTACAGCTGAGCCGGAAAAAAACAACATGGCCAATTTTGTTTCGCTTACGCAGTTTAACTTGCAACGATTTTCTGCGTCACTCCTGGATGTCCATAAGAATGCATATTTGGTACCCTTGTAGCGGAACATGGGTTTGTTCCTCCGGATTGTTTGTCTAACCGAACACTGACCGCCCATTGCGGTCAGTAGTTGTTTGCTGCTCACGCACGCTATGCTCGCAAGCTCCTATTAAAAATATGCTCGACCTCCTGCCACCTCCGACTGTCTTTTCGCTGTACCGATCGAATTTCTGGGCATTGCAATCGTATAGAGCCGCCCAAGGGTGACGCACAAATGCTCCAAACATTTAAGGGCAGGCAAACATAATACGAGATCCGTGTTAAGACAAACGACCATAAAAACCTTCCGGCCGTTGATCGACATGCCAAACTGAATTTCTCCAAATTGGATTTGCTTCGTTAAGCTTAATTATCGGCAAATGTATTAACATATTAGTCCCGTTGAAAAACAACAATGGTGCCAACGAAACAACGTGTTAGTAGAATTTTACGGAAAGTGAATGACCCTGGTAAAAATAATAAATTTCGACAACCCAGTCGTTTTTGCTTTCATCGCATATGTTCTGCGATTTCCTGGCTGATGACCATTACCACAAGATTTATCCCAAGTGATTCGGTTTTCAACCATGCGTTTCGGCGTCACCGACCAATAATAATCTTTTTTCCCCTAGATCCCGGTCACGAAGACGAGAAGCTCCAGCCAATCACAAAACCAAAGCCGATTTCTTCGTACCCCTGCACCAATTCACAGCATGACCGTCACTTGGCCTCACCCAGCACGTGCAAAAGGAGCGCGAAAAGAGAGACGATTAGCGGGCATGCGCGTCACGTGTACAAGCCACCGAGGACGATGTAGAACGATTACATCAGATTGTACCTACCCAGCACACGATAGCGCACCTCGTCGTTGCCCACTGGATGTTCACACTAGACTCAAGCAATGTTTTGGAGATACCGGTGGTCAAACACGGAAAGTCGTCGACCATCCTCAACACGGACTGAGCAGGTCTCGCAACCATAAAGAAGAACTAACAACTATGGCATTGCACGCCCTACCCTCGAGGGAATGCCGGTTTAATGGTGGCCCCACAAGTGCAGTAAAAGCTGCTCTAGTACGAACGCGACGGGTTAACTCGTAACTAAAATTGTCGGCACCATGCACGGTATTCTTGGTAAGCGACTAGTACCCATTGAATTTTTGGGCCGCGTCAGTTATAGCTTTTCAACTATAATTCTGCGGCAACCTGGTTTGTTATATTGATGTTGGAAATTTCGTCCGATCGTGTTCTCCGTTCGACGCTACAGTCGCTCGGAATCACTTTTGTTCAAGAACCGTACCGTTTCTCAACATATATTGGGATCCCGTGTTGCTGCACCTCAACGAGCTTCTAACCGATCTAGAAGAGGCATTCGTGCTGGCTGGAAGGCACCACTTAAATGCACTCTCCTAGCCAAGATGTCCATTTCAGCTTTGTTGAGCGCCAAAATCCGCTCTCTGTCTTCGAAAATGTCGGATCTGTCCCTCACACTTCAACCATCGACCCACGTTCACACGTGTGTCATCTGCATACAAGAATCGTGACTGAATTCGGATATCGCTGATTCGCTCGTGCTGATAGACAGCTTCAGACTCCATCCACAGGACAGAGTTTCGAACAAGAAAAAGATCAGAGGCGGTGTGGCAACATACAAACCCCTTCTGGTCCCGCAAGTCCGAATTTATTTATACGTACTCGCTAAACGGAACTGACTGTCTCGTGACACAGCATCATCCTTGGTTTTCTCGCCATACCAGTAAAATCATAACAAACCTATATATTGCCCCTCTCAGCTCGCGACACAATATCACATCGTTTTTGACTGTTTTCTAGTATTTATTGTTACTCTTCTTGAAGATATTCTGCATATTGTTGTAGGTGATTTCAATCATGCATCTACTCTACCACTGATTGTGTTCGACGTGGTTAGCGTCTGTGTTTCTGCCACCAGAGGCGGTTCCATTTTAGACAGAGTTATTACCAACCACCTGATTTATTTTCCCTAAAACTGCGTGCTCCAATTTCAAGCAGTGAACATTGTCTGCCTTTGATGAGGCCCAAGATATACTCTAGGTCAGTATTCCTTTCCTTCATGCAAACAAATCAAATCCAAGATCACCTCCGTAACTTTTCACACGGAAGAATTTCATATGCATCTGCCTGTTTCTCCTTTGAACCCCTGCTCAATGACAATGTCAAACATTTCACAGAGACAGGCAAAGCAGTCTTTGAAATCTGGTGCCTTCCAGAAACACCACTTGTCCCAAACGACCATGTCTTCACCCAGAAACTGAAATCTTTAAGATGATGAAAGGAGCAGTTCTATAAACCTCATAATAACTCAAGGTCGCGGTATATTTCCAAACTAATAAGAGCTGAAATCGAACAAATCGACACTACATTCGCCAGTCAACTGTTGGGTGGTACCAACAATCGATTCCTACGGCAAGACATTCGACTGTTGTGTGGAAAGTAGAAGAAGCATGACAGTATCAATCGTGCTTTCATCCATCCTTCCAATTATACCCCGGTCATATTTGGTCAGGGTGATGATATGACAGTTGCAAGGTTTTCTAGAGAAGAGGTGCTCGAACTTCTCCGCGTCACTAATATTACCACAGGTGTTGGTACTGATAGTCTGTCCTCAGCTCTTTTAAGGCATGGTGCTGTGACTCTGACGGATGAATTTACTTCTCTAATTAACTCGTCATTAATCTCGTCTTCCATCCCTGACTGCTGGAGACCCGTCACTATTATTCCCATCCCTAAATCTAACGGTTCTACTGCTTTAGCAAAACGTTTTCGCCCATAGCCTTAACATCTTCTGGTCTTAAACTGACGGAACGTGCTATAATTAAGCGCCCGCGTTCTTCTATGTATCCTCCTGACCACTCTATCAAGTTTGCCTGTAAATCTAACAGGTCCACTTTTGACGCTGTCGCCTCCCTCATTCACCAAATTTGTAAGTTCTTAAACGCACCAGTGAAATCTGTGCGCTCCGTCTTTCTAGACTATTGGTCGACATTTGATTCGGCCCCGCAGTCTTTTCTTTTTCACAGACTGGAATCATTTGGTTGTCCCAGGCCTTTATTAGTATGGCTGTCTGGTTACTCTACTAATCGAACCCAGTGCACACGAATGGACGGTAAAGTTTCGAAACCGTTGACTAACAACTCAGGAGTACTTCAAGGTGCTGATCTTTCACTGTTTCTCTTCTCTACTTACATCAGCGACTTATCAACTAGTTCACCCTGTCATCTGTTTAAGTATGCTGATGTTACCCTATCTCAAACCGTTTCGAACAACGATGATTCGCAAAGATTTCCCAACGACCTATCTTCTGCTTACGATTTCTCTACTCGAGTTGGTTTAAATCTCAGCATATCTAAATGTTTCAAATGTCTGGTCTCTCTCCTTGAGTCAGCCTAACCATCCGAAACTTCTTTCATCAACTCAACAACACTTACCAAGGTTTATTCTGTGAAATACCTAAAAGCCATTATTGATAAAATTCTGAAGTGGAATACTCACATTTCTACTTGTGTAAAAACTATCCGATGGTTATAAATTCAAATCAGGGAGCTTAGGCACTACAAGGTGAAACGAAGTACCATCTTCTGGTTTCTATACCAATGTTTTTCCAATCCTTCTTTACTTTTCACCCGTCATTTTCCTAGGTATTCTTAAAAAAGACTTCAAAATTCTTCGCCGGGGACTATCAGTTATTAGCCGTGTGTTCTTCTTACCACTAACAAAGTTGTCCCTAAATCTATGTGACCAGCACTCATGAGCATTTGAGAAACTTGCTCACAAAGGTCTTTCTGATCCCACGCATCTTTTGCACAACCATCTTTCAAAGTGTCGCCCTCATATTTCAGCACGATCCGCTTTTCGTTCCTTGCCATCTAGAATCAATATCTATGGGAACTCCATTGTCCCATATTTAGCACACATTTTGACAAACCAACCGAATTTCTGAACAACTTGTCCTAATGCGTTGTGATTATTCTTGGATGAGTTCTTTTATATTCTTTACGAGGCGATGTGTGCACTTTTTATTTTTTTGTTAGTTTCTTTTTTCCCTATTTTATATTCTACCCTCACATTTTTTGACTGAAATGCGACATTATTTTGTGTACGGAAAATTCTATACAATACAGTACAATACAATGCAGCTAGTGGGCTTTGAAACAGTGAAAAACGGATCAGATCAGTATGCTTGACGCAGTCTAACCGAGGCTGAACTGTGGGCTTTTGGAGCCCACAAAAACAACGTGGACAGCTTAATGGTAACGGTGATGGTAGTGGTTTACTCCTCTGGATATGTGGTATACATGCGATATGCTTGATCATGGTGTACAAGTGACAAAACGGTCACATGCAAGAAACGAAAAAGTGAGTGAAGCCAAAAAATTACATAAAGTAGAGTCATAAACCGTTTAACTAAATAAAGAAGTTAGTAGGCATGCATACGAAATTCAGTTCACTGTCGGCTAACCGGTTTGCGGCGCATCGTGTAGGCGAACTCTTCCGTACAACGAACGCGTTGTCAGTTGCCATATTAGATTTTGTTGTGTAACTGTTGATATTCGCTGATACGCCTACTGGGTTTCGGCTCACGTTTTTCTATTTTGTGTTCCATTTCAGACTATGGCGCATGTGAACCCCTAGACGACCACTGTTCCGCGGTCGGCATATTACATCTATACTTTACAGCAAGGTGGTGACCCCAAACTGGGAGGAGATAGGGGACATGATTAAGAGGAACAAAGTTGAAGGGCCTCATTACAGGATTAACGACTTCCCGCACAAAACAGGCGAGGTCAGATCGAAAGAGAAAGCTGATGTGGAACGAATGTCGACGTGGGTGCAAATAGGAGGAGATAACGTAAAAGATGAACGGCCTGGAGGTTTGCTTGATTGAGGTCAGGGAGGAGCAGCTCATCGCTGGTTAAATTTAAACAGGTTTGTATCCTCCATGGATTTTGTTCCAAAGTCTTCAGCGGCATTAAGCAACTAATTGGCAAGCATGTAGTCAAGGTTTGAGGTACTGATGGATTCCAATCTGTGAGTGGTGAGGTCATGGAGAGATTAGAAAAAGCCCTGTTTTGTTGCAGACAACAAAAAATGAAATTTTGTTTCAACAATTTCTGGCAAAGTGCAGGGCACATGGCGCAGTTACTATTCGTTTGGGATAGAGCGAGAGGAGTGAGATGCTAATACGTGAGAGCATGCGTTAACGGAGGGACCAGTAATTTGTTAACGAAAAGGATGTAAGTTACCGGGGCTGACCGTGTGCTGGACATTCAACCGGAAAACACCTTTAGGAGGTGGACGAAGGTGTAGTCTGCCAGCCTAGCTGCACCCCTCATATCACTGCAGCCGAGCTATCCATCAGGTATGCACCGGTCAAAGCGGTAGATATGATCGTGGCCCACACCGAAGGAATTTACACAAAAGTGCAGAGGAAAAATGAAGACATGGTCAAAGGAGATAAACGTTAAGTCGGGAAATCTTCCAACGCAGCAAAAGTGTACCTCTGAGTGTACCACGAAAATCCCCCGTATGTACACTGAGTATATAACTGAAAGTACCCTAATGAATGAAAACGTACACTCAAAGGACTGTCACCGATGACCACAAAATTCGCCAGTATGCCTCATGCCTATTATTTCTTTCAGCCACCGCAATGATTTTCACGGCTTATAGTTGCAGTATTCCCCAATCATAAATCATGTAATAGCACTGTCTGCAATCTGGACTCATGCACGATGCTACTATAACGCTGTTAAATATTCTCGCTGAACTGACCACGGATAACCCATAAATAGCAGTCAAATCTGCGCGTATAACCTCAGTTAGTTCCATTATCCAAAGAGCTCAAACAGCCTTTGATCAGCATTCTAAACACGTAAATGGTATGCATGGCACGCTTGGACTAATAACAAGATGTTCGCATGCGCTTACCGGCAGTCAGCGAAATCAGGACTCCCCGTTTATCTGCCGAACTTGCACAGGAAAATCAAAGACGCCGGACATCATGAGTGATACATATGACTATGACATTCACACCTTCTTCCGGATGGATAATAACTTAAAAAGCCAATTATTAAAGGCTAAAGACCAAGTCGGTGTGCAAGACCAAGACAAATGCATCAACAAAACCAGTTGCACGGAATGCCTAGCGGAATACATTGGACAAACCCGCAGACAGCTTATGAAACGGATAACAGAACACAGAAGGACAGGAAAGTGCAGACCTTCGGATAAGGCGGCCTTATCAGAACTCGGGCGCGATTTAACCATCGCTCTGCAGGCCATAACACAAGGACACAACATAGTGAAAACACAAAAGTATTCCAAGATGGATTCAGAACCTGCACTGAACGTAAGTTTGCCGAGTCTCTGGCGATGAACACCCATTCCACCTGCATCAGTCGGAATAACGGGGGCAGAGATTTCGAAGATCTGGTCAGCCCTAACATCCCTGAGAAACAAATGCTCTAAAGGCCACCACGCTAGTTGGCCCCGCCACCACGGTGGCGCATTGCGTGAAGGGTAACTAATCTCTCACCAGACCCACAGCTCAAAATACACACATTCACAAACACACGGACAACTAAACATCCCCTGGCATGTGAAATCTCCTTTAGTCATGTGATTGTTAATCTTGCCTCGAGAAAGACTACCCACGGTAGTCGAAAGGTTGGCGTAATGCATCTACCAACGACTCTGTTATTACCATAATATCATTCTCATCTTGACAAGACCCCGATGCAGAATGGATCGACAAATAGACGGACAGCGCAGCAAAACGAATGAAACTAGCGATCCTATTCAGCCCCTCATTCATGTTTGACATCGAGTCCTAGTTTTGATCGAAACGCCACAATGAACGTTATAACTCAATGTATGTCTTTAACCTCTTATATATATATATATATGGGTTCAGTAGTGTTCTCTCAGTTTTGGTTGTTTTCTTCATTTACATCTAAAAATGAAAAAATGATTTTTTTACGTCGGTAGGATCCACTGCTTCAGCAAAGTCATGAGGACTAACTGAACATGCTTGACGACTAACATCGAGCAGATTAAAGGATATTGAGTCGCTAATAATAATTATCGAATAACATTTCCCTCACTTTGCTGGTAAAATAAGTGTAATCTTCATGGACTCCGCTATAACGAGGTCATCTGTATTGTTAGGTATTGCCGGAACAGTTGAAGAAAGTATAACCATAGACAAGATTTATCTAGACAAAGAAAATGACCATCACAACGTATAACACTATAATGCATCTTCACATTTGTCAGTATATATACCAGAAACAGACACGAATATCTTAGAGCAATATGTCCGCAGGTATTGAAGTAGGTTTTCACATCTGTGTCCATATTAAGAAACAAAAGTTTTCGTTAAACAAAGGTAACTAGATACAGAAATACACAAATCAATTTCGAATAAAGTAAGTGGATTAAATATATGCGTACATGTATACCGACAAAGTTTTACCCTTAGGAATGCGTTAATCTATGCGTAGTCAAAAATAATTCTACGTTATACTGCCTCCCCCCAGTAACGCATTGTCCCGCGCTGTGTTGGCCACTGCAATGCTTACTTGCCTGTGATGTTACATAGAAACCGCAATTGATGCAAGCCATAATGGCAAGCCATTCACTTACCCAGTTTTCGTAGGTATTCGTTCCTTCACGTTTTGATAACAACAGTTCGTACTGTTGTGCGGCAACAATGGGCAAACTCACAGACAATATCTGCACCGTTTCAGCGTACTGAAGTTTCCGGCGGATTATGACAACTTGTTCTATAACTTCACTTCGAAATTTGCTAATGTCTTGCTATGTGTCCTCCCTAGTTGCTTAAAGTAATGTTAACTGTTACAAAGGACCATACCAATCAGTTTTTCATTATACGGCCTTTCGACTGTCTCCTTTGCAATGCCCACAGATAGGGCAGTTTGATGTGTTCCTTATTCCTCTTGGGGTGCGTGACTTGCTGAAATGACTGTTAAACAAAGCCAATAAACTTGTAATTTGGTGTTAAAACAAAAATGGGTTCGGAAATAAATGCATCGAATGACTTATTTGGACTGAGAAAAATAAATCCAGTGAATAACTTACATATTCTCGATTGGACTGAGAATACGGCGGTTATAGAATGTGTTTGCTGCATAACTGTTCTCCTGGACCCCCATTACATGCTCACCGGGAGAGGTGGCGGTGATTTGTCAGCGAGATGGACGTTCCTGGTCACTAGTATCTATCAGTCTAGCAGGAATTTTGCTAAAGTAGGACATAAAGTAGCCTAATAGATCCATCAAACCAGTAGAGTCTGTTGATGGTTACCCCGACACTTTCTGAAGCATTCTTTGGCAATCTCTTAATCGTCTGCAAAATGTGAAATGCAACACAGCATCTTACCTAGTAGTCTGTTGATGCTGACTTTGTAAGTGACACAGTTGGATGGTAGTATCATACCCGTTTTCACCATTTTCTCCACTTTTATTGATGGCAGACAAACTCAAATGGCTTTGTCTCCCTCTTCTACTTACAAGTGATGCAACACATCCCCGGCGTTGTCAATGCAGAATTCAACGAATAAGCGCCATGGGAAAATAAAAATAATCACCGGACCTGTAATCTTTAATATACTCACTGTGCTATTTGTGCCATCTGTGCATCAAAGGAAGCACTGTGTGGAAGCAATGTTCCCTTGCACTGCACACAGTCCAACGAAGTGTTGGCCACAATGACATCGAATTCAAAACAATGAAAAGTATTAGTGTCTGACGAATGAAACGGACAAGTAAAAAAGTTCAAAGCTTTTCTAAATGATATTATTAGCTGATTGCCATTTATGTGTTCTACCAACGACAGACGGTCATTTACCAAGATAACATTGTCCAGGAACTGTTCTGTAATGACACTGTTTCCAAAAGCCACATGCTGGGCGCGTGACGGCAAACGGGGTGTGCTGCATGAGACAGTGTCATCAAGTGCCTTCGGCCTGTCGTATAAGGTAGCTTCCGACATGCGGTTTTTTACCGGGCGAAATATTTACTGCACAACCATGCTCGTTGAAGTCATAACTCGACTAGTAACTTGCATAAACTATTCGGGAGGAAACGAGGAGGAATTGCTCAAGACGCCGAAGACTTTCACGTCATCCGGCAGTTGGATCGAACTATGAACGTTGAATGCCATTTCCACCTCACCTTATTACAAAATGAATTAGCGCATTGCATTCTATGCGTTCCTCTTTATGTACCGAATATAGTGCATATACAATATTTTCCTTCCCATGTCGCATATAAATGTCGAGAATTTCAAAAACTGTCAAACATTGCCTGGGATTATGCCTCTGAGCGCAACTTGTCCTAGGTTTAAAAGACACTGGCGAAACCTGGAAGCTTTCGTAAATCAAATTCAAATAACAGTCCACATTTTAATGGGGACTCACACGGGGTGAACTGATGCATGACCGATACCCTGTCGTCAACGTTCGGCAGATGGGTTGATCTTTTGGGTACTCTCTGGTTCGTTCCACCCTTGCGCCATATATTTGTTAGAGGTTTCATAAGACCCAAGGAAACTGTGTGCATACAGTTAAACGGAAATGCCTTTAGCATATCGATCTGCAGAACCTCGAACGGTGACGAACTATTATGGTCCTATTTTTGCTTCCGAGATCGAATGTCGTTGCCATTTCTTGTCACTCCCCTGTTCGTTGGGAATACCAGACGGCGACTGACACCAAATAGGCGTTGTGTGCAGTGGAAACAGCTAAAGTGCCGGTGCAAAATTTTGTTTGCCTAACAAAGGACTTGGCCGGCGCATTTGCCAATATACTGTGTAGGATAACTTTCAGAAGTCGACCGTTTTCGCGCAAACTAGTTCTTTGGTAAGATTAATCTTGAAGCTCTACCATATTTTCATCCAGATACTATTTCACGTCCAACGCCTTAGATTTATCACAGAATAACCCCTTAAGAAGACGGATCAGTTGAGCCTATCGGTGCAACGCAAAATCGGCCACAACTACTGAGACCACCCTGCAAACGCTGTTAAATCATCAACATGAACTTGCAAATGGACTTCCTCGCAGTTACATGTTTTGGGTCCTCCAAAACTCTCGGATTAACCCTCTCAAGTCCGGAATGTATATAATATCCACCAAGAACTTTCATTTTTGACGTCTACCGCGGTGCTCCGGACAGCGTCTCGGTGATCCTAAGAAAGTCGTGCCTTACCATCCTAAAACTCCGCAGTATAGCACTAAATCCCTTGATTTTCAACCCTCTTGAATAGCAATCTGTCCTGCAATTACCAGAGCATCAAACGTTGGTGCATAGGGTTCATCGCGATTAACACACGATGATTGCTGGTTTGAATCAATTGTTAAAGCAAATACACCGTGAGTAGTTTTGCTTTGAAATACGTAGTTTTTATCCTGACACCTCGTGTCTTCTCTGCCAGAATCATAACTATGGCTCGCGCTTTCCAGCAAGACTCCAGACTCATAAAATTCTGAATGTAAGGGAGGCAAATATCCGTTTTCTGATATATAAGCTTTTTCCTTCAGAAAACATAAAAGCAATTACTGCTGCTAGGTGAAGAAGTTCTTTTCCTTATTTCTCGCAGTTTTATGCAGTTGGGTCGCCGTGAGAATCCACGTGGTTTCGTAGTCCCAGAATGCATCACCGTGTAAATCCTATCTTTTAGGCATTACCAGACGAAATGATGGTTAAACAACGTAGGCCAAAATAAACCAAGTTAGGTATCACTTCTTCGTTGGCCAACAATCCCGGACAAAGCGGGGCATTGTTACTGGTTTTTCGACCGATTCTCATTCTGTTGCTCCATATGGAAGAGCAGTAGGGTGAGGTGAGGTAGTAGTCTGGGAATTTTTCCTGCAGTCATAAATGTGAACTGAGAAGAAAATAGCCCATGTCATATGTTACTGACGGGATAAATCCCAGGGGGCCTAGTACATCATCCAGGGTAACACAGAGGTGTGTACATATGATCTCTGAGCAGAGTGACGTAAGCAGAACCTACAAAGTGACAATGTAGAGAATGAGGCGACATCCGTCAGCTGCGAATGCAGAATAAGCTCGGTTATAGCCTGCACGAGATGAAAACAAGGGAATCGAAGAGAGAACATCTAAGGAAAGATGACATCAATCGGGAAAATTCTGGGTGATCCAAACAAGACTCGGGCGAAAATCAAGTGAATTATGTGTAAAGATTTCTGCATAAACAGGCATACAAATTATATAGGTGTAAATGTGTTTATTGATGTGTAATTTCATAGAGACTGGGCAGCTTAAGTTAGGACAAAAGAAAGGTTACGGTGATTGCTGACTCGTAGCTTGTCGGGAGGAGGGAGCAAGTGGAGGTTTTGGACTTACAGATGATTAAAGGATGGTCAGAAGAAAAAAATAGAAATGAGAATCGAGAGGAATTACGGAATTGTTAGAGGGATTGAGCAGGAACTGAATCTGTTCATAAAAGTTGGCATGAGGGCGAAATGATAGGGAAGACAAGGCAGGTATAATAGACCCAGGCATTCGGGTAACCTTATGCATCAGTACATGTTAACATTTACATATATATGCATATATATATATACTTCTCGCAATATAAACATCCGTACAAAGTATGCAAACTAGCGCGTGGAGGGTATGCTCCGGCTTACCGACAGTTTGGAAACACCCCACCGTTTGCATCTAACAGCGACGTGATCAATTTGGGTCCACCACCGACCCGAAGATGGGCGGACGCCAAGCAGTGAATTGGCGATTGAAATACCTGCAGTTTATACCGACTATAACCGCTTACAGTTTTCAGAAGGACGGGAATTGAGACCAAGGGGGCACAGAAGCCCCGCATTTGAGAATGGCGTACATACTTTAACATTCATCTTTCCTATCAAAATCACGACGCAACTCGCCTGGTTATACGCATGGGGTCGTGCAATTTTTGACAGTATCTTTGACTACAACTGGTCGACCGTCTGTTAGCGCGTATGTTGAGACAATAAACAAGGTGCATCTATCAAAGTGACCGTTGTTGAATATCAACATCCGATTTCTGTCTTCGAAAACGTCGGATCTGTCCCTCACACTTCAACCATCGACCCACGTTCACACGTGTGTCATCTGCATACAAGAATCGTGACTGAATTCGGATATCGCTGATTCGCTCGTGCTGATAGACAGCTTCAGACTCCATCCACAGGACAGAGTTTCGAACAAGAAAAAGACCAGAGGCGGTGTGGCAACATACAAACCCCTTCTGGTCCCGCAAGTCCGAATTTATTTATACGTACTCGCTAAACGGAACTGACTGTCTCGTGACACAGCATCATCCTTGGTTTTCTCGCCATACCAGTAAAATCATAACAAACCTATATATTGCCCCTCTCAGCTCGCGACACAATATCACATCGTTTTTGACTGTTTTCTAGTATTTATTGTTACTCTTCTTGAAGATATTCTGCATATTGTTGTAGGTGATTTCAATCATGCATCTACTCTACCACTGATTGTGTTCGACGTGGTTAGCGTCTGTGTTTCTGCCACCAGAGGCGGTTCCATTTTAGACAGAGTTATTACCAACCACCTGATTTACTTTCCCTAAAACTGCGTGCTCCAATTTCAAGCAGTGAACATTGTCTGCCTTTGATGAGGCCCAAGATATACTCTAGGTCAGTATTCCTTTCCTTCATGCAAACAAATCAAATCCAAGATCACCTCCGTAACTTTTCACACGGAAGAATTTCATATGCATCTGCCTGTTTCTCTTTTGAACCCCTGCTCAATGACAATGTCAAACATTTCACAGAGACAGGCAAAGCAGTCTTTGAAATCTGGTGCCTTCCAGAAACACCACTTGTCCCAAACGACCATGTCTTCACCCAGAAACTGAAATCTTTAAGATGATGAAAGGAGCAGTTCTATAAACCTCATAATAACTCAAGGTCGCGGTATATTTCCAAACTAATAAGAGCTGAAATCGAACAAATCGACACTACATTCGCCAGTCAACTGTTGGGTGGTACCAACAATCGATTCCTACGGCAAGACATTCGACTGTTGTGTGGAAAGTAGAAGAAGCATGACAGTATCAATCGTGCTTTCATCCATCCTTCCAATTATACCCCGGTCATATTTGGTCAGGGTGATGATATGACAGTTGCAAGGTTTTCTAGAGAAGAGGTGCTCGAACTTCTCCGCGTCACTAATATTACCACAGGTGTTGGTACTGATAGTCTGTCCTCAGCTCTTTTAAGGCATGGTGCTGTGACTCTGACGGATGAATTTACTTCTCTAATTAACTCGTCATTAATCTCGTCTTCCATCCCTGACTGCTGGAGACCCGTCACTATTATTCCCATCCCTAAATCTAACGGTTCTACTGCTTTAGCAAAACGTTTTCGCCCATAGCCTTAACATCTTCTGGTCTTAAACTGACGGAACGTGCTATAATTAAGCGCCCGCGTTCTTCTATGTATCCTCCTGACCACTCTATCAAGTTTGCCTGTAAATCTAACAGGTCCACTTTTGACGCTGTCGCCTCCCTCATTCACCAAATTTGTAAGTTCTTAAACGCACCAGTGAAATCTGTGCGCTCCGTCTTTCTAGACTATTGGTCGACATTTGATTCGGCCCCGCAGTCTTTTCTTTTTCACAGACTGGAAACATTTGGTTGTCCCAGGCCTTTATTAGTATGGCTGTCTGGTTACTCTACTAATCGAACCCAGTGCACACGAATGGACGGTAAAGTTTCGAAACCGTTGACTAACAACTCAGGAGTACTTCAAGGTGCTGATCTTTCACTGTTTCTCTTCTCTACTTACATCAGCGACTTATCAACTAGTTCACCCTGTCATCTGTTTAAGTATGCTGATGTTACCCTATCTCAAACCGTTTCGAACAACGATGATTCGCAAAGATTTCCCAACGACCTATCTTCTGCTTACGATTTCTCTACTCGAGTTGGTTTAAATCTCAGCATATCTAAATGTTTCAAATGTCTGGTCTCTCTCCTTGAGTCAGCCTAACCATCCGAAACTTCTTTCATCAACTCAACAACACTTACCAAGGTTTATTCTGTGAAATACCTAAAAGCCATTATTGATAAAATTCTGAAGTGGAATACTCACATTTCTACTTGTGTAAAAACTATCCGATGGTTATAAATTCAAATCAGGGAGCTTAGGCACTACAAGGTGAAACGAAGTACCATCTTCTGGTTTCTATACCAATGTTTTTCCAATCCTTCTTTACTTTTCACCCGTCATTTTCCTAGGTATTCTTAAAAAAGACTTCAAAATTCTTCGCCGGGGACTATCAGTTATTAGCCGTGTGTTCTTCTTACCACTAACAAAGTTGTCCCTAAATCTATGTGACCAGCACTCATGAGCATTTGAGAAACTTGCTCACAAAGGTCTTTCTGATCCCACGCATCTTTTGCACAACCATCTTTCAAAGTGTCGCCCTCATATTTCAGCACGATCCGCTTTTCGTTCCTTGCCATCTAGAATCAATATCTATGGGAACTCCATTGTCCCATATTTAGCACACATTTTAACAAACCATGACCGCGTGTTAGCCGAAGTCCTGAGCTGCCTGTCATTGTGTGCTCTGATTATTCCTCGATGATTTTTTTCACAATTTTCTCGGTATGTGTAAATGCTCTTCTGTTGCTATTTTTCACCCTCAGGTTTTTGCCTGAAATGCGGCATTATTTTTTGTACGCAATTGTCCGTACAGTACAGCATAATGCGACTATTGATTTTAAATGAGCATTAAATGCTTAATGCACACAGCCGCCTACCAATGGAATCCAATCCAATATTGCAATCTCAGTTCGCGCACTTGGAAACATACCAAAGCTGGCAAAACCAGAAAACGCGACATCGGGGTCCTCAGAAAAGCGCATATGAAATCTCAAGGAAGGATTAAATGGGGATATCAATCGGATGATAGAACTGAAATGTCAAATGCCAGTCCATTGGCTGAGACAAACATCGATGGCTAGGGCTTCCAGTACACGAGCTAAACACCCCTGATGACCTACACTACTTATTGTTCTCACACGGAATGTGATTAGTTTGAGGGGCATCGGAGAAAAAGAAGCGCTTCAGCCGGTAAAAGCCGGTTCAACGAGACTTGGATGTCATCTTAGCGGAAGCGCAGGAGAAAAGAGTAAGACTTGTTCCAGGGCCACTACCATTGGCAGGGCCGACTGTATTCCCCGAAGAATATGAAAAAATCCGATGGGAAGGGAAGTATCACGAGTTAGTAGAATTAAAAACAATTGTGTGCGATGGAAGGTCACTTTAGTAAATGAGAGAATAGTTCGGAACGTCGGCCTGATGCGTATTCAGCCTACGTGATCATTTACGTTTTGGGCCGTTGTAGCACTCCGTCGCCACGTTTACAGTAGACCATTTAAATGACGATGCACTTCTATCTACGCGCTTTCTGTAAGGCAATAGAATCAGTTCAGATGAGCAGGAGGCCATCTCTGCGGTTCATATGCTTGTCGACGGCGGCATATTGGGTGGGCTTGAGCCCACGCTATTCACGGCTAACCAACTGAATGATAGCCGTTCCCTTATTCGCACTCCAGGGAGGCACCCAATAATACAGTTCAACCACGAATGAAGCCAAGTGGATATCCAACGGTTCACGATGCCCAAGAAAGCGCAATGATTAGAGCCAAACGGTAGGCAACTGTAAATTTTACAGGCAATATCATAAAAGGTGGGATGCCGAAGTGGTGCTGCCCGTAGTTTTGTGACCGACAGCCCTAGTCGATCTTCGGCTTACATTTATTATTACAAAATACCAATTGACAATCCTGGCTAGCATTTTTTGAGTACAGAATTCATAAGTGAAGTTAAAATCAATCTACTTCACCTGCTTCCTAAATTTGCCGACAGCAGCATTCGCTGCGATTCTGTGTGAAATATCTGGAACGTTCTGCCTATGACCTCCAAGGACAAGCCATTCATCCAACAAAACTTTTGGCTCACTCCTAATATACTTAGGCGTATTCAGGTTTCTCAAGTTGCCATCAAAATGTCGTATCAAAACACCGATAAACTCGGTTGTATAGTGCAGCCAAAAATGAGCCACATTTGTTGAGTCGAGTTCTTGAACGATGAAAGACCACTGGCTTGAAGTTGCAGTTCATTGAAACCAAAAAATAGCGTCACTGTGTTCTCCAAAACGTCATACATTCTTTCAAAATGGAGTGAATATAAATTCCATTGAGAAAATCAGTGACGAGGGCAGTTCGTGGTGTTCCAATAAAATTTCCGGGGTCAGTAAAGACATCTTATTGCGTTAAATTATGGCAATATATTTACCAGTCGTACCTTGACAAGGAACGTTTGGGCAGGGAATTCGATTCTTCGAAAGATTAGTCTCTCCATGAATCTAATGGCTCTTTTGTGCCAAGAATACACCTACTTCAATAGCTTTCCTTAGGCATAATGGCAGGACTTTTAAAATAGCAAATATTAAGTTGAAGGTCTGGAACTAGTTGGTTATGCGTAGGTAACAGAATGTGTAAATGACCATAGACATTCATAAACGAGGTGCTATTTCATGCTTTGATCCGAAAAAGTGATTAATTAAAACAATTATTAATGTATTAGGGATTGATGTCTAAAAGGCAATAGAACGATACTGTTCTGAATACGGACAATTTGCAACCCTCAGGTACTAGAAACGCAAACTGACTCTGGGCAGACATCAAAAATTACATTTTTCAGAGCAAAATCACGGACGCAAAATCACTTCCATTAGAGAACAAAATGTCGCTGCCGAGCACGAGACCGATCATTAAAACCGCATGCCTAATTGTACCCTCTTCCCGAAAATTTTTGAGTATGATTATTTGGCCAACTATAGGTGCTTGCCAGGTCTCAGAAACAATTGTGTCAGTTTCCACTTTAATTTTTAACGATGGCCTGCCCCAGTGATATCTTCAAGCTTTGATTTTGTGCTGCTTGCGAAAAGCACGAGTAGTTCTTTTGGGTGTGTTTGCTTGAAATGATATCTCCCGAGACACAAATATTTCTGAGAGTGTTTCTTCGCCAAAGAATCCATTTTACTTTTGTTGTCAGCTGGTACTAAAATATTAAGAAGAACCATAACTCACCTTCTTGTGTAAAAGACTTCCGGAATGTCACCCTTAACGAGTCTTCTTTCGGATTCTGATATCGCGATTGACAAAGTCCCCTCAGTCGATGGAACACGGAAGATTCGAGCCAACGACCAGATGCAAGCTGATGGGGCCGAAATAGTGCCGATGCGGCAGTACGCGCACGGGCAATTCAAAAGAAGGAAAGGCAGAGTGGTAGGGTCGATTCGAAAGCCAGGACATTTGAAAGGTGCAGATAGGGTGGGAATTTACCGGTCTCTTGTGCGGTAAAACAAACGCAACGAAACAAATGTCACAAAATTAACATCCAGCGTCAAAGCACATTTTTGCGAGGACGCTTTACGAAGTAATAGATTTTCGGTGTCACTACATCATCGACTATTTCAAATAACAAATATGAAACTACAGGAGAATCCCTGTACTCTATTAAAGATGATATATATTGTCAGCACTGTTTGGAACGTAGCTGTTTTCTCTATTGACGTGTTCTCAGACAGTCCAGGTATTTCGTCTACACCTATGCGTCTCATAATTGCTATTACCCTATTTTACTTGGTGGTAGGGGAAAATCCGGGAAGATGAGATTCAGCAGATTATGTCAATCTAATTGGTGGAAAAGCTTAAGTCAACGTGTAAATGGAGTTAATCACCACCAAGTTTACCCAAGCACACTATGCTGAATAGGTGAAGGTAAACCAAACAATACAGAAAGACAATGCAGCTTTCGAGCCCGCTGATCTCGCCTCAAAGAAGCTTTGAGTGAATCAATCAAACACAAGCGCAAAAGGTTTACAATACACATTGAACAATGAGTAGCAAAATCCTCCATTGAAAGTCTTGGGTATTAATGTCAACGAAAAACCAAGAGTTAAGCTATTATTTGCATTTCATACAACGACTTCTGTTTTTGAAGGCATTCTAGCCCATTAAAACGAACTGTTGAATATATATCACACTTTTGCAGTATTTTATGAAGTCTACGACAGTAGGAAGCTCAGAAAAGAGAAATTAGTGATTTTCCCTCTTTTGGAAGGGGCTCACTTGCGCAGTTAACCGTCAGAACAATTGAGTCGCTGGGTTCACATATAACATAGAATGACCTCACCGTGAATGTGACGTCAGCGTTTGTACCGTGGTTGAGACCAGTGGTGAACACTCTCGACTGGCAACATGTCGTGTCTCGAGCACAGCAAATCTGTCGCGATCTGCCTTCACAATCCTTCACCGCGCGCTCAAAAACAATTTGTGGTTATCCTTCCACTCCCTTGACCCACTCTCCATCCCAAAGCAAACTCTAGACCAGGCTATAATTGATACTATACGTGCATCATTTTTTCGGGTTATTAATGGAACACCGTCAATGTCCTCCCAACCGCAACATGGTTTGGCTAATGCAACCCCTAAAATATTTCTTAATTTATGGCAAGTTAATGATTATGAGTTGCTGGAACTGGTAGTCGTCCGTAGACCGCCACCATCATCGGACCGCTGACTACAGAAAATATCATGCCACTCATGAAATTTCATCGAAATGTTTTTAGCACATCTGTATTCTACTTGATCATTCACATCACGTCTATACAAATCTTCATACCTCCTGATGATGTCGGATAATAAAAGCCAATAAAAATTTACGGTCCTTATCAAACATGAAATGACTATCAATAAGCCAACGAGTACTAAAAAATCATGGCTACAATCGGACAAGGCTAAGTGGTACCGAGATTTTGCACATTTCCGCTCTATTTGTGTTGGTGCATGACCAAAGAACAAACATTAAATTTAATAATGGCATATTAGCAAATAAATTTCTTCTATAAATGACAATCAAAGTAATATGTCCATGATCTCTAACGCACGATTTAGAATCATTAAAAGTGGCTCGTGAGTTTTGTGCATTGAGTATGGGCACGCAGCTGTTTGAAACACTGAAGTCAAATACTAAATAATAACAATGAAACAAATTAGCAAAGTTCAGTGAGCGGTCAATACATTTTAATAAACTTGTGCCCTTCTCTATGCATCAATGACTTATCTAAAAGAATAGTTTTAGGGTCCTGATGCATTAGTTGACATGTCTTGCGTTGTTTTGAGTTCTATTGTTACACCTAAAAGCGTGCGTCAACGAATATCTGGAGGACAAAAGCCAACTAATCCCGGTCCTAGGAGACATTTGGCACCTTACATCACAAGTGGCGAATAATAGGAAGATATATGACCATTCCAAGCGTGTCTGGACCAATCAGATTGCACCAAATTGTCATACATAAGTTTTGTTACGTAGTATTTTATCGAATATTGACCAAGTCTACTTGTGATACAGAAATCGTCAGATCAAGGCAATGACGAACATCCTGAATACAGTTGCTCAACCACGCCAGTTGAAAGTGACTTTGGAATGCCATTAAACCTGTTAAGGCCTCTGGTCAAAATACCTGAAATGTACATATTGACTTATGAATGTAGAGCATCCTTGACTTCTGTTGATAGAACTTCTCTTTCTTTATGTTTACCGATATTTCCTCTCAGAATCTTCGACATCTTGGTGGTTGTACACTTAACTGTCTGCAACAGCAGCACTTTTCTTAAAAAATATCACCGAGCAGTTTCCTTCCCTTCTATAATTTGTGTACTGCTTAGTGCTGATTGATTCAGTTTGTTGAAAAGGCAGAATTCTCACACTTTTCGACTGTTTACTAAAAAAAAATCTTCCTGACTTTAGTGACCCCTAAGGATTTGAAACAAAGCATTCTCGACCCGTTTCTGTGAAAACTTGAAGAGAGTTGGCTCGTAGCCAGCACAGAGAAATTACCTTCCATTGAATATCCTTCCGGTCTTATCCGCCAAAATTCAGCTGAGAAGATCATTAAAGTATATTTGCAATTGGTAATCACCACCTATTTTTAGGACAGTGGTGACTGAAGCACAATATGCAGTTGTGTATAAATATTACGATCACAAGTAATCAAGCATATATCCTATGACCAGTAGTTCGCCGTATTTACTAGTGCAAGTTACGCATTCGGGTCCACTCTACTACTTCCTATAAGAGCTTGCGGTGTCGGAGAGAATTAACTTGCTAAGAAATCCTCTGGCAGGGAAACAATGATGCATTAGTCTTGCAATAAAATTCTTCGACTACAGGTAATTATCAGCTGCCACCCCGGGTACGAGAGCAGTTCATAGCAATCTTCTCCCGGAAATCCTGTACAACCAGCAAATAAAATATTTTTTCCAGTAAGTTTTAAATTCTAGACTTCATTCCAATCAAGTTTTTTCACAACGGGTGAAAGTGAAAGTGCCACCATGGGAATCAATTGGAAATCAGTCAATGTCCTATGGTTGTCGCTTTTGAGTTCTGCTATTAACTGATTGATAACCGCCTATTCCAAAGAGCACGGTCTAAAACGAGGCTGGAGGAGATCTCTGAAGGCCCCCGAAAACTCTCAAAGGGAGATTCTGCCGACTGGGTAACTCTAGGAAAAAGTAAATCATCTAAGTGGTTAACACTTTCGTCACAAAATGTAACTTGACTAAATGCACCAGTCAACGGGTAACAAGAACTGGATTTTCTTCGTCTGTTTACGTGAATCTGCATCACGGTCTTCAGCTTCAGTCTTGGATTCTCCGGTTGTTCCACCGGCTGATGTACCTGCAATATGTAGTTGTAAAGTAACATCTAGATACCACAAGATTTTTGATGTCTATTTGGAAATCGTGGAGAGCTCAGATAAAGTGATATATTATGGTGCACCAAAAAGAGCGTCAAGAAGCGCTAGACCTAACTCATTATAAACATCAGAGTTTATCTGTACAATGGCTACTAAGAAACAATCTGAACTCGTCATTCCGATGTCGAACGGTTTATTATTGATTGCTGAAATAACCGGAACTTCCTCCAGTAACGAGTAATAGTGACAACGGAAGTAATTATTAAATGCTGTGTGATTCCCATTGTAAACTCAGGCTCAGCAATCCAAAACACTAATATCGCTGCGGCAACTACTCCCAAGTGATTTACGGATTTTGAACAGGTCGACTGATCAGAAGTGATTTCTTGATGTGCTAAACATCTGGTGATTGGAGTTAGCCACGTTGTAAAAACCGGAAATGGAAGTGAAGTCCCCTTGAAAGACTGGTCAACATACTGTCTCTAATAATTACAGTAATAAAAGATCCGTATTTTCTAAACCATCAGATTTTTTCATTCACTATCAACTTATTTGCCCCTCATCATTATCATTCATGTGGCATCAGAACGCGGAGGGCCTGTAGTGAGGAATCTCCTAGTAGCTGCATATGTGGATAATCGCATCAAAGGTGTCTGAATCAGCACCATTTGGGTGTTTATTTGGCATCATATGGCTCTAAACCTTTTCGTATATTTTATTGCGTTTCTACGCTTTTGCAAGTGTAAGCTCGCAAATCAGCATTAGGAAAATCACAAATCAAATCTTCCTCTCCCCACTTTAAAATAACGTCCGCAAAAATGCACCAATAAAAAAGATCTGAGCCAGAGGTGTTTGTCCAGTAGTTCGGCGGCGACCATATCTTTATTCACCAGCACTCGAGTGAGGAGCAGCGCATAATACTTTTGTAGGGATTGGCTGAGGGTTATTGTGCGGAAAAATGGTCTGTTTGTGACATCTGATAAACTTTTGGACAGATCATCATCTACAGGGTTCGAAGAATCTTTGAGCGTCTCGAACGTAAATACCTAATATGTACTCATGTGTATGATATGGAGTTCGTTAACACGATCAGAAAACGGGACGTAGAAGAAAAGAAAAACCGAAAGAACGTAAGGGTACAAGAGTTTTGTCTAATTCAGTGATCCAGTTTTTACGGAAAGCACAAGGAAACAAAGCTGAAACGAGAATATATGAACGACGTAAACAAGTGCATGCCGCAGCATGGAATGTACATCGCCAGTTAGTGAAGACAAAAATAAATCGGAGGGCAAACAGAAACAAAAGTATGTGTCAGTAGTGGAAGAGGCTACACGATAGCGTAATGGCTAAGGCGTTCGACTCAAAATCAATCGCCCCGGGTTCACGTCTCAGTTGGGGCGTGGTAGGTATGCACTGTTGATGATTCCTAACAAGGATGAAACAGCAGTACAGTGCTTCCATGGCTTCTTACTATTCCCTAGATCGATGATATTGCGTAGTGATTTATCTGAGTAAAAATAATTCCGAAAATCAGTCGGATTGTCAGGAAATGTAGATCGAAAGAGAGTAAAGCATAATCTGCAACACTTAGATAGGTTAATTAAAAGACAGGTGTTTCCTGATTTTAAATCAATTTAAATGGTCAATTATATGTCATCTTCTCTTCATCACCCGTTGACTGCGAAAGGCATATATGAACATCGTTCGTATGCTTGCTCACACAGAACTGGATGAATTAATGAGAGGTTACTGACATAAATGAAGTAAAGAAAGGGCAAATGGACGGTACGGTGGAAAAAGCTAGAGTCATTGGTTAAACAGTTAATTTCGATCCAAAATTCGAATTTTGAATATGTCCAAGAAAACAGTCAGAAGGCAACCAAATAAGATTAGCACAAAGGAATGCGGCTTCTGAAATAAAAGTGACCTAGGGATGAAATTAAATTCCTTGAAAATTACCAATGAGCACATTGAGAAAACACAGGTTGGCGAACAAGCTCGTTTCAGTGATTCGTACTCATGCCATTACATCACTATATATATCTTGACAAAATATTTTCACTATAGGAAGGATTGGATTAGTCATTTACAAATATGGGTGGGGAAGGGATTTGTGGTGTTAATTGTTTTGTTGTCTAGGGTTTGTATTGGGACGGGGGGTGGGCCAAGGGAGTTGAAGCGCAACCACAAATTGTTTTTGAGAACAAAGTGGAGGACTGTGAAGACGGATTGCGACAGCTTCCGCAGTGCTCAAGAGGCGACACTTTGCCAACCTGGATTGTTGACCTCTGACCTTATACAGAGTCCGGAAAGCTTGCGTCACATTCACGGTGTGGTTAGTCTGTGCTAGATGTGAAACCACTGCGCTATTAAGTGACTTAATTGTTCCAGTGCCTAACCATGCCGGGTGGTGCTCACGGATGCGTTCA
>LUCM01004829.1:83721-134189 GCA_008360955.1 Fasciolopsis buskii
TGAACGCATCCGTGAGCACCACCCGGCATGGTTAGGCACTGGAACAATTAAGTCACTTAATAGCGCAGTGGTTTCACATCTAGCACAGACTAACCACACCGTGAATGTGACGCAAGCTTTCCGGACTCTGTATAAGGTCAGAGGTCAACAATCCAGGTTGGCAAAGTGTCGCCTCTTGAGCACTGCGGAAGCTGTCGCAATCCGTCTTCACAGTCCTCCACTTTGTTCTCAAAAACAATTTGTGGTTGCGCTTCAACTCCCTTGGCCCACCCCCCGTCCCAATACAAACCCTAGACAACAAAACAATTAACACCACAAATCCCTTCCCCACCCATATTTGTAAATGACTAATCCAATCCTTCCTATAGTGAAAATATTTTGTCAAGATATATATAGTGATGTAATGGCATGAGTACGAATCACTGAAACGAGCTTGTTCGCCAACCTGTGAAATTAAATTCCTAAGAATAATGAAAATAAATGCATACCGAGTTGTGTAACTGCTTGCAAACAGAGTACACTATCTACATTTCCTGCGAGTTTCGCAGGGAAATTGTAAGTGGTCGGAGGGATTCACCGGGCCTTTTAAGAGGTCACTGAACACGAAGCGATCATCGAGTTTCGAGACGGTCGGGATGAGCGTCAGTGGGACCGAATCGTTTTGGAAGAATGATGGACGTTTCTGTTCCGTATATAGGGCAGACTGTCGTTGCGCTCCGGCAGGCCGGGATGGAACGCGAATGCAAGGGGTAAGGACAGTGACTTCATGCAAACCACGGGCATCATATTTAAGGATTCAGGAGAGCGGGGGTGAGACATTCGACTCAGCTGTGGCTTCAAACTTGGCACGTCTTAGTAACTTAAAAACATACTTCTTAGATATGGATTCTATATTGGCGCAACTAATAGGGCCATGTGGTGAAAGAATAAATTTGACAAAATTATTGAATGCAGCGTTAATGATATCCAGGTTGAATGAGCAAAGGGGTAACCGTATCTTTCGGCCACAAACCATCCGAATCCCTGTTCCATAAAAGCCTTGCATCCCGACTGCCTAGGAGGTGGTCGATAAAAATGGATTCATCAAGCGTGGTCTCATCTTTGATGAACGGTTTAATCCTTAACAGAATCAATTTAGCCACTTTGGATGTCTGTTTTTCCAAAGGGGAAGCCATTTCACACAAAGCAGTGGAGCTTATGCTAAGCATAGGAACACCTACAAAGAGGAAGAAAAATTCAAATTTTTTTCACGGTTGGAGCAAAGAATTCTACGGCGTTGAAAAATGAAGTAAATAAAAACCGGGAAGTACTTATGAAGACAGAAAACCTGAAAGTGCAAAGTCTGTCAAGGACAAGTCGTGTAAATGAACCTTTGTCCGCTTAGATTTAACAAAAGCTTCTTGAGCAAGAGGGGGATAAACTTTTGCCGTGAATGTAGAGATAGCAGCACAGGGTTAATTTAAAGAATGTCGAATTAGTTAAAAAGACTTTCTAGGATTTGCTGGTCCGCGCGTAAATATGAGGCATAAACGGTCCCAGGCAGAACATAGTCAGGGAGGGTAAAGAAGCATAAATAATCTCTCTTACGACAAGATGGAGGTTGTCTTTCAGAAGATGAACAATGAGGGGACGAAGGAATCAAAACGCTGACTAATTTCAGATTGCGAAGAAAAGAATGTGATACAAATAGTACCGATAACGGTAACACCCAAACAGCAAAACCGAGGTCGACAACAGTCAGATAAGCAGCCCACCTCGTAAAAGAAGAAGGAAGAGACCAACTTTCAATTAGTGCTTCAAGAAGAATTATCCTGCGTCGATAATTCTCCACCAGTGGAATTTCGCACTGTTCTATCCTATCTAAAGCCGTCGAATTCATAGACATAGGCGACTGGGTCTTCCTTTTCGGGATTCACACAGGATTCTTGTTTGCGTGCCACATGCATATTAGGTGAATGCATGAATGAATTCTGTACCATAAACCAGCCATTGTCCCAAATGAAGAACGAACATTGGCAATGATGATCATTGAAGCAACCAAATTGTACGGTGATATACAACTGAGAGCAACTAGCTACCTTCCACGACGGCATTTCCTCGGAGAAGCAGGAGCTCTCTGGTGACAGAAAGCAAACAACATATGGATACAAATAGTTCAAAATGAGGTTTAAGCTGCGTAGTAAATTCCATGGAATAGAAAAGTATAAAAGGCGGAATGCAATCCAAAAGTGTATGGGTATCTGCATGCAGGTGCCAATAGCGCAGGCCTCTTTTCTTCCATGCCATGAGTCATACAAAAGCGAGACATGATTATGCCCAGATGAACATGACTGACGGCCAAAAGCCTCTGGCATCGGTTAAACAGCGTACGGGCTTGGAGTTGGATGAATTGCAAGCCGAAGACAGGAATGAAACCAACCAGACTCCCTGGTCTAAGGACTAACTGAAGATGGACTGATGTTGAACGATACCCGAAAGGGAGCCCGGAAGCATTTCATATGAAAACCAAACAATAGACAAAAAACCAGTCAGACGGAGGGCAATGGCCTGGCCTATGTAAACAATAGAGGAAACCGTTGTGCTGAGGGGCCAAAGGCCATTTGATCGTCTTCATTTGCTTGAGCGATCTTGGACTAAACTAGATTCGAGGCGACCGACTGAATGCGTTTGAGTTAGTGATTGTAGATTATACCACAAAAAGTTCTGGCAAACAATGATAAACATAGGCGGCTGCAGTGCATTTCCTTATTTCAAATGTGTCACTAGTATCAGTACCACACAATTTTTATTGTCTCCTGAACTCCCTGGGGGAGCACATGAAATTCTAGTCTGTATTAAACAAAAATGTTGTGGACTAGCTTTTCAAACTGAATAAGGATATTTGTCTATTGCTAGGACAAAAATTTCGTATATAAATAAAGTCGACATATCTGGCATGTTATCATAGATTTATCACTAAAAATGTATACATTCGGAAGATTCTTCACAATATTTTCGACTACCGAACTGTTGTTATTGATTGCTGAAATGCGTAATAGTTTAATTGAAATAAATTAAAATAAATAAATATTAAATTAAAATTAAAATAAATAAATAAACATCTTGATGAAGACTCGACCGATGGCACTAGACTAGATGCTTCCCCGCAATTCCCAAGATGTCAGTTATGAAACTTTTGAATTTATTCATGGGCAGCCTATGTAGATAGAATCGAAATGAAGTGGAGTGAAAATCAAAAGTATCCAAAGAAAACTGATGAAAGGAAAAGCTGCTTTAAACGATTGAAGCTCTGCATCCTCATGGAAAACGTAAAAATATAATTATAACAAACCGTGTTTCCGGAATTATCTGAAGCACCAAACGTCGGATATCGAAAACAAAAAGAAACAGAAGAGAAGTTCATTTACCGATTCATGAAATCATGGGCATAAAATTTTTGCCTGCTTGGAGTCTTGCACAAAATGATTGAGAGATGTGAAAAATAAGTGGTAATATAATTGCTCGAGGAAGCAAATGATTTTATGCGTGACAGTTGCAAAGATTGTGATGGTCCGGAGCAACTGGCGCTCTCCGTGAGATGGTTTGTCAACGTAGATCCTTACGACTGACGTTTGCAAACTTAATGAATCCCACCAGTTAGAGGACGTAGACTATTCTTTTTCTTTGCAGCAGGACAATGCACTCGAAACTTATCAAACGTAAATTGTGAGTAGTTCATCAAGCAGTATCAATATCCAGTTCCCCCACAAAGGTGCATTATAAAACAGTTTTATCCTTCTTATGAATCATCAACAGTCTATATCAAAGAAACCGCATCTCGGGAAATGGGTTGTGCAGGTGTGGTCATTACGACTTCTGGCCAGGCTTCCAAAGGTTTATCGAGGACCCACACCCATAGTGCAGCTCCCCTGAGAGTAACTGAATTTTACAGGCCACCGACCTTGGCTCACCAGATGATCAGTCTCTGACTGATGAGCAGATTCGTTTTAGGATTCAAACACTCTGCGAGCAACCATTCAGAGCTCGACTACTGCTGATGACTCCTAAAGAGGAAAAAACAGCTGTACAATGTTTTTTATGGTCTCTTACTAGTGAGTTTCGAATTGGTGCCGCTTGGCGAGTAACCTTGAAGTCAAATTGATTTATTAAGTTTCAGCCATCAAGTCCTATAAACTGATAGTACTCAAACAATTTGCCGTTCATATAACCCAGCATGAAAACTTTTATTATTACGACACTGCTTATCGCTGATTGGCTGTGGTGCCTGATGGAAAAATTTCATCAAAGTAAAAAAAGTTATTGCGTGCTGGTGTATGAGACTCATTTCATCTGGGAGTTGGAATCCAGAGAGTCAAATTCGACTGTTAGTCAAGTAACTTCACAAGTTAACTGAGAAAGTGGAGTGATTGTTTAAATTACCGGAAATGTTTTTAGATAAATAACTGATAGTTCCAAGTCAGAACTTTAACCATCACATCAGACATATAAGCATTAAGTGAATTAAAACTAGGTAGCAAACGATCCAGAAACCCTTTCACCTTGGCAGTAAAGTGTCAAAGTGACCTTTATTGCTTGCATGCTGAGTGAAGAAAGGAGCCAACAAACTGTGGCAACGAAATGATTATCGTCACCATTTATCATTGTCAACATTGAGAGAGCCTTCAATACTTCCCGTAGGACACGATCTTAGGGCGGAATTTGATTCTTTTTCTCGAGAGCCAAACAAGAAGAGTAAGCAAAACAAATGTTACTTTGTCACGGAGAAACACCACTAACGTGCGGGATGTCATTTATTCCACTATCCATTTCGATGAGCTTTGTTGCCACCACCAAAGCACGCACAGGGCATCAAAAAGATTCCAAAGCTGAAGATTTGAAACGTGCATTCATAGAGGAAAAAAAATTTAAATAATAATGTCTATTAATATGGTTCATGGACTGATCTACGATTTCTACGATATTTTTATGGGCATGTTCAAAAGAGACGAAGAGTTACCGGGTCAGTTGCACTGCTGGTTCACCGACAACAGGAGAACTAAATCTGGTGCAAAGGTCGTAAATATCAGGTGCTTGTACACTCAGCAAAACTTCAGGATAAGATGAAAAAGCTAAAACAAACAAGGGCCATTAGCATTTTCAGTAGGGTACCCGGTTGTCTTATTCTAATCCAGTCAGGCGATAGCGTAGTTAATCTTCCAATTCCGAGAAGTGCATTCAGCATTTGCAACCGATACTTTTTGGTAGGCAAAGGAATCACATAGGACAAAAGAGAGGTTTTAATTTGCTCATTCATTTCCAACAACCAAATAAACTGAATTTAAATGATGCATAAGGAATAAGTTCAGTTTCCTTTGCCTCTTAATCAGACCGATGAAGAGATAAGTGTAGAAAATATTTGCAAACCCTGTGAATTAGTAGAACGCTAGAAAATGAAAATTTCTGGGCGTCACACCGTACACACGAAGCCATGTTATGTTTGACAAAGTTTTATTGGAAAGCAAGATAAAAGTAGCCTCATGTGGAATTACCCATATCTCGCTCAATATAAATTCCGGTTTACAGTCACAGTTGGATCGGAGTTCACCTTCCTATTTAGTGGTTTATGGGGCGAGACTTATTTAACCTTAAAATGATGCTGAATGTTGGAGACTCAAAGAAAATCATAAAAAGCGTCCACAATTAAGAAACAGATACCGTCCTTGAGAATCGAATAAAATTTGCGTTGTTGGTTTGAGTCTCGTGCGATACCCTAAGCATCGAAGTGGTTTTCAATTTTGGTCACTCCGGCTGACGTTTTATTTGATCACATTTACGTTGTCCGCTACCAGACAGATTTGCAACAGTCTGTGGTCCAGAAACATATTGTATTCATCGTGGAACATTACCACTGAATTTTCACGGAATACGGGCTATCGCGCAGTGACCGAAGTTCACAGACGTCAAACTTATCGTTTCTAATCCAACAGCTTACAATTATTGTGTGTTCAGCTGACACCTCATTTTGTCCACGTACGTGAAAGTCGTCCGGTGCGCAATCGCACTAGGGCGACGGTGCAGTGAATTAAGCGTCTGCTACCAAAGTAGTCAGAGGTCCGAGTCCCGAGTCAGCCAGTCACTTCGTGAAAAACAGCCACTCGCTGTCTTCCAGCTGGTTACAACACCTGACCTAATGAGACTTCATGGGATTCTTTGCTACCCCAAGTTTCAGGGTTATGGTTTCCTTCAATGTGTTCACTCTCGTGCAGGCTGACCAACGGGCGTATTTAGCTCTGACAAAAGACTCACTTTCAGTTGATGTATGCTGCATCAGTGAAACACAAACTCAGGGTTCGAGTGGAGTAATTCAACTAACTGCTCCTAATATCATCAAGATACTTCGTGTGAACCTCAGGAAATGAAGCAGCTCAAGCTGTGGATCAAAGCGGTGTAGAAATAGTCTTGAGTGGGAAGGTTGAGGCGATCCTTTTAGAATGGATCTCGGTCAACAGTCGTTTACACGCCATAAAACTGCAAAGCTCAGTTGGCTTGCGAAAGGATAACTGTCATGCGCAGCTTATTTGTCATCTCAGCATACCCTCCGACAGACTGCAGCGCTGATACACAAAAGAGAAATTTTTTGACAAACTGTTTACTTTTGTTCGGAAGAGTAAAGGCTCTGACACTGCAGTGGTAGCAGGTAATTTAAATACACAGGTTGGAAAACTGAGTGCATCCGAAGCGCTACACCTTGCCTGCTCGCCGAACAGATAACGGGGACAGGCTTCTCCAGTTTCGTGCAAACTATCGTTAGTTCCTGTCTAGCATGACGTTCCGGCACAGTCCGCATCGCACAGCGGCATGACACTAACTCGGCGGTTAGTCTGAGTCAGATCAATTATCGCGGTTCTGTCCAGATTTGTGGATCGTACTTGACCACCTATGTCGAATCGGATTGTGCGCTAGTTTTATTGCGATTTTTGCTGCAGCTCAATGAACTCGACGCAGGCCGCAAATTCGGCTTGCCGTCGACCGTCTGCCTGATTCAGCTGTTTGCACTAGCTATGAACAGAAGCTATCAGACGAGAAAGAACACCGAGAGGCAGCGATATGGACAAGCTTTGGGATCGACTGAAGCAGGCGATGCAATTGGCAGCAGGGTTCACTTGTCGTCCTGAATCTAATGTCTACCACAGGCACTGGATCTAGCACAATTCACTTAACCTAATGGGGCGAAAACGTCAGCTTTCTAAAAGCAAGTAAGATGCGACAAAAGTTGCAGCATCAATTAGTGCTAAGCCTTAAAGACGACCGTGAAATCTGGTGGGCCGAGATGGTTGAAGAAATGTAATTAGCAGCCACTTTAAGTAACAGTCAAAGAATGTTAAAGCTTATAAGCGACACCGGTGGGCGGCAAACTTCGGTTAATGAAATTGTGTGCGATATGAAGGGAGAGCCCATTCATGACATACAAAAAGGACTCGACCGTTGGTTTGAACACTTCAACGAATGTGTGTCGGCGATGAATGGGATGGAGTGACGGGGTGAGTAATGTGGACGTTAGGGACCTGGTATTAGGTGCCTGTCTTAAAATCAGCTTATCTCAGCGTATGAAGCTTGGTAGACGACGTTGGTACATCATGATCATCATCGGCATTCAACGTTGGGCCAAAAAACAAGCCTCAGTAGCCGCTGCCTTTACCCCAAAGTCAGGTGTTTGTATAAACAGCGAATATCCAAGGCGAACAAAGAGTGAACCTACAAAGAGAGATAAGATGCTGCTGCAGCCAACATACGGAACACAGTGGGGTGCGTCACTGATTGTACCCATCTCCAAGACGGGCACACGGAGTGACTGCAGCAACAATCGAGGGAGTAGTTTACTTCCGATAGTTACTAAGCTGTTAGCTTCGATAATACTGCGTCGTTTGACACCGATCCGCGACAGTAATATCCGCGGACAGCAGGTCGGATTTCGTCCAGGTCGAGGTTACATCGACCAGGTATTCACTCTTCGACAGAAACTCGAAACGCTTCACACGCACCAGCATCCCACGACCGTAGTCTTCCTGGACTTGAAAGGTGCTTTCGACTCGGTGGATCGACCAACACTATTCGGTGCTATCCATGAGAAGGGTATAGCGTATGCCAACGAAGTTCGTAAACTTGTTGCGAGCATTGTACTCGCATACCTATGGTCGCGTGAGGGTATGCGTTGAACTGTCAACTTCATTCGAAACAACTAGTGGCATTCGACAGGAGTGTCTTATTTCTCCATTCTTGTTCAACTTCGTCATGGACGAGGTGATGGAAGATGCTTTAGGAGGTCTCCGGGATGTAGGAGTCGAACTGGGAAGTGGAGGAAAGCTATGCGACTTGGATTACGCAAACGACGTCGCGTGCCTGTTTCAGTCTGCAGACCATGCACAACGGGCACTAGATAGACTGTCGAGATCGGTTGCTCGGTTCGGCATGTGCTTTGCACCTTCAAAGTGCAAAGTACTGTTACAGGACTGGACGACAGCAGCGCCGAACTTGATACTGGATGGAGAGGAGCTGACGATTGTGGACCGTTTCACCTACCTTGGTAGCTGCGTGTCGAACGATGGTAGCTCGGGATTCGAGGTAAACACGCGTATATCCAAGGCTCGTGCAGCTTACGCTCTATTGAACCACTTGCGGCGTCGGCCTGATATTTCACTGAAGTTGAAAGGTCGTGTGTACTGTGCTGCAGTGCATTCAGTTCTGTTGTACGGTTGCGAGACGTGGAGTATGCGTGTGGGCGATCTTCGTCGGTTGGAGGTTTTCGACAACCGATGTTTACGTAGTATGGCTAGGATTGGATGCAGTGACCGGGTGAGTGATATTGAGGTTAGGAATCTGGTATTGGGTGCCACTTCTGAGAATAGCTTGTTTCAGCGTAGGAAACTTAGTAGACTACGCTGGTTGGATCACGTGTTGCGTATGACGAACACTCGTCTACCATACCGTGCCTTATTTTGTGTTTCTCCTAAGGAATGGAAGAAGCCATGTGGAGGCCAGCAGATGACGTCGCAACGTGGGATGAGAAAATGTACAGCGAAGTTAGATAGGGCAGGTGTCTCACACCTTCGTGGTTGGGGTCCGAAAGACCCGTCAAGTGGGTGGCTGGAGACACTGAAGCATAATGCAGTGAACCGTGAACAGTGATGATCGTGTTGTCATTTTCTATCGAATCAGGATGATTGAAAGTGTGCGTTTATACAGTTAGACTGTGCTTCGTGTGTTGTGTGCAGCAGCATCATATCTTGTCCCACCTGTGTGGGTCCACTCCCTGTTCCCGCTGCACATTCACTGCTGTTATACAAACACGTAAATTTGGAAAAGTGGCAGCGGTCAGTGAGACTTGGCTTGCGGTTTAACGGTGAACGATGTTGTTGATGAGGCATTGCCCATTAAACCACTGGTATTGCACCATACTGCACCGCGCCTGCGTTTATGTTATTTGCGAAAACTTACTGTGCAATGGGGGGATAAGTCTGAAACCATGTGACTGACAACATAGCACATTTTAACCAAAAATCCTGAACAGAGTTGAAGAATAACTGGTTCTATCATTATGGTTTTCTGTAGACTTCTCTCGTAATCCTGGCCCTAATCATCGAAACCACATAGAAAAGGCGATCGAAATTTTTCAACCAATGTATATGCAACAATTGCCGAGACTAAATTATCATCCAATACGGTTGACACGCAATTATATAAATAGCTGGTGATTTATGAAAAGTACAGTCCGAAGCTTTTCAGCAGATTTGATGTGAATTTCAAGTCCAGATTTGTCAGATGAAGTGGAAGAATAACGAGAGCGTGGATTATCCAGCTGAAATTAAGAACGATTTATTCGTATTTGTTCCGGAGCAGACAGATAACGAAAGATGTAACTGTTAGGTTGTCAGTTGTCACGCGATTCCAAGGACAATTTATTAATGGGAAGCATGCGTTTTTTTCAGGCTAGGTAGAGTCATAAAACAACAGCTAAAACAGTGAGTATTCTTTACGATCAATATGTGCCAAGTTGAGAAAAGATCGAAAAATCAATGAAAAATTATTGCGAGGTGACTTTGAGCAAATATATTTCACGCAAATGTTCACTATGATTTGGTGTAAGATATACTTACAGTTTTTCCTCAAGAGCGAAACATATGAATCTTGAACACATTTTGCGATTTCAGAAATACTCTGTAAATTTAAGACCATCTTTCTGCATGAGCAGTGTGTGGATGATTCTTGATAGGAAAAGTGTTGAATTTTGTCGACGTTTTCATTGTCCTGTTCCGTTCGGGGATTTGATCAGGACGGTCCAAACACACTATCCGCGATCTGGATGCAGGCTCCTGGGTGTGCATTATCTAGCCGCATCATTTGGTTTTCACCTTGTTGCTTTGAAGATGATAGCAAAGATGATGCCATAGAATGTTGTTGAACAAAGTTGTTTGCTTATCATGAAAAACAAATTTTCTCAATTAATGCCTGCAAAACTGACAACCATAAACAAGTGAAGTGAAATACTAATTTGCCTCCCGCCAGCAGCACCAAAAGTAACTATAATCACCAGAAGTCTAGAAGATTAGCTTCTTTTCACCATTCAGGGCAAAATCATTTTATTGGCTATATCAGATGGCATGTTGTCAGATATGTGCCTCCATCAATGATGATATTTAGGATATCAAACTCTTTTCCGTAGCTTCTGGGTTGTACTTTTTGTCTCCTGCTCCCACAGCACCTTGAGAAAAACTCCTGGAACAGTAAAGGCAGTTCGAACAAGCCATCGTCTGGTACTTTCACATGGTGTCATTTTTATTCCTGACGTTTTACCTGTGCGGAGGGACTTCGGCTGCTCCGGTTGATCATTCCTGACCGGTTTCGATTAGGAAATTTTCACCCTATCCAATCCGTTGTTACAATAGGCAGTAACTATTTCTATTTTTGCTTGAGATGAACATCACAAATGTGAAAAATCGAGTGATTCAAACAAATTTCAGCTGAAGACCGATTTCTGCTCATTTTGGAAAAGGAAACATCACGTACGGCACTGCCTGATAAATATACACTGTCTGACGAACGAAAAAATGGTACTCGCAAGTAATATCTGGCAGGCAAAGACAGAAAAATATTTAAAACTAATAGTTGATTTACACTTGTTTAACGTTGCATTCTCCTGCCGTACTACCTTTTCAAATCGGAATGACTAAATCAGTCAGCTCCCATTTGATCATGTGCTGTTTATAAGTACGTTTTGAAAATGATCATGCTGCACAAGAGCTGGTCGACCATTTTACGACCAAACCACCAACTTTATCATTATCCCACCTACTATTAGAAGGCGAATGAACGGCTGGTTGTCTAAAATTAAACTGTTTTAGTTTGTGAATTTTGAAAGACTAATTACGTGGTCCGCAAACAATAAAGCACGTCCTTAGTGAGGCACGCATCAAGGTAGTGAACTGATGGAACTCGTGAGAGATGAGCGGATTTAAGTACCAGATGATTGTGAGGTTAATTAGGTCAGGTGAAGTTGGAAATCTATTCAGGAGTCTTAGATGCGCAACCACGAAATGATCATTTGTCACCATGTGCATCACATTTAAGTGACAGATTTGAATAAAACCTATGGCCGAATGACTATTGACATAGTCAGTTTGATATTCCACCGATAATTAGATCAGCAGTGAAAAACTCTCAAAAGGCCGGCTTGGTAGCGAATAAATCCAGAGTAACACATAACAATTAAATTTCAAGTAAGATCATTCTATGGAATATTGAATCCGCTCGTACCAGAATTCCGATGCACACCGACGAGAACTGATTAGCCGTAAACAAACTCTTAGAAAACTTACCGTTGGTACGTGCAGCATTTATTATTTACTTTTAACTTCATATCTTTCCAGATGATAAACCGGTTCCATGGAAGTAGTGGGACATCGATGCCTATGAATAACTCTTGGAAAAGAAACTGGTGCAGATCGCGTGTCAGTTTTGGCAAGCTTCGTAAGAGTTCATCATATTCTGTTCATCTTTAGTACGGTTAGATAGGTCGAACAATAAGGCCTTTCTTTTTCGTGGTTTAATGAAAGAAATTCGAGTCGTCAGTATGGACGGGAATACTTCTTTCACATAGATCTTACCCGATATGGAACCGCAGAGACTTCTTGGGTCAACTTCTGTTGAGGTGGAGGCGACAGCATCAGCCAGAAACCGTTGTAAGGCGGTTGTGAAGTGACAAAAGGTAGCCAAGAGACGTCCTAGGTCATGCGCGTTATGCAGGTAGTAGAAATCAGCCAGTGTTCTCCATAAAGTTTTACCACAAACACGAAATAGCGTGGGAGTCGGAAAAGAGTTGTAGTGGGTTAGCTACGACTAAGTAAAAAAAAGCAGTAACAACTTTCCCAAAGGAGTTCCAGGTCCATGCTGTGATATGGAAAACAGCGTCATGAAGCATTTTTTGGAAGTGATTGCTTATCACATATCTCAAATTCTAACGAATTACAGGTTTTGGAGTACTTGCATAATTCCAAAACCACGTTTGTCATTCCAACTACAGTGATCTTAACATTTTACTTACCTTCCTCCAGAAATTCTCAACATCTTATAACATTTTTGTCGATCGATTATATTGCAGCAACAAAAATTCCTCGTCACAGTGAAACTCCCGATAGATACTGTTTTGTCACTTCTGGCTATCCTTCGATCCCACCGTTCTACCAACGCTATGGTTCATTATGCAGTCTCATTGCTCCTGGTCTACTTGATTGTTTCTGGTTGTTTCCGTATTTCAGACGCTAAGGCTAACTTCACGGTTTAACCTAAATGTCGTACCACCCATACTTCGGTTTTCTAAATTGTTCGGCCTGAGTGGAGTAACGGCTAAGGAATTCGACTCCTAATAGTTCATCCCCAGTTCCCGTCCTAGTTCCGGCGAGATAGGTATGCATTGCTGATGATTCCTGACAAGAGTGAAGCAGCAGTATAATGCTTCCATGATTTTCGATCGTAATTTGGATACTGACAGTGGATGGTAGACCTTTTGGAAAAATAAACTTTGTGTTCTCAAAATACCCCGGCTTACCCTGAAGGGCTAAGTTTTTTCTCGTGGTCCGGACACACGTAACCTAATGCCTCAGCAGGCGCGCATGCTCCAACAGCGTTTCAATGTTCATGTCTTCATGGTCCTATTGGTTCACTTAATGCAGAACTACTTTTCTAAGTGAATTATTTCCGGAGACTGTTTGCATCAAATCGAAATAACCTGTTGCTCTGGTGCTGTTAGAGTCTCCTTTAAAAGGTCAGAAGTTTTCATCGATAGTGATTCGTGTGAGTCCGGGGACACTTTATCCAGCCGTCCATACATAACATAGAAAACAAGATTCCTTACTGTTCCTGTGGAGTAAAAATTCCGACCTTCCTTGCCAGACCTAATACTATTGTTTGCCTTCGAACACTTCAGGGCACAACTGATATACTCTGTGACTTCGATTTCGTCTTTTATTTCCAACAGTACATGACAGTAATATACTAGGTTTCACTGATTTGGGAACCAACTAAGGGAATCGTAAGCTATTTTTCTGATCGCCTCTAGGACCACCGAGAAATTTTGCGGAGTAATGAAAGTTGCATTCAGGATTAAATTCCCGAAGCAAAGATAACAATTGATGTTGGATCTTGAGAAGAAAACTTAAGCTTCGCTGGAGTTGGTATGGTAGGTTTCAGTTTACCGTTGAGCACAAGTGAGACGTCGTACAGTCTAGACTTGCATGTAGATCCAATCAGTAAGAAGTGAAACAGTAAACTTAAATAATTGAGGGGTCTGTTCCAGGTCACTTTTGGATGAGAAATATTGGCGGAATTCTGATGGTCATTAAAAAGATAACTTTGTAATGTTGCGTAATGAGGGAAAATATTAACGAGAATCCGTTGTGGATGTACTTTTGGATCTCAGGTAAGTTAACACACTAATGATCTTTTCAACGTTGTCTTGCTCTGGCGGAAGTAATCCAGACTCTTGATAAAAGCAAACATTCTGTCGGTATTGTAGCTTAGTTAAGATATCCCAACACAACGTACATACATTTCAAGATCTTGTGGTATTTGAGCTAGTCGTTTTAATCGAAATAAGTGTCCTTAGACGTGGTGACACTTAGCGTACAGGCGATCACAAGGCCTTGAAAATCAGCAACCGGAGCTACAAAACACAATGTTATTTGAAACTGTTAAAATATGCATACTTCCTTAGATTTGGGTGCAATGAAAGCTGACAAGCAGCGGTGCTCATTGCCAATATGGTTGAAGTATTTGTGATACCACTGTGTGACTAAGTGCTGTCAGAAAGCCTGCACGTTTACCGTTCTAGGCCCAAGCCAGTCAAGGCGGTCAGACAGGAAAGGCAGTTGCGGTTGACGAAGAACCGCTTGGGAAGATTTCAACCACAGCTTCCTTGGAACAGAACCGATATGACGAAATTAAAGTGGAAGCCAAAGTATTGCGATGATTCCAAGTTGCAAGACTGTAAAATCGTGTGTGGTGAAGAACTTTAGCATGTATAAATCGTTGTTATTTTCATTAGATTCCGTCCGAAAGAAAAAAATTGGATTGCACTACCCGGTGCGCCCACTGCCCCAATTAATCATATCAGTGGCAGTTATCGTAGACTTTCTCCCTTACTATGCATGTACATGGTCAGATATCTGTAACCAAACCATTATTGATGGTTGGCAAGCAATCGTGCTTATTTGCATTCATGGGCTATTGATCATTTTTCTCTCAGTTCACGTTTGCTTTCCCACGATGAAACAGCCATTGAGCTGTGGAACAAAGTAATTTCCCGAACGATTTTTTAGTGTTATCAAAACAGAGATAAGGTCAAGGTCAGAGTTTACTCACGCGTGCGCGGGAGTGGTAAAGTGCGATTTCTGCAAGCTCTCAAACTTTAGGTCAACTAATAAAATTTTCACGAAAGGAACTGATTACGTTGAGGTGGCCTTCGTGGGTTATTTTTCGGATTTTACTCTTGTGGTATGACAGTGCAACGGCGTTTTGCCACTGGATGAATTCAAGTGAAACAGCGGTTTTACAAAAACCATCTTCCCATGATTGCTGATGCCGGAGGTCTTCCAAATTTTGCCTTCCGTTGTTCGCTTTTTATCCCACAATGTATTCATGCGAAGTCCCCACAGTGTTCACATTTGTACCCATGTCATTTTTGATTGGCAAAGTGATTTACTCCAAATAATCATTCGCTTGTGTAAATGACAGGAATGAATATGTGGCACTACTTTTGACGACCGTCCTGATGACTACTTTTAGACTCCATCCGTATTGACACTAGTTTGATGATCGCCATTTTACTTTACGAGTTCGGGATTAATGTCTGTGACTCCCAATCCAGCAGGTGTCAAAGAGCTGAATTTGGCACGTTTTTAGGCGGAAAAATGCCGATGTTTCTCAAACTACATGGTCTGTCATATCCACAACAATTATATTCACCAAGTGCAATCGGAAAAGGTCGCTACTTGTTTCGCAAACGCAAAGCTCGGCCGTAATTCAGCTTCTAACCGTATTTGGTGTAACGCGATCTTTTGTAACTTTCCTTAGTAAAGTTTTGGGCCTTGAATTTGCGGCTTTTCTTGTGTGTTCAGCTCGTTCTGATGAAAGTATTCATACTTTTGATCGAAAACTCAAGCTTATAAAAACTAAGGAAACTGTTGAACACTAGTTCGCGATTGATTTACTACTACAAGTTGATTTCATTTTGACTAATCCACTATCCAATTCGGATCATGAAAGCATGAAACGGAAGATAAGGAAGAAACACAATCATTTTATGTTTGTTAAAGGTTATCGTCGGCGCGTATCTAGGAGTGATTGAGAGTCCAATGTCGCAGCTGTCAGAATAATCGGGCTGGCTCTCAACGTTTTATCGATTGCAAACATTCGCACTAGGGTGCCCTTATCCATTCACCCAGGTAAACAGCTGCAAATTTCTGCAGTGAATAATTAACATGGATGAGTGTCTACTCTTTTGAAGACGGTAGTGAATCTCCCACTCGTGTAACGTTTTATTCGTTTTTAAGGCAACTGCTCACGCGGCATCAATGCCTTGTCGATCATTAGTCCGACGCTTATCTCTGGCAACGCTAATCCAGGATCAACTCCAGGCAGATTGGACTGACTCTGAAACTAGGCAATAATACAAACGCCTAATTTTAATGAAGTATTCTTTAAGTGGTTATTACCATCGAGCATTGATTAACAGCCCACGTATTTTCAAAATGAACACAGTGTTCCATAGAATAGACGGAATGTGGTTATGTTGAAGCAGCGCTTCACCAAATAGGTCACGCTTAGCAGCAAAACATTTTGGCCTCATATTATCTGAAATTGTAGCGCTGCGTCTGAGACGGAAATTATTATTATAATATAGCAATCAATTGTACGAGAGGACGTTTTACTGGATTATGTCGCGAGACCTGTTCGTTTGGATTATCCGCATCAAGTGCTATTCCCCACGGCGCTGGATCGTCAGGTCTCAGATTTCAACGAGCCATCCGGTCATAGGAAATAGTGCCGCAATGCTGACGAAACAGGACAAATGAAAAATGTGAGATTTCACAACAGGCCTACCAAATCTTTCCTCGTGTTTACTGCTTTTGGAAGATGCCTCGATGAGCAACATTCAAATATCGCCTTTATTGTTGTTGGAACTCAAAAGGGTAGGTTTGATGTTGAAATACTGATTAGTATTGGATGTTCGTTATCGCTTCACGTGCAGTGGTGAATTCAACCGACAATTTATGATCCATCTACAGGTTAAGCAAAAAGTAGTCGATCAACTTCCAGTGGATTTGTAGAAATCAGAAAGTAAGTGATTCGCGATCTAAAATAGTAGATCACACCCATCCAATTTTTTTACATACATCCAGTGTTTGTGTACCCGTGTGAGAGGAACACGAATGCAGCATTGATGCGCAGCTGCACGCAGGTAAACGGTTATTTGTCTGCTTTTGACTTCTGACTATCAACTGTTATCTACTGCCTATTGCACAGCTGATGGCAAAAAACTAATCAGAGTGGTCAACGTCACCGTTATACATGAATTAGGTTATTTATGAAACAATAATCACTTAGAATCTATTTCATTTTAGTTTGAATCACAGGTGATGTGACAAGAATTTTCCGAAAAAAACACTGGTGCTCCTAGTGACTGTTCCTAAGTGCATTTCTTACATCGGTTCGGGGTTACACATTGAAGTGGACTGGTTAATCACTCACAAATAAGCACGTGTCACAGGTCAAAGCGTGAAACAAGGCAAGGAAACATTCGGATTAAAACTTTTAGCGCGTGATCATAATTGATCCGTTTAGTGACATTAGAGAAAGATGCTGTGAGATAACAAATGGAGTAAAACTTCAGTTAACCGGCAAATGATAATGGACATGACACATCTGTGATTACGTCAAACAACTGCTCTCCACTTCTGTTTGGAGTCGGCATGCTATCAGTCATTAGTTCATTACTACGTCTACGTTCCCGAATGCATTTATCGGTCATCTGTCAGTAGAGCACCTCTTTCTGCCAATGCGAGCAGCTGAGTCAATGGCTCATTCTGAGTCACGAGTGAAGCAGTGAGTCGAGGATCCATGGCGTTTTAAAGCCCAAAATGGAGTGAAAAATAAGTCAGTTCTATGCCACCCTGGATATTTTAAGAAAATTCTATCTTTTGGCTCTTATTGCACGTTCCCACAAATCACACTGTGATGGGTTTAGTTGAACAGACTCCGTTTCGTAAGGAAATTCTGCTCTGCTCTCTTTCAAAATTCATTGTGATGGATGCTACTGCCTTAAGCACTTTCGGGAGATGACCAGTGATTCCTAAGGGAAATTTTCGAGTATCGTTCGCTGTGGTCTTGTAGTTCGGCTAGTAGAGCCGAAGCGGCACAAATGAGTGGAATCGAATTCCGTCAAGTGTGAAGATCCCTTCTACAAAACAAAACAAGTATACTGGATTCTTTGGCCAGCATTCAGTGACCCATCAGTCCGTTATCTATTTCCACTCGTCCTTATCAACTGGCCGCATCTTGCGGCATTTTTGCTCACTTAATTGACTAGCATAGTCAGTACGATGTCGCCGCTGGTGCACTGAAGTTTCGACCAGGTTAACGGATGGGACGACTCGTCACCTACCATCCTTATATCTACTTATGTCACTCCATTGTGCAAATTACCTAGGAGGATGAAATATTTACCAATCGGGGTGAAAAGAAACATCTGAGCTTTGGGGTGTGTCAGATGTTTTTCTTCGAGTTTTATAACATTTCAAGGTGTCAGTGACACCGTGCTCCACTAATATCTATAATACAATCATCGGCATCTAAAACTATGCGAGTAAGATTAAGGAGAGCGAAATGTGCGCGAATTGAGATTTGCGATTTTCAAACAGGCACACATCTTTACTAAAAGGTTGAAGTAATTTATCAGTATGCAGTCAGTGGGAAGCAAAATATGACAATTTACACTTCTATTCTAGTGTGAATATCACAAACATTTGATATAACTATTTTTGGTAGCTAAAATATAAAAATCATTAAAAGGTAGCATTGTTCATTTGTAGACCCAAAAGAGGCATTCAAAAATGCATGGCATATAGACATGTCTACATGGAAACTGCAGTTTCACACATATCGAAACGAACCGTTTATTCTTATTCTTTCTCATGCTAGAGAGAGTCTCATTCAGTGTGGATGACGATGTATTCGCGAGCTGTGACATTTCCGGAAGAGACCAAATTGCGACTACAAGAGATCATTTTATCCACCATTCTGTACAGCAAGACGTTCTGGATGTTCGTTATACGTGAGTTTACTGCTTTCTAGTGTATAATCTGGTCATTTTGAAAACCCACTCTCTCGCAACGTACCCAACAGATATGTTCTAACAAAACACTACAGGGCGTAGTTGAAATCCCATCCTGATTCCAGATGGAAACGCAACCAAGCCCCGCCGTTTCTCCGTTGCCAAATCAAATCAGCATCTGTCTTTCGATCCGTCGCGAATACTGGTTTCATGGCAATGAAATTTACAGATCTCTCGTTTTTCTTTCGAAGCAATGAACCTTCGATATATTTGTTCCTGGCTCAAGCAAAACTTTGGGATCCATTTGATCCTTGTACAAATTAGCTACCTCAGCATCCTCTCATCACCTCAGAGTCCTGCGTTGGTATATATCTTGGAGCTATTTCAATGTTTTCCTCAAGCTTTTCCAGTTTTTGCGATTGCAATGCATAAACCACACCTCATTTTCTCTTTCTCAGGATGCCATCGGATGTGTTTAGCCAGACCTATTCTGCATTAGGTTCATAGTGAATGCTGCCGTCAATAAAGAGACTCGTCCAAGTGACTTAAGAGACAGGTAGCAGACGAACATAGCTTGCGTTCCATTCCCTTAACCTTTTTACAGCCATACGCTTAAATCATCTTAGCTTGTTCATTTGCATCCTGATTTTACCGAGAACCTCCATCCGTCAGCCCGTGAACGGTCGTGATTAGCGGAGTTCACCAAGCGGGATTTGAGTTAATCATGTATGAAATTCAACCCATTTTCAAATCACTGGGGTATTTCATGTTCACCTGGGCATCCGTGAGCTAGCACACGATAACGCAGTCCTGAAAAGGCCTTGGATTGTCGAGTTCGTTTGCTGCAATCAAGAAAGGTTAGCGTCTGTGCATGCTTACCTGGGGGTGAGATCAGGGATTTTTGTTTTATTCTAGTTTCAGACCGTTTCAACCATCTTCATGCTCGCTATGTACTCAGAATAAACCGTGCCTGACAGGGAAAAGTTTTCTTGCTTGCTATTTCATGCGCATACCTGTTGGAAACAGACCATTTACCGTCTGTTAAAACATCCAAGTTCTCTACATTTTAGATGAAACCGGGGAGCTCACATTTCCCCGTATTGTTAGTAATTCATTGGATCTCAGTGTACACTACTGTTTTCGATTTTGTTTCTCCTAAAAGTTGCACTGCTCTTAAGCCTTATGGACGTATAGTTCAGTGTAACCAAAAGAATATCCTCAAAGAATCCATTTCATCGCGCTTGACAGGTGAGTTTTCGCCGTTTATTTTGCGGACTGTGATAGAAAAAGGTAGAGATATTCTGAACTCGCTGTAGCTCTTTGTTGCAATGCCGCATGAGACCTTAAAGTCTCTAGTTTTTTTAAGCCTTTCTTATCGACAAAACTTTGGGTTGGATTCAAAGGTTAGGATTTCTGTCAGATACGAACATTCATTCAAAAACGGGCGGATCCATTATTTTGCGTCAAAAACTGAAATTTCAAATAAATACTCAATACTGCTCACATAGTCTCCTAAAAGAATAAAGCTAGATCTGAAACAGTGTGCAGTTCGAGGAACAAAGATGAAAAGATCGTCATGACCACTCTTGGTTTCCTGTAACGCGCAGTGTGACAGTAAACAGAGCAAATGAAAGCCACACCCAAGACTCGTCCTCAATGAGTAACCGTTTATATCACTATTCTGCGATGCAATGTAAAGGTATTTTAATGCTACTGTTTATCTCATCTAGCCATTTCTTCTTTTTTCAGGCTGTTGTTGTTCTCACGGTTACCAGTTCTGGCAGTGAGACTGTTGGCGCACCTGTATAGAGTGGATCGAGTTGGTCTGTAGAAAACTGGAAGGATTATATATTCCCTGACTGGGTCACCACAGGACACGCAATCTGATTCTCTCAGCCTAACTCGTCAGTCAATGTACTGAGTCCACCGTGGAAGACTCCAGTATAGTCCATCCTCTATAACGTCTTCAGTTGAGTGACATGAAGTCACAGGTGGACTTTGCACAACAGACTGAAAAAGAAAAACTGAATTGGTGAATGACGCAAAATGCAGCACAATGGTTGCGCACCACTGCGCAACACAGTGACGCAAGACGTTAATAATAATAATAATTTGTTTTTGTTTTGACACTCCAAACAGCCCATGTGGTTATTATGAAAAGGAAGCTGGGTTTGGCAGATTTTAACAAATGTAGTTTAGATCCAACCAGCAGCGTGGTGTTGGCGAATGGAAGCGTTTTTGAATTCCATGGACTAAATGTTTTCCAACTCTTTTTTTTCTTTTCATCTTTTACCTTTTCATTAGTGAAATAACAATGTAACTCATTTTTCCAGAAGGGGTCGCGGCCATCTGAGAGCTACCGAGTGAGGATTTTGACCGTTAGATGGAATAACTTGTTTTTGGTTTTCAAGACAACTATATGAAACTGTATCGCTTTTGTCTCACTAATGCACCGTTGAGAAAACGTTCACACCAAGTTCGATAATTCCGAAAACGGATTTAATCTACCGTTCACGGATAGGTGAATCCGCTTTCGCCCGTTTCCTCTGTTTTCATGTTTACTTCTGACGACGGTTAAATTTTTGGCTACGGACAGAAAACAAACCAGGCAGAAAACTGCAAAACAGGATTTTTCGATTGGTAAAAGTCATAATCCTGATGGTTTAGCATTTCTATGTTAAATCCCAAGGACCTCAAATGAATAAACCAAAAAATATGACGTTATAAGTTTTAACCAGATATAAAGAATCAAAACCTAGTCCACATATGCAAACATGAGGTACCGAAGAATCTGGATGTTTGTACGATAACCGGTCACAAGTCATCAGGAATTTCCGACGATAGGAAGGAAAATCATGCGTTTTGCACAGGGTAAAATTTTTGTCTGTGACCTTTGACGATAGCATTCAAGAGCAAATAAAGAGAGGGTTTATGGAACCGCGAATAACCGGGTTTCGTGTAGATGCTGTGATGCAAGCCATTAAGAGTCGTGCATTATCCAAGATAGAATCAAATATTTCGGTCCAATATGTTAATGATATTGTTATCGTTATCATACTCTCTGGTATAGAACAACCGCAAACAGTGTTCAGTGACAGTTTTGACGAGATGCAGTTCATCAAGGAAATTGAAACTAATTTGAAACTTCTTCTTCTGAACCTACTGGTTCGGATCTCGAGTGGTAACAAGTGCCCAAGGACTCTGGGTAAGTCAGCCAAACGAAAACTTCAGCAATACCGACCAGAAACCAAGCTCCCACAACAACCATCCAAAAATTCCTAAAATATCGTACAAACGAACACTGTTCGACAGACGAAAAAATCTGTGCCAGCATAATTAACGTCACAAAATTGGAGAAACTCTCGTTTAGGCGTTTCAACTAAAAGGATACACAAAAATCTTTAGAAGAATTTCAAATGAAATGTATAAGAAGACAAATTGTTAAGCGGAATACAAAAAAAGTAATGCTCTCGTATATCAAGAATATATCTGAAATGACTGCAAGATTACTCGAACCATGAGCCGCCGTCCATGAAAACCATGAGAAGACTCATTTTGGAGCCAAAAGAAATACTCAACATTTGGAATAGAAGAACTACTGCCTACGAGGTCAAATATACGGACTAAGGCAAATGCGACACCGATTGGATTTGAAGAAAGCCTGCTGCAAGAATCCATGAACACAAGCGTGCCACAAGAAGACGTGACGCTCTTTTGTTAATGTAAGCTCACAAGGATCAGGAAAGATTCACATTCAAAATGGACACCGTTTACAATGTGGGCCCAGAAAAAAACAAGACACTTAGGAAAGCTCTTGGAAGCTTGACATTCGCCTACCATTTTCACCACAGGCATACCAAATATATAATCTACTAAAACGGAAGGTCTAAATGAAAACACAAGTGTTGCATTTTTGAGATGAAAAACAAGTTCGGCATTTTCGAAATCAAGACACCCAGAACCACTCCCAGTTAAAGGGCATCTCAAAATTTATTACGAAAATTATCAACATTGTCGAAATTAGTAACTACTGAAATTGGTAACTTTGAAATCAGTAACACTGTTGGCTGAAAGTGGCAGTAAAAACAACTTTCACAGGTGACTTCGCTGAACGTCAATTTCGAATCTAAAGCAACAGTACTATAAGTACAACTGCGCAGATAAGTTATTGCTTAGGCACTGAATATGTCGACTCGTTTGGCAATGAAATGTTCGAGATCTGAACTCAAATTTCAACGCTCACAATACTTCGAAAACTGCCAAACCGAACTACGAAACACGACAAAATTGAAAATGTTTGGGAAGAACATTTACTGTTTAGTGATACAGCACGCTTGATATAGCTGGCGCTTCGTCAGTATGTCGGCAACCGTTGCCAACGTTTCTCATGACTGCTTTTGCATTGCGTCTTGGTTTTGATATATCGCTAGCCAAACTCGGTTCCAGTACAGTGAACTTCTATCAAGTTAAAGAATGCCACTGGTGGGAAGAAATTCAGCTTTAAATGCATAAGGTTTCCTCCACGATTTGTGTACTTTCCGACCATCGGGAAATAGGCACCGACTTGAACGTCAAAACTGCGACTTCATAGAGTCGCTGAACATTGACGACACTAAGGGAAAACTAGATATTCTGCAGGATAACACGGCAACTGATGCTTTATGCTAAGATTCACACATCAACAGATTTTGACCAGAAAGGTTTTTCAAGGTAAGGGATTGCGCTTGGATTTGTTGTTATTGGTCACGAAAAAGAAAGAGAATGGCAGCCGCGAATGCATTATAAGAATGGGAATGATGGGAGCCAAACATGTGATCTTGAATTACTCCTATGTAACAAGAAGAGCAAAATAGTAAGAGGAGTAAGAAGTCCACTTGCGTCAGTTTGATTCTAACCATCGAAGATTGGGTTTTGAATGGATACCTTATTGTAAAATCGGATTTTGTATTCCGCTTGAAAGTAAATCAGTCGATACGAATGTCGAAAACGATCAGATCTATCAACGTTGATTACTCGAAAACCAGCACGTGGGATGCAGCTTCTTTGGGATAGTGCAAACAGACAACAAGCTTCCATCAGAAAAATTGGTGTCAAGATTCGTTCACATATTTTGCTGCATGTAATGCTTTTTCTTGTTTATTCTGCAGTCAATATAGTTTTCTTCCTAACCACCGGGATAAGCTGCAGTTATCAACTTTTCCGAGTTCAGACCAGTAGACTTATATTTCAAATAGAAAAAATCAACCTTGATTGCAGGGATTGAATTCGCAACGATCCGCTAACTAATCGATTAAAATGATCGACCTTCCTATCCCGGATAATGACACTGAAGCAGGGAAGGAAAATACTCGTGATATTCTCCCACTGACTGCTTAATAAACTTAAAATGGCGATAGACAAAAGTCAACTTATCCAACTCCCTTCGGATAATAAATAACGTGCAACCACCGATTGCTAGTAGACGTCACGTGATTGTTACCCCATGATTATTGGAATGCCTTTGCTCTGAGTAGCTGCTGCAATTGCTGGCCACAAAAAGCCTATCCAGAGGGTGTTCTATCGCATCATTCAGCATCCATTGCAGGTTAGCTATTGAGCAGTAAGGTTGGTCCTTCTGGCCTTATCTATTGTTGCGAAGTTCTGATTAGTTCACACTAAGTTTCCATTTCCCAATCCGAAGAAAACCATTTCCGAACTAATCATCAAGAGAAGCCGACCAGTAGTGTTTTAATTCGATCAGTTACCGAGTCGACAACCATAGGTTATTGAGTGTTGTCAAATGTTCCGAACGATGTGGATTAGTGCACACTAGACAACACAATGGTGAGCGATTGTCTCTTGACGAAGAACCGAAACACAGTAGACAATCTATCTGGTATGTGTATGTGGACATTTAGCAGTACATATTGGTGCATTCGGGCCGTTTCACGGGAACAATTCGTTCAGGATATATGAATGATTTTCTCCCCTAAACGTACAAGCAACTAAATCTCGGTTAATGGGCGTAAGTTAGATTTGACCATGTAAACTATTAAAAAGTGACATGTTCCATTTCACACTGCTCACTTTTATACACCGTGAGGAGTTTACGCGTAAACATGAATTGTCTTGGCGTTTTACAAAGAGCTCACACGTACGAGAAAGTTGGCGAGTCATCAAGGATGTTAGTGGTGTAACGAGGCCCGCTCAGCGCATGTGCACTAAAGTTGGTTTATTTTTTTAGAATTAACTCTAGCTTTTCGAAACTCAATGTGACAGTTTATCCAAGATGGTATGGGAAGCTCCAATGACACCCTCAGACACCACTTTGATTATTATTATTATTGTTATTATTATTATTATTAAATCACGGAAATTTCGTTCGCCTGGTCAAAACCAGTCGGTCGTATTTTTTTTGTTGCTATGCATTGCTGCAGCTAAATCTAACGAACGGTAGCTTAATACCCCCGAACACATTTGCTCTCGTATAAAGAATAAATTTAGTTGGTCCCAGTGTTCACTCCCGCACTGCATCTTGTATTTTAGCATTCGTGCATAAATTTCGCCAACATTTCTGCCTTTTGTGTGTGATCATTTGTGGGCAGACAAAATCATTTTTGATAATACTCCACAAAACAAGAATCACTGAATCCCTACCCCGAACAGATTCCTCCTGATATGTTCGCTGGCAACAGCCGAATTTAACCTTAAAACCAGTGATGACTTTTCATTTGTAGGACGGCAAAACGCTTGTCAGGCAAAAACAGAAACACCGGATAAAATTCCTTCCCCTCGGATCCAATTTTGCGCAGCATTTTGGGATAAGCGCGGGCGGTTTGCCTAGTTCTATTCCATTACATTGATTTCCGGGTCGATAAAAGTACTCATATTTGGAAAATGTCAGTACGTTCGGACGAAAAGCGCTAGTCTAACATGGTTGGTTGAATTCACATCACGATATCTGCCATTCTTTCGGCCGGAGTTCATTTTCCGTGGTCATTTCCCAATGAATATGCCCCCGCCTGCTTTGTTGGAAGACAATAAGAGGAAAACGAGGTCGCAAATTCCAACAGATCAATGTTTCCATGAAATAATTCACCATGTGATATCATCGCTCAACTCACCATAAAGAAACCATGGAAGCACTGTACAGCTGTTTCATCCTTGTTAGGAATCATCAGCAGTGCATATCCACCGCGCCCGAACTGGGACGCGAACGATTCTGAGTCGAACGCCTTAGCCTTAGGTGCAACATCATGTGGTGAAGTTCGACAAACCGTTCAGAGCCTGCCCGGTAGCGCAATGGCTAAGGCGTTTGACTCAGAATCGTTCGTCCCGGGTTCACGTCCCAGTTGGGGCGCGGTGGATATGCACTGCTGATGATTCCTAACAAGGATGAAATAGCTGTACAGTGCTTCCATGGTTTTTAAATGGTTAGTTGAGCGATGATATCACATGGTGAATTATTTCATGCAAACATTTAATCTCCTACTACTAAAATAGATCAATGTCTCGTTAGTTAAAATGAAGCAATTTTAAGACAGAACCTATACCACTCAGAGATATTTGTCATTTCCACTGTCCTTCAGCTCTAAAGTGTCAGTGATACTGGGCAAATATGTAATAAAACCAAAGTAGAGCATCGCCATTGGAAACATTCCGAAGTTTTGTTAGGTCCATATAAACTAAAAAGTGACTACCTCGATGTGTTTACGCATACTGGCTATCATTTTATCGAACCTATAGCCATTGTGAATGCAGTGGTAAAATAATCTACTATTTTCAAACAAAATTTTTAGGCGACCTCGTCTGATGGTTAATTTTAATTTCCCGACATTTTCTCGATTGCGTTTGTTGAACACGATATCTGTACGAGTGAGCTGGCCGCGGTGTGTTCGGGAGTATCCGCTTGCAATGTCAACTTGTCGCTCGGCGGTTCTGCTGTGTTTCGCCACCTCACATGTTCCCGTGTGGATGTTATTCGGCTATCACGGTATATACAATAAAATTACTACAAAATGTCGTCGGTCCGCGTCTTCTTTTTTCTGCCGGATAGATGAACTTCGTCAGGTTCGGCCTCAGAACCTCAGGTAAGACATGTCCGGAAGTGGCATATCAAAAGTATTCAGTAGAAGAGTTATGTGTAATAAGAAAAACTACTTTTTAATCATCTGATTCTGATCAAATTTATCTAACTGTTTTGGATATTAAATTTGAATGCTAAAATGTGGGTTACTGTACGGCACGGGACCGGAAAGCTCCTGTCGAACTGGAAGTACCACATTTAAGGTGAAATTCGGAATATCACCAGAAACCGGGTCTTTCATTAGACAATAGTAAATCCACCCGACACTTCCTACCAAAAGTGACAACCGGGATCACGAAACAAGCTAAAAACTTTCTGCTAGTTGCTTTTTTGTTTGCGGAACAAATCGCATATTCATAAAATCTGTCGGTGTTCTTGACTACGAGACCTCGGTCGGTGAGATTCAGTGACCACCCTACTATACCCGTATATCGCGAAATTCAAGTATCTTTATGGCTAATCAACTGCATTCGTTTGTGAAATGGCATAGGTTGACCCTTCACCCTGAATCACAAGCTGTGAGTAGCCCAACGGTCGGGATTTAGCACTCAGGTACCAGGGTTATGTGGGTGCATATGTCCAGAACAACGTAAATCTTAACGCGCTAGTGCAGAAATATGAAAAATAATTGGACCGGCGACACTATGAAGCACAAGGATAATATCTCAATGAAAGGGTCCCGACTAATCGGGGCGCAGTAACAATAAAATTGTGTTAGCAAAATTGCACTGTTTGACCAGCCATTTTCAAGCCTAATTGGGTGATAATTATTCGATATCCTTCGTATACATATATATGATTTTTTATTTCTCAATTAAGTCCTATATCAGCACACTGACAATCACTTGGGACAATCGATTCGTCTGCTGCTTAGGGAGAAACGAATCCAATTATCTGTGCAGTGAATGTACAATGTATGAACCATCCTTTTAAGTGTCCAGTAGATGACTCTCCAGCTTTATGGATCCCAGATGAAAGTGCACACAGCACAATTTTCCAGGGAAGAAATGCCCCTAATTTTTTGGCAGACCAAAATAATCTTCGTTATGGGTCCTGACGTTCTGCCATCTGAAGCATTGTATCATTTTACTAGAGGACGCATTCGGTCATCTTCCTAGTCAATCTTTTGCTTTGATCCTATTCCCTATTACCTCCATCCTTTGGTCTAACATTTTCATCATTCTATATGAATGGATTCGTCCAGTCGCTCGCAAATCTTTTGGTATTAGGCTGACAGAACTTGGTGTTCATATACGCCTAAATTTCGTTGGTTATGTTCTCAATGACCATCCACAACTTGCCGGTAAACTAAACCGGTCCATTTTGAATTTTGTCCCTTGGAAAAAATGAAAACTAGGTGAGTTGTGGTTTCTTTGATCTTGCATTCGCATTCGGTTACGTCTCACGATCCGCACAGCTGTTTACTTTGTAGAACCATTAATTTGGGGCCAACGTACTCTGGCTTTGGTTGCTACCTTACAGCATTCGTAACATTCAAATATTTTGCTGCCTCAGTTCTCGTTTTCATGGCTAACTGACTGCTAAATTAACAGAACTCATTGTACAAGAATGGGATGAAAAGTAGCAACACTGGCGGTAAAAAGTTCTTTTCTCTCTTATTCATTTTTGATGTACCTCAGAGAACGACCAACGAGTTCTCGCGAAACTTACATCTAGTAACCTTCCCCAACTCCTTGGCTACTCTGCTCGTTCCGATTTAAATCTGACTTCATCGGAATCTGCTGACCTTCCGTTTACGTTTTCCAGGTCTCTTTGTCTGTCTGATCCTCCTTTAAGTATCACACCATTCACCATGTCAGGTTTCATCGACTACTTAGGAGTCACTTCTGGTGAAAACTTTTGGGGACTGTGTAAAACACTTAGGGAATTATCCATCTACGTTGAAAGACTGCGGTTCTTCGAAGTTAAACAAAATGCACTATCATTTTCGTGTGGGTTTTCTTCCCGTGTTTATAATTCTCAAGCCATTTTTGATGGTTTCTTTGGGAGATTTTAGAATCCTTTGCCGGGGTCTGCTCATTAGCACTAATGTATTTTCCAACGCATTGAAATAATAATCCGCCAAACAGTGTGTGTGAAAAGACTTAGCGGGACGTTATTTTGAACCTCACTTATCTGTTACATCGTTACCATCCAGCGGTCGTTCTGGTGCTTCAGTGAGCTCCATCATTCAATCTACATTCTCCAGTAAAAGTAACTACCGCAATTCGACTGTTTCGCAATAAGTCCAGATTCCCAAAAATTACAAATGTGTCTTAGCTGATTTTATCAACAATGTTAGTTGATTGAACACAATTTCTCCATCAGTCTTTTGCTACCATACCAAAATGAGATGATGACTGTGATAATTTTGAAGTAAAACGCGGGCAGAAGCCTATGCAAATAATAGACGGTAGAAGGGTAATACTTTTATTTCTCCCAAAATACTGTACCCCAGTTTTGTCAAACGCATTCGTTCCTCCAAATTTGTGGTCATTGCAATCATATTCAGCTCCCCATTGCGAGAAACCTGTCAAATTATTCCAGTTAATAAACAATACCAACCTGCTCATTTATCTAAAATCAGCTCTCATTGTACCATCTCCATCTTGCTTCCCTCATCTAGTAGAATACTTTGCAAGGAAGCCCATTAACTCATACACCAAAGACCTTAATTCTCCCTTTTAATTTGCCTACGGTACTGATTGGTTCACTTGACCCACTTCGGCGCTCCCTTTGCAGTGCATATATAAACTCTTTTATGCTGATGATATCTTCACATTTCGATGGCCAAAGCTTTTCGGAATCTCACGGCTAAGCCAGCTCTCTCGTAGTGTGCGAAGTGATGATTCGGTATGCGAATTGGTCAGGCTAACTGATTTGACTGTATTCAATTGTAAATTGGCCTACATTGAAAAACTGCACAGAAAACCGACCAGGATGAATAAATTCGTTGGAAAATTCTCTGTTTCCGTCCAACAGCAGTTTTGCCGCGCGGTGACAAGAGCGGATCGAGGTCTCGCGTGGAACAGACAGGGAGACTTCGCATGAGAAACTTGAAATTTTCTGCCTCATATATCCAGCTATGTGGAACAGAACATGGCGAGATGTCAAAATGGCGGTAAATTCTTGTCAATTGCCCACATAAGACAATTTTATATTCATACGGGTCGAGCTTAGTATCTACGATGGATGGACATGCAGAATGCATAATTTGTCTAGCTTAACTTAGAACCAAGACATATGTATCGCTTGGATCATTAGCTTCTGGGACTGTAGAACTGGATTGCATAATCGAATCACTATCGGTCTGCTTGGTGTCAGTAGTCTGGGTTTCGTATTGCCCAACCACTGCTCTACAAAGAAATTGGATCAACTTTGTATTTTGGTGTCAACAGGCGCTAGGCGATAGATGATCTGGGGTCACGGCCGTCATGACTGTCTACTGTGCTCTGCGTCACCGACTCAACTACCCATTTAGAGATTCTCTCTGAGGTCCGCTGTGATAGGTGCCGCTTTTTTCCGCCTATAAAACTGTCACCAAAGTTGCTGGTGAACCAGCATACAACACGGTAGGCAGAATTTTTCGGAGGACTGCGCTCGCGACCATCTAGTTCACGGGTATTTATGCTGTGGAAAGTGTATGGAGTAGGTGGCCGTCTGGAAATGGTTTTCAAGCAAAACAATACGAGACTTCAATCATTTCCCGCACTACGATCTGCGAAAGTGCCTAGTTCCACCTGCCCTTCACTGTCAAGCTGCACAGCATCAGTCTGCAGAAACTAGCGTTTCATTATTTTGTCATGCATCGCGACGAATCGAGCCAGCATTTCAGCCAAATTTCTGAGCCATTTCCCCCAGATAATAATGTTTCTGTCATTGTTCTTCTTCATGGTAGTGGGACAAATAGTGCTATCTTTACGACTGAAATGGAAAAATCTTTTTGAGGAAAGGCCTACATAAACCCAAATGCGGATCGCTGGGATTGGGGATTTAGGTGTTTGCGCCCAAAAACTTGGTTGATGAACCCGGCGTCCAATGATTTCGTCAGTTTTAACACATATTCACATTAACCAGTCAAGCAATTCTGTTCATAGATGGCCGGCCTTGTTTTATGCCTAACGGCAAAGCGCACACCAAAGAAACCATTCTAATCATTCACCATCAATTCTCAAAAGCTTTAGATGCGCAAAAAAGAATTTGTAAAGTGATGTGTTTTCTGATCATATGTCGTTCTTATGGTTGCCAGCATTTTAAGTACATCCAAACGTTTCTCAATGACAGTGCACAAAATGCCTTCGTCACCAATTGGAATTCTGGAAATTTGTTGAAGTCAATACTTCTCTACCGACATTCTCGATCCATGCACCCAGTTGAATTGTTGACGGCATTCCGATTCGCGTATTTATTTGGGCCGATGTTTTATGAGCATTGAACGAATTAAGACCGCGATTACATTTATGTCAATCAGCCGAGTTTACTAGCAAATTGTTATTCAGTGGTCATTCCCGTCAATTTAAATCGCTCCCACGAAAGCCCATGCACTCCTTATTACTGGTTAATTAGAAGCTGGCATCTTCAAAGTGTAACTGGTGGCTGAGTTCGTGCAATCCAACTACGTGGTGGATATTTGCTGTCTTTCTTCTTGAAGCACTGCTTCCTACTAACCAGAATATACCACCGACGAAGTAGTCATCTTCGCTACAGTGAGCGATAAACTTGTCCAGCCTGAATTTCCCAGTGTCTAGTCTGATAAATTTGCATCACCCTGATGTAGTATCAAATTGTAACACTTCTTTCTGGTCCAATAATTTTTCTTTTAGATAGTGCTGAGGACCATTTTATGTATGATTGAAGCTGACACCTGTGGGTCAGTGTTCAGCGCATTCCCAACAAGAATATTATTTCATCATTCCATCGGCTCTCTCCTGCTTTCCAATGTCAAGTGTGCAAGTCGTCATGCAGATGGAGTTGTTCACATACGCTGTGCACTACACGATTATTCAAACATCAGGTTTAGCCGATCACGTTGGATACAGTGAACACTAAAAGCTAAAACGCTAGTTATAATCAGATGCCACAAAAGCGGTAATATGTTACAAAATTAGGAAATGAATAATAGAACGAGTCAAATAGAATTGGTTACGCGGTCATATCGCTGATCCATGCGGTTCGAAGCATTGTCGCTAGATGAAATAAATGCAATTTGGAACGACTCGCAAATATCGCATTTCGGATCGGGTCATCGAGAAACCCGATGATAGCAAGTAAAGAATTATAACGTTTGCATGGCCGTGACTGAACGAGTAAGGCAATGAAGCCGGAAAACTATGTAATAAAGACAAACCATTTCCGGCAAAAAGCTAGAAGGAAAAGTAATTGCCGCTGTTACACGCTCACATGAATGAGAGATTCCAGCCATAGTGTTGAAATTCGGCTAAGTTTAACTTTCTTATATAATGAACTTATACTCACTTTTATACACAATATAAATTAACTTTCTGTCAAATAACTCGAAACTCCTCAATGCTATCGATTTTCCATCAGTTCAGTTTGTATAACGATTCACATTGCGCCAAAGTTGCTTACCTTTCCTTGCAGCCACGCAGCATCATCTGTTCAAACAAAAAAGAACTATGAGTATTGACGGTTAATGGCAAATTAGAAAGTAGAAGAACTGTACAGAAGAAGAAAGGTTACATCAACTAGATAACGCGGACCACCTTCCAACCATTACCCGGCTTGCAGAACAGACAAAACAGGTAAAACATGTCCCAGCTACTTGAATCTCTTCGAATTCAGTGTCCGTTCCTATGACGGGGTCCTAGGACTCAGCACCTTAAGACTAACCTCGGAGTTAGGAGCTATCTGAATAGCCATTTCAATGATAAAGTTAAAAGGAAAGATAAAAGCAGACAACCCTGAAGAACACCATTTCTCGTGGTAACCTTGGCTAAAACATCGCCATAAGCAATAAATCGGCTTCAGCTGGCCGCATACAGAAACTGGACGAGTGAAATGAATGTGACACACCATTCAATGAAAGGAAGCGCCAAAGATCCGCACGATCGACTGAGTTTAACGTCGCTTTCAAACCAAGAAAGATAGAAATCGTTGGTCTGTGGAAAATGTGCCTGTGTTCTAGGATCTGTCGCAAAGTGAAAATTTGTTCGATACAACTCCGACCAGGACGGAAACCGTTTTGGTTCTGACCTATATACCTTTCGCGAGTACTACATAATCAGTGGAGGATAATGCTGGCGAGCAGTTTGAGTGTGATGCTCGCTAAACTGTGGTTTTCTCATCTCTCGATCACCTTTCTTGCAAATCGGCACAACTACTAGTGTTTAGGAATCTGTTCTCTTGCGCAGATTGATCCGTGGAGTATTTTTTTAACTCCGATGGTAACCCTTCTCATCCATCTTTGAAACAGGACATCAGGAATCTATCAGGTTTAGATGCCTTATATCTTTTAATAAAACCTAATTCCCTGATCACCACAATTTCCCATGGAGGATTAATACCTACGTGTACGGTTCACTTTTAGGCATAACTAGAAAACCAACTGTGGTCGTGGACCTGCTAAACTGCTTCTTAAAGTCTTCTGCCTAGCGCCTCAGTGGACAGTCTTGAAAGTGAGCCAGTGTGCGTCGAATTTCTCGGCTTCCGTGAGCCAGTACTCCTATTTCCGGTAGCCGAAGCTCTGTCCATTTACATACATCCCCTTATCTACCGCTTCTCGTGGTCATTTCTCAGAGTGCTAATCAGTTGGCGCCTCAGGACCAATGAATCCCATTGCATTCTGCATCCTAAGGAAAGGATCTGCAAGCACCTAACGGAGCAACTGGCATCAAGGATACGCATTTTTGAGACTCATGTGATATGCAATCTTGTGTGGCAGTTACCGCTGAGTACGGCCCTTCTTTGGTCTGCTCCCAGCGTTGACTCAAACATTGGACATTTTATCGGGACGACAATTGCATTGAACTTTCCGAGTGAAACTAAAGTCGGCGATTATCGTCTGGAATCGGCTGTGCTGGACGAGCTCTTTTTCATACCGGTGTGACCACAGGGTGTAAACTAGGATGATCGGCAATCATCGACTGATGTACGCCACCGATGAATCAGTCGAGGGTAGTCGACAATTCTGAATGACTATTCAATGGTTACGCTGGAAAAGTGGATCAACTACTGTTCAATTTTCAATATTCAGTTTTGTCTCGCTTCGCGGAATGCTTTTAAAAAGTTCAATAAGCAAGAGTGACCGCGCGTTTTGATGTTGCTTGTTCACGAAGTAGACAATAACTGACAAAAACAGAAGAGCCACTGTCAATCGCAGTCCTTCGAAAACACCGACGAACACAGAACTTGCACAACCAAAAGCCCATATAGTGGCCTACGGCCGCACGATACGCAATGCAGCAATTCGGTATTTTGTGCTGGTAAGTAAGGGCAATTATTTAATCTTACAGGAATGGGATGTTTTGAACTATCTTATATCTTTTACTTCCTTTATTATTGAACTAACAGTAGTGCGTGTAATTTTGTGCCAGTGAGCATGTATGCCGATTGACGGATACGACAATCAATCTTAGTCGTGAGAACTTCAAGAAGGCTCGCTATGTAGCACTGAAGCATTTTTCTAGCTGCTTCGGAAACAGAATTGACGGACTAATCTCTAAATCAGGAGCCCTTATTGCGACGACCAAAACAGTGCTTGATCTGGCCGAGGTAATATGCTGATATCGTTCCTTTCATTCGAAAGGCAGCCTTGTCACACACGTACACGAAACGTGAACAGAGTCCTGGAAAATTTGGTGATCGAACACGTGATAACACTCGACCGCTCTGAACACCGACTGGCCGGGTACTAAAACTGCACAGTTAGACATTGCAAAAGGGAGCAGCGTCAGCTGATCTCCTCGGACATTGCAACGGCGGTACTAGTGCCATAGTTTACATGATTGCGAAAAATTGGTACTCAACAAAGCCATCTTGAGTTTATTTCGGTTTGCCAAACATAACGCGGTAATGTTGTCTGGATGTTGCTTTAAACTTTTTGGGGCTATGGAATGTTACGATGAAGACACCCTAGAAATCGACTACCATGCTAAAACTAACTTCATCCGAGGTGTTCTATTCTATTAGGTTGCATCAAACCAGAAGATTACAAATGAATCGGAAGGCACAAAACTTAACGCAGTTGAAAGGTCGTTTGCTTGATATTTAGTCACTTAGAATCCCCGCCATTACTCACGAATTGATTTGACTCAAACATTCTTGTACAAAACATCTTCAATTCCCTAAAATATTTATGGTAGAACTAACAAAGTGACTTTTGCTGATGTAATTTCTTAAGAATATTTTGATGCCTACAATAACGTTTTAGAGAGGATGTCACTGGACACTAACCACTGTTTTCAAGCAACACTGTCTCGTTCTTCAACTTGTTCCACGTTTAGGCCCTTCCCTTCCCGTTCCTCTAATTACAGGAGCAGTCGGATTCTCTACATTGTTCGTTTACTCGCGGATCATAAATTGGTAATGAGTGCTCGTGGAGCTCAACTCCACTTGTAGTTTTAACGCACTTCTATTCTCCTTCGTTATCAACTTATCAAACGACTTAATTGATGTGTGATGTATTCGACCCAAGTATTCATTATATGTCTTATTAGTACCGGATGCGCAAAGCACTAAATGACAACTGCATCCCCGTGGAGTTTACCATCCAGTAGACAGTGAAAATCTTTGTTACATGGACCATGTTGAATGATATTAATAAAATGAAGATGTGCTTGGTTAAAAAACTCCTTTGCGACACACGGCACGGATGTGCCGTAGCCATCTCGGTTTCCCATAGCACTTTGTCCCATGTCTTACCCATTGCGAATCGTGTCTTATCCTCTTTGCTCTAGCCAACCTAAGTTCACTGCGATTCCTGAAATTTCAGTTGCGTTTTCTTTCTATATTTACGATAACACTTGTAAATATGTGTGCGTGGTATCTATACATTGCATCTAACTAGTACTTTCTCCGAATTCAGGAAACCAATGAGAACTTAGTGCATCAGCTTTCAGTAAAATCGACCACGAGTTACAACGCTGTTGGGGTCGTGGTGTTTTGACCGAATTACCCCGAGTTTGAATTTTCTCGCGGCTAGTCAACTAGAAGTTGGCAACTTAAACTTTCCGAGTCTCCCTTTCCAACAGCAGCAAATGAAGTCGCATCAGTAAGAGAAAAATTAGTTAAATATTTCATAAAACAAAATACTTGGCAATGTGTTAGATAGAACACAAACAGGGTTTTACCAACGCGTACGTCTTCTAACTGAACAATCCTGCGTTCCGTATGCCAATAATCATACGGCCAGTTGGATCACTCAGCTTGAACGTGTTATTGCGTCAGCCAGCTTCGAACGCTACATGAACATCAGGTTCCAATCTGCATTTGCTTTTGAAATTCACGAGTCGGAATTCTCTGTGCATTGTGTTCACAGCCGGTTATCGCTAATAAACGTTACTCGGAAATATTTGAAATATTTGGTCAGATATGCGAACAAACAGACGAGACTTCTCACGACCGTGTCCAAATCGTCCGCAGAACTTCACATGTCAAATCGCAACTTCTAGCGTCGTTACGTGACAATATACAATTTAGGGGGACAAAGTATCCACGCATGTAGAAATGCAGAAAGAATAAAAAGAAGCTGAAAAATCGCGTACACTGGCGTATTATTTTCCTGAAAGCATCTATTATCGGACGGCAGGTTACTACTCCGCAACACGTTGCGCTAACTTATTCGGTGATGAAAAGGACAAGCAAAATCGCACTAACTAATCAAAACTTTCTCGAGAATTTTTCAAACCCATTTGTGTTTATAAAATTCAAAAATGAGAAACGTCATACCCTAATTAACACCCCGGGGCAATTCGCTGATCAGGTTAAATTCGCGGAGGCGCCTTTGTTGAAAACACGAATTTACATGCAATGAAGTCATTCTAAAAAGAAGAATTTATTGTCTGTTGTCATTCTTTGTCGATACTACTTCGATGAAAAAAGGAAAGGCCCAATAATGTGGAGCGAAACATTTAAGCGAATCTGATTTCTCGTAGCCGGATTTCACATACTTCCGCTATATGCAATACTTTTTTTTAAATCGAGTAGATTAGAAATCAGTGAGGACCTCGTCAGATCACGTGGTTTATTCCCAATATGGTAAATTTTGAACCGAACAGCACGAACTTAATTCGACGGTAGATTTGAAATTGATCATCTAGTAGCGATCGCCACCTGATTTTTAATCATACCCCAAAACGCCAAACCTGATTTTTAACATTTCAAATGAATGAAGACAAATGGATTAACGAAATTCGTCGTCGAAACGAAAGAACCAGTTTCCTTAGTAGAAGCGCACAAATTAAATATGAACAAGACTAAGCAGAATCTTGCCTCAGAGCGGTTTCGTGATGCAAAATGCACTTACGGTATCCCTTGGGGGAGGATGGACCGAGGGACTGCAAATTAGCTAGGTTGCCTTAACTGCTTAAAATAGACAGTGTGCGACTCAATATTGGAATTCTCCTATGTATATCAGCATGCTGAATCGGTTGACCGACTATCAACTGGTCATTTACTGGTAGAATTTAGCTGTCAAGGTGCGACATGTTGAGAAATCCGAGTCCATAAAGATATGTTGTACGAGTTAACGATACCTATTTTCACGGTATCTAACAAGTGGCATAAAGCATCATGTTACCTTAACAGAGATATTCAATGCAGCAAATAATTCGTCCAAGTCTGTAGTCATAAAACGCCATTCAGCCAAACGGGAAAGATCACACCAATTACACCAGGCAATAGGGTAGGGTTATAGGAGCGGAAATGACGCAGGAATAAAACAACATTGTTGTTAGAATGATGTAAGCAAACGTCACGGTCTCGGTGGGAAGGGAAGTGTGACAAAATTTATGAAATTATAAAAAGATAGAACAAAAAGTAGAAAATGGAGGAGAGAAAAAAGGACGAAGGCAGAGGAAAGGGATAGGAAGAATCAAATGACACAAAAAAGGCGAAGATACAAATGACTCGTCGGAAGATGAAAGATCCACACAAAGAAAAAACAAACAAATAAAGAGAGAAAAAACACCAAAATTGGCGGCCAAGATAGGATGTACAGAAGAAGATACGCATATATGACGAGCGACAATAACCGCGAAACCGGTCGTGTGCAAATTAGGTTCTGGTGAGACATACCGATTCGGAGCGTACAACTATAAGGACGACAGAGTACGGCGTACGCACATCTAACGAGCGCCAATATACCGAAAAACCGGTCGTGTACTTCCGTCCACATTTTGTTCACTTTTCCAAGTACTGTTTACTATTCAACTAAGTTTATATATATATATATATATATATATTCCTGCCTCGTCGGTTTTCCCTTGGATTCACCAATTTTCCTCTAGCTGAAATTATATTTTTTAAATTGTGTGTCCCTCTCGTTAATCCATTTGCATTCATCTCGAAGAATTGGGTGCCACTGAACCCTACGCACGAGACTGGAGGTTATGTAAGGATGCCCGTTCTCTTTGTTCGTTATATCTATGAAATGGAGCGAAACATTTGCCTATTGATTTGAAAGTAATTGGGCTCGGTTGAAACCAAGTGTTACTGCATGGCTCCTGTGCTTTGATCAAGATTTAAGACGTGGACCCCTTGGTTGAATGTTAAACCAACCGGAAGTTGTTCACCATAGAATTTGATAAATGAAATAGTGGTGTACTTTATTTCCTACGACATACTGGTTGCCTGAGTATAGTAGAAGGAGTATTCTCCGTAGTCCACTACACGGCGGGAGTGGGGAACCGGCAACCACGACCCCGAAATTTGGAGTGGCACATCCACATAAGGCCTCCTTAGGTCAGATGTCGCAACGACTCGGTCGACAACGGGCTGCTGTCTACCACTAAAGTGACTGGCGAATGAGGAATTCAAATCTCTGACCTTTTTCCTGATAGAAGCCTGGTCCACTTGACTACCGTTGAGGGAAAGCTGATTGCAGAAGACACCTAATGCTGGTATTAGAGCAATGGTTGTGTTTTATGCCAGAGAGTCTGATCGCTTTAAGATTTGGTGATAAGTCAGTACAAACTGCAAATTAGAAAAACGAATCCCTCGTGCCAAATTTGAGTAAAGAATCCGTTTGCCTAACGTATACAGGATAATTTAACGGCATCCGTACACAGGCATATCGAAGTTCATCTCCGCTAACTACAAAACAATCACACTGTCTGCAGCATGCGACTGTGGAGACTGGCGCAGCTAAAAAGTCCTCGCGATAAATGATGCAGATCACTATCTCCTATTTCTATATTCCATTACAACAATATTCCTTCATTCAGTAACTCTTGCTCAGACTCCGAATATTCTCCTGTCGCCATCCTTATTCTAAACGAACGGTTTCCTGTTCGCGTTGTGGTTTTGATAACTTGTAAACACCGACTCGTGAGTTAGGCCGCCGCGTATCTAACTGGACTAATCACATTGGAAGATTACAGAACCCAGTTCTCATCGTACTTGACAACTTCCCCAATCTGTTAGTGGAGTCTGTACGGTTAGTCCTCACGGAATTTAATGCTGAATTTAACTTTTACACACGATGTCACACACCCATACGTAAGTCAATATCTGTTGTGTTTGTTCCTTGTAAAATAACTAAGTATTACCGTCACATGCGCGCACCGCATCCGCGCAACGTGTGCATTATCGACCAGCTGATGATAATGTCTGTCCGATCAAAGTGAATTTTTCTAAGCTCTCTTGCTAGACCTATCTGGCTGTTTGCCACTTACGCCATCGTTCGGTTTGGATGAGGCTCCGATTACTGAGCTTAGCCTTTAGATTGTAAACGTCCCGTGGCTAGTCGATTGTCTATCGTGGAAATTGAAACCTCGTCTATCACTAGCATAAACATTCAAAAGAATCGAGATGGTTCGCTTTGGTTAACCGTATTGATGGTAACTGTTCCTCATTTTAATTCGCTTGAATGAACATCAGCTTGTCTGAGCTGCTCTTTTTCCATTCGTCTATCAGTTTAATGTTCCCCGTCCTCTTACAGCAGCGCCTTAATGATTCAAACGCATTTTGTTCCGATTCATTGGTCCGCATTTCTTTCGTAATGGTACTTGTCACGCTGTTTGATTTTGGTCTCGCACTCAGTATTGTGGTTTACAGTTGCACTTCCACGATCGGTTAAGTTGTTTCTGTCCCGAATTGCTGATCTGTTTGCGCTTTTTATCCTTGGTAGGTAATTCACTTGGCTAATCATCATTGACGATGCCATGATAAACGCGATTATGCAACTGGACTTGTTCTGCTGCCTCAACTTGCGCATATGCCAGGAAGACAAGGGCTTTATTGGATTGGCAGTTTATGCTCGAGGTAGCTGTGGCATTTGGTTAGTTAACAATCCCCAGTTTACAACCAATTCAAAAGATTCGCCTATCCACAGCTTCCTGGTTAATCAGCATGAGTGATCGCCAACAGATAACCAGCATAGAATTCGTTGGTCTTTACTCTTCATACTTAGTCGTTTGCTTCGGTTTTGGCGTGATTCTACTGGGTCAAAGGATCATCACCCAATCGCGATAGCTACCGAAAAAAATTAAGCAGCTTTAATGTTGATAATCAAGGTGTCGAAAATTAACCAGATAATATCTTCGGCATCCGAATCGTCGACTTCTATCGAAACGAAATCAACAAAACGGAAGTGAGACTGAAAAAGGATGTGCATGTTGGCAACTAACGGATGGCTCACTGATTTCGTGTTAAGTGATTATTCTCTTCAGTACAAGTTAGATGCACGAGTGAGGGGGAATATTGCAAGACCTCACAATCTAGCTGTACTAATCCAGGGGTCAGAAACCGTGCTGCTGAAGCTCGGGGAAGCAAAAAAACGAAGTTCCAACAGATTGGATATTGTGATTAGCCGGGCGACGTTACGATTTTTTTTACCAAGGAACAGCCTATGTGTACTGCGCAATCAAAACCCCCTAGCATGTCAAAAGCTGGAAATAAAGATATCACTTTCATTCTCTTACAGCTTACTGGTGACGTGCCCATTAAAAAAATAAGGCGGAGGAACCGGATATAGAATGAAGAGATACATGGCTAGGACTAGCACGGAGACAAGCCAACGTAAACTCGATCAGGCAAACAAAGAAACTTCATGATAATCATAGGGGAATGCAAGTAACGAAAACTAGATCGTTAAAACTAGCGAGGGGGATAAACGACATTCACCATTGTCGCCCGCTTTGTCCTCACCTTCGCTACCATCGCTGCTGGAACAGATGTCACTATTTCCACGAGCAATACCGTCAACAAAGTGGACTCATGTTAGTCCACAGCAAACACAAAGCAAAAAACTCGAGTAATTAACAGGCATTTAAGTGTAGTTGAAAATATGGAGGAAGAGATCACAACCAAGAGCCAGATAGACAGAATAAGAATGGATCAACAGAAAAGATAAGTAGGAATCAGGCAGACGAGCTAGAGGGTAAACAAAGGTGAATCTACATGGGGGCGCACAGATAACCCATTTAGTGCTAGGGGACGTGGTTTCTGAATGGATAACATCAGGAGAAAAGGATGAAGAGGGCGTTTGAGTGGAGAATATCGCCGTGAACTCAGTGAACTCTTTACTAGAAAAATAAACTGAAGCAAAGAAATGCGACAGTGTGGCTAGACCATAGTAAGCGCAGTAGTAAAAAGCCATTGTGTGGGACAACGAAAGTTCCGTAACAAAATGCACAACCTTCCAACTTGATTTGAGGGTTGGATGAGATGGGAGTCATAGTTAGTTGGTAGTTAGGGTGAAGAGAATGAGGTGAACGACTAAATCGAAAGAAAGCAGGAAGGAAGATTTCATAGTCACCCATCTTGCTGACTATAACAGGAGAAACAGGAGAAGAATGAACAGAGATCGGTCAACTTCAAAGTAAGACAGATAAAGAAACAAAAATATCATAAATTAGGTTCGACAAATATGAATATTTGAGGAGACCCATAAAAGGTATGAGATACTCTTCAAAGATTTGGAGCTAGTTCGCGGTAAGAGAATGACAACAGATCAACAATTGCATTTTTTAGTTGTGATCACGTTATTCGAGCGCGTTAGACAACTTATAGCACAAACATTGACTTCAATCCAAATTATGCATCCAAGGCCATTTTTACCAGTTCATCTAGGCATGACTGATCGGCCAAAGTGGATGTATCGCCAAAGTCGAAGTCCTGGTTGGCAATTTTACGCAGCAAACGTCTCAGAACCTTGCCACTTCGTGTCTTCGGGAGCATACGGGCTTCCTAGATTCCAAATAAAAAGAATGAGGATTAACAGAATGAAGCCAAATTAATATAATAAATTCCAAAGGTGGTATGTGCACAAAATGTGATGGTTACTCGCGTGGCTTGAGTGGTTGATTGGAAGCAGAAAAACCGTAAACGTATGAGCCGTATGTCCAATCGGAGGCGTTTAGCGGATGGTGAGATAGGCTATATGTAGCGGTTCCGACTGCAAAATGTTATTATGTGCTTGAATTCCTTGATTAGATTACTCCACGACAGTTCAACACGCTGTAACCGGAGCTTGAAAGACGCAGTTACTTCCATGGAATTTGACCATGACGGCAATCACAGGTGATATAATAACAACCACAGTATTTTTAAAGGCCGATTGTATTTGGAGCTCAAATTTTTTTTACTGCAAAAACAAGTGTCTGCTAGGTTTAGCTGAAGGTATCACCTCATCTTTCAACAGCTCACTTTAAGGGAATTTCGATACTCAGATATCTCAAAATTACTCGCGAGTAGTGGACCACATTTGGACAAAGTCAACTCGGTAATTCTGATTGGTCTAAACGTCAGTTGCTGGTGTATGACAGCACAGGCCCGTCAGCTGGAAGGGTTCAAACTTTTGTTGTGATAGCGGATATGTATCAATGGTAGCTCATAATGGAAGCGGAACTTAAATCTGGCGCTTCCTGAAAGTAAGGCGGACAAGATGATCTGAGGTCTGTGCGTGAAAGGCGGAGATCCGAAGAGAGTCAGTCAGGCAATCAGGACACTGCATGGTTTCAATCGAATTCAACAGAGTAACTATCGGTGAGCCCATTTCATATCGGAGGCATGGAAAAATTCGGCGAGATTTTGGCCTTTGGTTGTTTTGATTCGCACATCGCTCAAACCTGAACAAAATTTTATTTCGCTGTTTAATGTACCCCAGAGACGTCAATCGCAGCTTCTGCATCTATAATAAAACTACTGAACTCAGCTTAGCGTCACAGTAATCGATCGGTGTGTAGCTCACAGTCCAGCACCGGGACTAGTTACACAGCAATACGCAGAATATGATCTGCAGCTCATAGATGCTGTTACAGAAACAACGGCATTTGAAGATGACAAGTCAAGTTGATAAGTTCTTGCACTCATTAAATTATGAATTACGTTAGGCTTCAAGATGTGGCAGGCAAACCGGTTCGGCACCATCGATGACTGCAGGGACAAACGACCCGCATTGACTTTCTAGTCATTTATGGTTTCTTTCTGTTGAACTTTTGCTCTCTGATAAGAGGTTTGCCGGCAGGACTTGCATAATTAGTTAGTCGCCATGGCTGTTGGAGATTAAAGTGAGCTCATTGTTTAGACAGTTACGCTGCTAAAAGACAGCAATAGCAATATTACTGCATGTGATCTGCGTTGATTCCTAACAAAAATCCAAAAAGAGCACAGGTAACGGGTCCTCAATGATCCTAAATAACCAAGCGTGAAGCCTTAGTCTCTCCAAGCATTCCGACTGATGGAACCAGAAGAGTGATGGGTATGCGTGAAACGGAAACATACGTCGCTGAAAGTGTCTGCAGTTTTCGACTGAACAACCTTTAGTCACAATTGTCGAGTAGAGAATTTATATGAACGTCGAACTGGCATAAGGCGAGAAACTGTGACCTAAAGTACACGGCGGTCGTTCGAATCTGCGGGACATGAGCAACGTGCATTAGACAGTGCTCACTAGCTCTACCTTAATTTGGTATGTGTCTTGCATCTCCAAATTTAAAGTGTCCTTACACTGATGGAAGTCCATAGTCCCCAACTTAATACTCCAAAGAGAGAAGCTAAACATCGTTGACGGTTTTGGTTGAGTCGGAAGCTGCATGGATAAGGATGGTAGTACGATAGTAGCAGCGAGCACGCGTATATCGAAGCGCTCGAAACGTCGACCTGATATTTCACTGAAGTTGAAAGGTCGTGTGTACTGTGACCTAGTGAGCTCAATTCCGTTGTATCGTTGCGAGACATGGAGCTTATGTGTTGATGTTTGTTGCTTAGAGGTTTTCGACCATCGATATTTGTGTAGTACAGCAAGCATTAGCTGAAGTGACGACCTGAGCGATGTAAAAGTTAGGGATCGAGGATTGGGTACTGATTTGGAAAATTTTCTATCATAGCACATCAAATTTAACAGACTTCTCTGGTTGAATCAGGTGAGGCATATAGCGAACGTTTATCTTCCGTAACACATTCTATTTCCCGCTACCCCTCAGAGTAGATGTAACGTGGAGATCAACAAATGAAATGTGAGCGCGAAATGAAGAACTGTAGAGCGAACTTAGGTAAAACAGGTGCCTCACGTTTTCGTGGTCCGGCCCAAAAGATCCGTCAAACGGCTGGCTGGAGACAATGACGGATATGGTAGCTAAGTGAACAGTGGCGATCGTGTTGACACTCTCTGTTGCATCAGAATGATTGGAAACAAGTGCGCCCATACAGGTAGAGTGCATTCCGTGTGTTGGCTACTACTGGGTTTTTTCCCCGCACTTCCTAACTTGTACATTCGTCCTTTCAAAAGCAATGTGTAACTGTGTGAGAATGGCAGCTGCCAGTGAGGCTCGTCCCGTTGTTTAACAGTAAAGGACAGTTCTTTGTCACTGTTAACATATAAACTACTTTCCTGATTACTTGAACATCGCACGGAAAACAAACATGGAAATGATCTAGGAGTCGTTTCACCAAATAAGGCGAAAGGAAGACACGAACGGTGATACTCAAAGTTAAGCGATAGTATCCAGGATTAGAAAAATACACAGAAGAAAACAGGACAGAATCCAATGATTACAACTTCCACGCATTCCACTACCTGAATATGATCTGGGACCACGAACGGTCCGATGTGTTTGCGTATCAGCTGGCACAATTCGGTGCGTAAGGCCTCATCCGCACCCGAGGAACGACTGGCTGTGCCATTTGCATATTGTTTCACGTCGTTCTTCAAAGTGACGAAACAGTGCAAACATTCACCCTTGACAGGATGGATACGGCTCACAACTGCCGCCTCAGAAATGTGCGGATGCAGAAGCAGTGCGCTCTCCACCTCGGCCGTGCTGACCAGATGGCCGCTAATATTCAACATATCATCAATGCGACCTAAGGGGAAATGAACAAAGCAACTGGGTCACAGAACATGACGATAAGGACATGATAATAACGATCAAAATTAGCAATAATGCCAATCCGTTTAAATTAGTGCGCACTGAAAAACAAAATGATAGAACTTGTTGGGTTTGAAGCTAAACATTTATGACTACCAGTGAAGCGCGAAGATAACCAAATACAAATATTTGCATGGTCAAACGAGCTATCTGGGACTGTTCTTTGAATAAAGACTTGCGTCGTTAATCAGGACGGGTAAGGGACTCATTGTTAGACACTGACTTGATGGCAAGGACGCACCAGTGGCCAGTTCAGTAGGATACAAACCTACTAAGCTTAACGGTTTAGATTAGCGATGCACGGATGAGTGTTGATGAAGCAGCGACCGAAACCTGCAACCAGTCTACTCCGCTTCATAAAAAAGAAGCTGGAAATCCGAGTACCTACGTCGCCGAGGTTCGCAGAACGGAAATCAAGAAGTAAGTCATATTGCACATGAACCTGGGGATTGACGACAAAAGCAGAACTACAACGTCACTGTATTAGAAAGACTAAGTACAAACGAAAGAAGCACGGTGAGAATGACGACCGGAACAATAAAAGACTGCAGAGGTCAAATGACATCAATAGCTTTCGCAGTGAAAGAAAAACTATCATATACCTGTGATCCATATATCCCCATCCTCGTCCATCTTGGCGCCGTCACCGGCCATGTAATACCCAGGGAAACGGGAGAAATAAACCGATTCAAACCGTTTGTGGTCTCCAAACACTGTTCGCATCATTCCGGGCCATGGTTTCCCGAACACTAAATATCCTTCAACTGACTTCCCAGTGCCCACAGCTTCTGCGCTTAGATTGATACCTTTTTCAGACAGAATTTGTGCATCGATCCCCAGAAACGGCCGCGTGGCACAGCCCGGTTTCAGAGGAGTCACACCAGGCAACGGACTCACCATATGTCCTCCAGTCTCCGTTTGCCAGAAAGTGTCCACAATGGAGCAGTTCCCATTGCCCACTACGTTGTGATACCACTCCCAGGCAGTGGGGTTGATCGGCTCGCCAACAGAACCTAACACCTGCTCGAGATAAACGTGATGGATGACGTGAATCAAAAACGTACAAAAGATATGCTGAAAAGATTTCTTATTTTCCATTTTCTTACTGAAAGAAACGTGATTCCAAGCACACTTTACCTATTTGTTGTCTAGTGTCAAACGTCCACGTCACCAAAACTAATTACTATAATTATTGTTTGTGCACTTCAAATGATTGCAGAAACTGTATTTGGGGATCCAATCTGTTGGAATGAATATAAACACAAAACTGCAACCGGATAACCGGCGTTTCGCTTAATCATTTTTTTAAATAAAAAACAGTTGGCCCGATAGACGGAACCAACTGAATGGAAGAAAATGACCCTTCATCCAAATATTGCACGCTTGTTCATCATTTTGATGCTTATATCCTTAAAATCATGAATTAATGCAGACCCTCTGGATGCCCCCTGATCGGTTTTACGTGATATTCTTGCTTTCACACAACCTATCCAGGCCGTCTGCATCCGATAATAAAAAAAATGCAGTGTGATGTATTTCATAAAAATAGTTATGGCGAGCTTGATGATAAACTTGTGCTGGCTGCGACAGCTGCGTGTCACCTACGCTGTTATAATTCTGGCACATGGATCTACCCATAAACAGCACAGTATCATTATTTCAAATAGGACTATCAAAACAAATCAATATTTTGTACGGTCTACTTGTTTTATCGGTGTTTGCGTTATAGCATAGGCATGGGCTCACTGATCAGTAAGCATTGGGTAGTCATCCCAGCATAAACGGCTGGGATCATAGCTTGTGTGACCGAGATTCTGGAGCACAGCTACGATTGTTCGTTTCTGGTGTGTGTAGACTTGCAATAGTGCCGATCATTCGGACCCATTTTCTGTCACAAGCTCACAATCTTAAAAGCCCCTGTGCTTGCGCTCCGTGGGTCGTTCAGAGAGGCCTATCACAGTACGTTTCCTGTTTTATTGCTTCAGCGAATAAAATTTCATAGCACTGACACGAACATAGTATCCAAGACCAGCGTCAGCGTTGCAGACCGAAGGTAGTTAATTAGTAGCAATGATCTCGTTTGCATTAACAAACACTGATAAAACGAAAATTACTCCACCTGTCATGCGCTGATAAAACTCGGGCGACCAACAAAAGTGCGTCACACTCAACGAACTGCCCAACGCAAACACCGATAACGTCTCGAGAGGTCGCTTCTTTCTTTATTCATAAATGGATTACCTAACTGAAATTCATCAACCAGTTCAGTTCAGTTTAGTTTCAGGGTCTACAGGCGTTAACATTGCATTGTTACGTTAAGGATATGCTTCTTACCTAAAAACATCGTTAACTCAGAAAAGCAGAGAACCCGAAATGGCAAAGGATTAAATGCAACGTATCGAAATGGAAAAAAATTACGGGCGAGAGTTCCAACACAAAAACAAAGTTGACTGATGAATTGATCCAATACTACTGATGGGTGTGAATAGCCGATCTATAAGAAAGGTGATCGGGAGATGAGAAAACCACAGTTTAGTAAGCATCGCCGACATTATCCTCCACCGATTATCTCGTACTCGCGAAAGGTGCATAAGTCAGCGATTTAAATTGACGGGAATGACCACTGAATAACAATTTGCTAGTAAACTCGGCTGATTGACATAAATGTAATCGCGGTCTTAATTCGTTCAATGCTCATAAAACATCGGCCCAAATAAATACGCGAATCGGAATGCCGTCAACAATTCAACTGGGTGCATGGGTCGAGAATGTCGGTAGAGAAGTATTGACTTCAACAAATTTCCAGAACTCCAATTGGTGACGAAGGCATTTTGTGCACTGTCATTGAGAAACGTTTGGATGTACTTAAAATGCTGGCAACCATAAGAACGACATATGATCAGAAAACACATCACTTACAAATTCTTTTTTGCGCATCTAAAGCTTTTGAGAATTGATGGTGAATGATTAGAATGGTTTCTTTGGTGTGCGCTTTGCCGTTAGGCATAAAACAAGGCCGGCCATCTATGAACAGAATTGCGTGACTGATTATGTCTCGTTGTTGGGGTCCGAAAGACCCATCAACTGGGTGGCTGGAGACACTGAAGGATATGGCAATGAACCGTGAACAGTGGCGATCGTGTTATCATTTTCTATCGAATCAGAATGATTGAAAGAATGCGTTTGTACAGTTAAACTGTGTTTCGTGTGTTGGCTGCAGCGGAATATTATCTTGTCCCACCCGTGTAGGTCCACTTTTTGTTCCCCTTGGATATTCACTTTTTATAGGCATCCGTAATCTTCAGGAAAGGCAGCAGTCAGTGGAGCTTGCCTTGCGGTTTAACGCTGAACGATGATGGTGATGATGATGATGATGATGATGATGATGATGATGATGATGATGATGATGATGATAGCTTTTAAGCCATCTTTCCTGCAATTCGCGTAATTGATTCCATATATTTAAGGTACAATGTCGATTGGGTATCATACTTTACTAGCCACAGACCTCTTGCGGCGATCTCAAACAATCGTGATAATCAAAACAAGACGACAGAACGAAGATGGACTCCAAGTGAGCACAAAAATAGAATAGGCATACGACTTCATGCGATTAACTGAAAACGTGACAGTTTAAGGACTGCTCGTTTCAAAAGGCATCAAAATAAGGAGAGATATGAACATGTTATGTATGGGTTCTGGAGGTTCTGAAGTGGCACGGAATTACCCGTGCAAAAAGAACTAACGACAAGAGTGAACGTGTACACTTCGCCGGGATAGTCGGACAATCAGTATAAAAGCGATGAATTTTGCAATTTGTTAGAAGCGCAAAATCTTTTCTTCCTAACGTCATCTGTTCTTTGCTGAACCAACTTCCGACGTGGTCATTAACTTGCGTAGATAAACCGAATAGTAAAACGCCTGGTTTCCATGTCGAAGCTAAGCAGGAGCCTACACTCAGTGACTGACAGTAAGACTGAGGCACATCGTCAAAGTGCGAGTCATAAATTGAAGGGAATTTGTGATAAGAAAAGAGTATGACAGAAATAGTGCGAAGTAAAGCATACGACGTATTGTGCAGATGCCCACGGTCCGTAAAACGTATATTCACAGAAGCACATTTAAAAAGCGGCAAAAAAAAGGAATATCGTAACTTACTTTGAGGCTAGTGCGCTTGTGAGCCGTGACAAAAGAATCACCAGCTCCCATAAGAGTCCGTATCGCAGTTGGGGCAGTGTAAAATTTGGTCACTTGGTATCGGTCTACGATCGCCCAACAACGGCCCATATCTGGCCACGTTGGGATACCTTCAAAAATCACGCTTGTTGCACCGTTTAACAGGGGACCGTACACAACGTACGAGTGTCCTACAGTGCAAACGGCATAAACAGCCTGCTAAAAAATTGGTCACTCCGACAGTCATACACGCCAAATTACTACCGATAACGAAAAATACGAAAAATTATCCGGAAGGTGAAAAACTAATTCACACAGGCGGGAAAGTTTTGTAAGGTACAGATACGGCAAACAACGACCTGAAGAATGGTCGGAGTTTACTAGAAAAAAGAGCTTCCTTCTTGATATGATAGTGAATGGTCCATTGTGATGTTAGACGTGGATCAATTCTCAATAGATGACCATGACTATTGTCCATACCCGTCACAACGAGACTACACCTTGACGTGGTGTGACGGCTTGCGTGCCTCCATGATCCAACGAGCTATACAGAATGGCTTATCTCAAGCCAAAGATCCAATCATGCCTGGAAGGTCAATGGGTAGAGGCCTGGTTAAGTAGCCTCCTGGTCCTCCAAGTTGGGGGTTGATATGTGTTAGCAGCTCAGTCGGAAAAACGATTGGAAGAATAATTGATCCAAGTAGATGGGCTTCCACTTAGCTATTCCCCGCTGCGTTGCGGTCAAGTTCTTCTTAGAACCAAAGGCTTTAGTTGAGAACCCTAATCATTCTTCTGCTTAGCGGCTGGACTCCCTAGC